>BSBK01002005.1:2400000-2560954 GCA_027943335.1 Chamaecyparis obtusa
TTATATGAAAACTCTACTTGTGCTAAAACTAAATCCCAATTACCAAGTCTCTCTCCAGCCAAACATCTTAACAAATTCCCCAAACTCCTATTCTTTGCCTCTATTTACCAATATTTCTATGGATGAAATGTAGAACTAAACTTTAATTCTTTATTCATGGTATTTCAAAGTGCTCTCCAAAAGTAGCCAACAAACTTTCTATCCTAGCCTGAAACCATGGTCTTAGGTAACCCATGCAATCTTACAGGTTCTCTAAACAAAATCTACTACATGTATGACATCTATGGTCTTCTTACAAGGAATGAAATGTGATATCTTATAAAATCTATCCATAACCACAAATATTAAATCATTACCTCTTTGTGTCCTAGGTAATCAGCCAAGTATGAAATCCATGCTAATGTCTTTCCATGGTCTAGTTGGTATTGTCAAAGGTGTATACAATCTAATGTTTTGACTACTTCCTTTAGAAATTTGAAAAAATCTACAACTCTAAACAAATATACTAACATCCTTCTAAATTTGAGGCCAAAAATAATTCTCACTTACCAAAGCCATTGTCTTATCAATACCAAAATGTCCATCTAATCCTCCACAATGTTTTTCCTTAATCAAGTTATCCCTCATTGAACTCATAAGAATACATAATTCAAATCCTTTAAATAACCTATCTTCCTAAATGAAATAGTCCAACCATTTTTTTCAATCTACTCCAATAGGTTATTTTCAAGATCTCCAAGGTTTTGCAAAATTAGGGTCATCCTCATACAAGGTCTTCATATCATCAAATCCTAATACTGCAACTTTCATCTCTATCATTAAATTTTTTATTTTTCTCAAGGCTTAGGAAACCTTATTTGATGTACCACTCCTATGCTTCAACACAAATGTGTAAAATTACAAGGATTTGACCTATCTCATATGTCTCTGATTCAATTTACCTTAACTATTCAAACATTTCAATTCTTGATGATTAGTGTACAACACAAATTCCGTTGGCAACAAGTAATGTCTTTTTTCTTTAGAGATTGAACTATGACATAAAATTCCAAATCATAAATTAAATATCTTCTCTTGGGATCATTCAACTTCTCACTGCAATAAGAAATGGGTCTACCCTCTTGAGTTAGCACTACTCAAATTACATTTCCACTTGCATCATAGTCCACATGAAATACCTTATTGAAAATAGGTAAAGCTAACACAACTTTCTTAGTTACTTTTTGTTTCAGTAACTCAAAACTCTTTTGTGCTCCATGTGTCTACTTGAATATCTTCATATCCCCTCTCATTGTCTTAGTCATGGGATTACAAACTAAACTAAAATTCCTAATGAACTTTTGGTAAAAGCTAGCCAATCCATGAAATGAGCTTACCTCTGCAATACTCTCAAGTGTATCCCACTCAATGATTTCTTTAACCTTCATAGGATCCATCTTCAACCCATCTACTGAGATCACAAAACCCAAGTACACTATCTCTTATTTCATGAAAGAACACTTTTTGATGTTTATCAACAATTGTGTTCCCTTAATCTCTGCAAACTTTGTCTCATATGTAACAAATGATCCTCCCTATTTTTTCTAAAAATCAGAATGTCATCAAGGTAAAAATTTAAAAACTTACCCAAGAATTTCTTTAATACCTCATTCATAAGCCTCATGAAAGTACTTGGTGCATTGATCAGCCTAAAATACATCACCAACCACTCATATAATCCTTCATTTATCTTGAATGTTGTCCTACATCCATCACCTTCCTTGATTCTAATTTGAAGATAACCACTCTACAAATCAATCTTTGTTAAATAATTCACTTCACTCAAATAATTCATTATACCATCCATCCTTAGAAAAGGAAACCTATACTTTACTATGATCCTATTAATACCAGTATCTGTACACATCCTCCATTCTCTATTCTTCTTTGATGCTAATATTTTAGGTGTGGCACAAGGACTCAAAATTTCTCTGATTAGACCTTTTAGAATTAATTCTTGCACTTACCTATTCATTTCTTCATTCACTGCAAGTGTCATCTAGAGTGCTTCTTTATTAGGAAAACTAGCTCCATAAATTAGATCCATACAATGACTAATACTCCTCACAAGTGGCAATCCATTAGGCACATTATCTGCGATAATGTCTTCATACTATGTTAGCAACTCTTTTATTTCCCTAGGTTATTCTTCTTTTGATTTCAAGTCAGACTTCTAAGGAATCAAAGCATAACACATACTATAATTCTTCATGTCATCGAATAATTTCCTTCCTTCTACCAAACAAAATCTAACACTGGTATAGATCTCACTTTTAGGACTCTCTACTAAAGGAAAAAATACTTTTAATTTCCCATTTGCAAAGATGGTGTACCTATTCCTTCTATCATCATATACATCTTGTATATCATGCTTCCATGGTCTACCAAATAATATATGATACACATCCATAGGCATAATATCAAAAATAACTTCATCTTGATAAGATCATATTTTCATTTTCACCAAACATTGTTCACTTACCAGTATCTTATGATCATCATTTATCCATGCAATATGATAAGCATTTGGATGCTTCAAACTCTATAATTGCAACTTATTCACCAACTCCTTTGAAGCTAAGTTATTTGAACTTCCATTGTTAGTGATTACTTTGTAACATTTCCCTATAACTTTTCATCTGGTCTTGAAAAAAAAATTCTCAACAACTTCTCTTGGTCCATCTCCTCATTACATAAGGTTCTCCTCACTATGTTTCTCCATCTTCTAGATGATTCAAAGATTCATTATATTCCTCCCCTAGATAAGTGGATCTACCCTCTCTCTTAGTCCTCTTGTTTGAATTTCCTTGGGTACATTCAAAGGCCCAGTGTCCTTCTCCTCCACATTTAAAACAAGTTCCTCTAAATTCTCTCCTACTTGATCCTCCTCCTCTATGGGGAAAATTTTCATCTCTTTGGGATGGAATTTCTTCCTTGGATTCAACTTTACCTTTTCTCAGATCTAAATAATATCTTCCTCCTCATGTAAATTTTCTTCCCGTCTGAAATCTTCCACGTCTTCCTCTTTGCCTTTTCTCTTGTCTTTTGTTCATTTTTTCTTCTGCCTTTAGGGCATATTGGTAAGCCTCTTCTATATTCTTCAATTTAACTAGAATGATTTCATCCTGAATTGAAACCCTCAAACCATTCAAATATCTAGAAACTCTTTCAACCTCAACATTTTTATGACTAGACTTGATATCCAACTTATAAAATTCTTTTGTATACTCCTTCACACTAAGATCCTTTTTCTTTAGGTTTTTAAATTTCCTAAGAAAACTTACTTGGTAATCAACAGGTAATAATTTGGCCTTCAATTTGTTCACCATCTGATCCCATGATTTGGTTTTTTCTTTCCTCTTCTTTGTCTATCGATCTACAAATGTTCCCACCATAAGGATGCATGCCTTCTCAACTTTTTGCAAGCACACTTCACCATCTTAGCTTCATCAGTGCCTTCATAATTAAAGTATTTCTCCATCTTGTGATCCAATCAATCAATTCATCTAAATTCAATTTTCCATCATAATCAGGTGGATTAAAATGTGGTTTGGTATTAACCCTAGTTAGGGCTCTCAATAATATGTCATCTCCTTGATCAAGTTCAGGTTGTTCTTCACCTTCTTCAGCAGCCTCTTTATCTCTTTCATCATCTTCATCACTTACATCCTCAATATATCGACCTCTTCCCTAGGCCATTTCCACAGCTTCTAGTCTAGTTGTAATTTATCTCAACATTTCCAATACTATTGGATTTGTATCTCTCCTTCCTCCACCTCTAGTATTTCTTCTATGAGCCATCTCAGATGAATTCTCTGTAATTATTTGTAAGATCCTCACTCTTCCACCCCACAAAAAATTTATTTAGGAATTCATGAGCTTAAGAATAAATATCTCACTTCCACAAGGAACACAACCTCTCTCTAATACCAAATTATGCAACCAAGGTCAAGAGGGACCTCAAAGAAGTCAGTTCAAACCTTATAGAATGAGTTACACAATGGAAGAAACAAGAAACAAGAGAGGAGAATGCAATATTAGCCTTCAATTAACATGAAATCTAATACAATGAATCTACAACATGCAGTCAAATATTCTAGGAATATAGGCCTATTATTGGAACCTTTAAGAGGTTATCTTTTTATACTATCTATTTCTAGTTTCCCCTAACCTATCTTCCTTATAAAAATTCTAACCAAAATTTACCTAAGGATCAATCACAACAGCTTAATATACAGCCTTTCCAAGCATCAAGTCATCATGAGAAATATTACATTCTCTAAGAATAGGAAAACATATTACATTATAGGTCAGGACCTAAATCATAATAATCTCTCACAACTAGATGTAACATAACATGTGAACCAATAATAAATTCAGCCAAAGGTTAAGGAACATCAATATATGACCCACAAATCTTCACCGATCAAGAAAATCCTTTGTGAAATCAAGAAAATGTAAACTGCTCGTAAAATGTGAAGAACAATGAAATCCCACCAAGAATCCAAGATATGTGAACCTAAGTGAAGGTAAAACATGATGCCACAAAAACTCAATGAGATGCAGAAGATAAACTAAGCCAAGTTGAAGGAACACTGAAAGAAACTCAACGAATGAAAAACTAAAGAAAAAGAAATAAAAAATTCTTGGTTGATGCAATATTTCCAAGAACCCAAGATGATCCTCCATTAGCACACATAGAAAAATAGGTAGCATAACATCTCAAAATCCACATTTTTCAAAATGTAAAAAGATGAAATGCTTATAAAATCCCAATTGGGTTATGGAAGGCAATAAAATTGTGGTGGAATACCGATTCTCAACCCACAAAATTATAGCATTTTACTTCAAATAAAAATATGAAGCTAATCAAAACAAGTGAAGAGCCCTACCTCACATAAAGTGGAAAAACATGAGCATGAATGAAGGAAAATAAATCCTTTGAGGCAACTAAAATGGCTCCACAAGAATGAGAGAAATCATAGCATGAATCCAACAAGCCACTACCCACTAGAATCCAAAAAGAGGATTGATCACAACAAGCAAAAGATAAATTTTATCCAATGAAAATTGGAGAAAAATCCCAATTCCTCAAAAACAAAGTAAGGGAAATGACCTCTTTTCCCAAATATAAAGTCACCTTTTCAAAAATAACTTTAATTAAATCACTCAAATAAATTTAAAACTAGCTAAATAATTTCTCAAAAATCCACTAGATTAATCCAATTCCAATTAAAATGAATTCAACTATAACAAATTTTTTGGCAAATAAAAATAATCCCGAATAATAAAAATCATCATTTAATTCTATAACTCAACTACAACAACTATGGAAATTGTTAGGCCCAAAAGGAGGAAAGAAAAATTGAAGGGGGGGTGAATCATTTGTGTGTACCTAATTACTTTAATTCCACTTTAACCACTTAGATATGAAAGATAAACAGTAATGCAAGATCCACAACATATAACACAGAATACCAAGATTTGTTCTCAGGGAAACCTAGTTAAGGGAAAACCTTGGCAGGAGTCAAACCCACTAGATGAATGTACTTTGTTAGAAGTACTACCCAGTTAAGAGAAAAATAGAGAACAAAGGATGCACTTGCAACCACATTCTTACAACCCAATCTGCAAGCTCACTGCCTAGAGCTCAGTGCTCACAATACAATCTCAGATCTGGACCTTAGTTAGGTTCACCGATCTATGTTTAATACAAGGTGAACATATAGTCCATTACAACTAAATTTAAAAATAGCATCTCCTATTGCAAAATAGTTCCAATGAAGTAAAAACTCTTCCTTGAGTAAAAAACATACATATGTGTACTCCTCTCTCTTGCATACATTCTCTCAATTACAAAATGATCTTTCATTTATATCGATTACCAAGAATAATCCTCCACTAGGTCGACTAAGACCTATTACAATAAAAGATATAAACAATATGCTCAATCACCAATGTGATTCAAATAAATTTAGCTAAGACTTAGATAGAACCCAAACCTTGAACCTCAAATAGGCTACACCATTTCTGATGTAGCACCAAGAGTCACAACACGTTACTCCATCAAGTCAACTAGTACCCAAATGAAGAAATATCAACACACTACCAAAATTGAAAATTCGATCAGCTCAATCAATGTGGACCAACAACATGATTATCACATGATCCAAGAACACCAATAAGCAACATGAATACCATCCAAAACCTTCACATCATCTCCAATATAAAATCCAAACTCATCTTTAACTCTGATCAACAGGAACACTAAAATACTGAATTCAACCATAACAAAAGATAGTTTGTTGTACTCTAAATCATGAACAACACTATTTGTGAACACAATTATAAGGAAACATTCAATCACTAGATTTTCAACCTCTGAAACATCAAATCCCAGGAATACCTAACCAAATACTCATCCATTGTTCATAGGAGAACTATGACACTAGCATCTAGCAACTCGATCATTCCTCATTCAAACTATCATACCAACCTCTTTGAACCTATGTAGATCATCTATAGACACCTCTAAACAATACCTCACCATCGCAACTAAAGATCTTCAACATAACACCTGATCAATTGAAATCCTCCATATCGAACACACTAAACACACCATTTGAAACAAAAACTAGTATGTTGACATCAATGACAAAACATTAATTTCAACACACCCAAATCCAAAACTCTGGCATGCTCAACAATCTTCTAATAGAAACTCTAAATGCCCAGACACAATACTAGTCTATCAAAAAATGTAGATAAAGTCTGGATTTACCCAAATGTAATGGAGGTATAATAATCAATAACAAGTACATCACCCATATAGGGATGATATTGGCTAAATCATGAAAGGTCGGTGAAACTATCTCATGTGCTACTACAAGGGATAAGACATGCTCAAACATGTAGCTTAGGTGGAACAATGTTTGGTATGTGATCACTAAAACATGCAAACATCAAGTGCATTTGTTCATAATATAAATAGTCAAAGTAACAATAGATAATCAAAATACACCTAATAGAACAGTGACATTCTAGTGACATGATCACTCATATGTATTAGAACATTGTAGCACTCATTGTTCCACATTTAATCCTCAATGTATATAATCATTTAAATTAAACACTAAGTTATTAAAATTATTATTTACAGTAATACAAGCATAAATCAGTGAAAAATATCAATGAAATACTCATCAACAATAATGGCACAATATAATAAAAAATCAGAGATGATCATCATGATAACATAATCCATTATTTTTTTAAATAAAATGCACCAAATATCATCATAAAGCTTCATGTCGCATCCTAATAGTATCGTCATGGAGACATGATCAAAATGGTAAGAAACAACATAATCTAGTATCTAAATTAGCTATGATACCAGTGTATAGTCCTAAAAAGTTAGCACCCATAATTGGATACTTTAGGACCTATTAGGCCCTATTTTGGTGATTTCAAGGTCCAAATGTTTATTATGTGACCTATATTTTCTTCTCCTACACCTATTCACTATCCCTAATCTCCCCATGAAATTTGAGCTTGTTTTACCTAGTACACATCACCAATGGAGATATTTCCCTAGGGTTTTGGGCCCAAATTTTGCCTAGAGCCTGATATCAAAGGCTTCTTCTAAGGTTTTCAATTGCGGTCAACCTATATCAAATTTGAATCCCAAAATGAGGGAATAAAGTATAAAAGGACCTCCTCTCCCCTCATTTTTCATATCATAATCAAGTGCAATCATTTTGGAAATCAAGTTTCAAGCTAGCAAGAGCCATTGAGGATTTGGATTCAGTATTTGAAGGCAAGCATCCAATTCAAGTTCTCCAAGTCTTCATTTCTTCAAGATCCATCAAATCAAAGGAAATATTCTCCATTTGATGTATTTTTCTCTCCCATGATGGCCAAGTAGAGGAATTATCAATCAAGAAAGAAGATTTATTCATTCATCCTTCTCTCTCTCTCCTTCTTTGCATGCGGTTGTCAAACATATCTACATTCTAGATCTTGGAGTGGAAATAATAGATCTATGCATGTGTAAGGGTATCCTTGATCCTTGATCACATTCCAAGGTCATTACTTGCTTGCAAAAACCACACAATTGAATGATCCCCGCCATTGTCTATTATATATTTATACATATTTGTACATGCTCAACTTTTATGGAGGATTTCAAGTATCGAGCATCAACTTCCCTGGATTGCCAAGTTGAGTGTGCCCTATCATAATATCTCAATGGTAAGAGAGAGGAGATAGAATCCAAGTCTAAATCCCAACGTAACCATTTATTGTCCTCAAATAGTGGACAAGTATCTTATTTGCTACCCTCTGAATTTGTCAAGGTGATGTCATTTGTGAACCCTTTCTTTGAGCTTGATTATTACTTTATGTGCTTGGTCAAATTTTCCTTCATTTTTGTTTATCAGGTGTCTTGATGTGAATGTTGTGCTATTAATGCATTAAAGATTTAATTAAGATTAATTATCAGATTAAAATAATTATATCTTGAATATGAAAATATTAAATATATAGATATTTAATTAATGAAAATTAATTAAATATCATTGATTATTTAAAAGACTTAATTAGAAGTATAATTATGAAAATAAGGATTTAATTAAATATTAAATCAAAATTAAAATTAAAATTAAATGTTCAAATAATATAAATTAATATTATTTATCAAGTTTCCTATTAAGTGGAGCTAAAGATATTAATTATAATTAAAATATAATCATGTGATTATATGCACACTAGTTAAAAGGAATTGATTTATCAGTTCTAAATTAGAAGGTTGAGTTAAGAGACTTAACTAAGGGATTAGTTATAATTCCTTGTAATAAATTAATGAATTGATATTTAATTATCAATTTTCATATTATTAATATGCTAAAAATATTAATTGATTAATTAAATACTATTATACAATTAAATTAACACATTGAGTTAATAAAATTGAAATATAAATTTAAGATTAAAAGTTGAGTGATTTGCATGAATTGGAATTTTTTAATTTTTTTAGGCAAAAGTGGTTGAGCCACTAATATTTATATTAAGAAACTAATTCAAAAAAAGCTCAACCAGGAAAGAATCAAGAAGAAAACTCAGAATCGTCGCTCAATACAAAAATTTGAATTAACGAATATATACAAGTTTAGTATAGTTCGAAGATGCCTATGCATTTGATTTACAATATGGAGTACGAACTTCCTCCGAGCACATAGCTTAAGATTTACAATATCCTCCAAGCACATAGCTTAAGATTTTCAATTTGAAGTATGAACTACCTCCGATCACATAGCTTAAGCAAAAAGCAAAAAAGCAAAAAACCCCACATCCATCACTCATTCTTCCATGACATCATTGTCTCGAGATTCACTATGTGTATGAAGATCATCATCAACAGAAACTCCTTGCCACCCACAGTCTGAATTTCCCTGTGTGATTGAGTCCTGACATGAACCCGAGGTGATACCCCAACTGGAATCACAATGTGGGGGCAGATCTAAACCCCAACCACAGCTCTAGTCAACTAGGTTTTGGGGGGACCAACTTGACCCAGATTGGTCATTATTTTGAGGATCTTGCAGTTGAAGAGGGGTTGGAGAAATCCAAACATTCCACTCAGCACCCGTAACAAATGTCGACCGAGTTGAAGGCACTTGTTATGAACACTGACTAGGAGGTGCATTTGAGAACCTTAACAAATCCAATAGCACATACCCTATTTTTCTCACACGGTCTTCCAATTGAAAACCGAGTGCCCGAGTCATGACCTTCAATGTAGTTTTCATGTGTGATGGGCTATGTTTCTCAACAACTCTTTTAAGGGCTTCATATGTAATCAACACCTCATGTTTTTGTAGCAGCTGTGAATGAGGAAAAAAACCACCCACTAGAGCCAGCCCTTTCCACAAATCATAATGTTGCATAGCAACATTAAGTCTACTATCAGTGAGGAAATGTGGCCTAATTACCTTGGAGGCTAATGATTGCAAAAGCTGAGGTGACTGTAGTATATCCATAGCATTGGATAGGAAAATAGAAACCATGTTTGAAGGGTAAAGAAAATGCATCACGGATGAAGACAAAAATTCTTCCCCAATTACCTGCTTGATTGCCTAATGAATGGAGGGAGAGTGGATGACAAACAAAGCATCTAAGGCTGCATCATCAACATGCACAGGTAGCACAATTTCCTCAGGGCATTGTGGGAGCCAAATGTGATAGTTTTTTGGCAAAATTGATCGATGTTTCTTGTGACAAGTTTCACACAAAATAAAGACATCCTAAAGCTTCGACATTTCCACACTATGCTATCAAAATGCAACTAGCAGCATAACTTATAATCTAAAAGTGTACTTGCACAAGTTGTCATTAATATGTGGATATGCAATATCCCAGCCCGTAAATGCCAATAATGAAGTGGCATAAGATGAACGATTTGGTGCATGAGGAGTCATGTGAATTGTTTATGATGATTGTCCTCTCATATCACTGCAATGTGTACTTCCTAGCCCATGCATCAGTGATGCTAAATTTCACACAAGGGAGTGACATTGGCAAAGAAGATCAATTATGTTTCGTTTAGTGGGTGCAACAGTTGCAATCATTTCCACATCATAATCAAGTTGTTAGCTTTAGTGATGACAAGCCTCCTTATCTACAATGATCAATCTTTTAAGTTTCCCATGTTGTTCAATCATGTGCCTTGGATTTAGGGAAGATATCTCCAGCCCATCACACCCCAAATTAGAGAGAAAATCTACAACTTTATTACCTTCCCTAAGCATGTGCGAGATACACACCTCATGACACCAGTCTAAGAGCCTCCATATTTGATTTAAAATGTACTTGATTTTCCAGGAATTTGACTACCTGTGAATGCAAGCATTAGTGATGACTGAAGAATCACCTTCAATGTGTAGACAATGGTGACTTCCCTATTTAGCTAGGATTAGACCTGTAAATAGAGCTTGTGCTTCAGCCATGTTGTTAGTACCAACCGACAGAGTGGAGGTGGTGAGAGAAACTACATTACCTTGGGAATCATGAATACATGCCCCCAATCCTGAGACTCCTGGATTTCCTCTTGAAGCTCCATCAAAATTGAGCTTCATAAAGCCCTCTGAAGGTGGTCATCATTGCATGTCTAATCAAGCTATAGATGCTGATGTTGACTTAGTTGTACCCCACCCAGTTGGGATGATTATCTTTTTCCATTCCCAAATCACCTTAGAGTCCCATGAAGTGACAATAGGATTAAATTTGCATCTACTTAAGCTCACATTAGTCAATTTTGATATAGATCTTTCAATGCCTTCTAATACCTTGTCAACATGAGAAATCTCTTTCCTAAAAATTTGTTTCTTTCTTTCCCACCAGATGGCCCAAATGACTATCATCGGGGCACATTTCCAAAGGTTTGCAAATAGAGAGTTTGGATAAAGAATCGGCCATGCCAGAAAAAGATCCCAGATATTATCTTGAAGTGGACTACTATAATTTAGTTTTTTCAGGATGAAAGTCCAGCACTGATGAGAAAATGGGCAAGTTAGAAGAAGATGGTCCATTGATTCTTTGCATGCATTTCAAAATAAACAATTGAATGGTGGGGCAATATTCAATCTGTTCAATCTGTCACTCGCCAAGATCCTGTGTTTAATTGCAAGCCATACAAAACAACCTGCCTTTGGTAATACAACATGGTTCCAACAAAATGAGAATGCTCTAGATGGTACTTTATCCGATCCAATTTGTTGTAGTAGTTTATAACCCTCTTTAATTGAGTAACTACCATCTTTAGCTGGGGCCCATATTAGTTTATCTTTAGAACCTGAAAGAAAAATATGTTGAGAAGCCAAAATGCTACGAAAATGAATTTTGTCATGTTGTGACAGTGGTAATAGATCTGGATCTTTCCAAATAACTTTCCCTAAAAATATGTAGACTGATATCACATACTGATTAATTTTTGTGCCCCTGTGGGTTTCTAACACTACTAAAATATCTACTAAATTTTGGCATCTGGATAATGGAGGCTAACCATTCCATGAGTCTCTCCAGAAGTTAACCTTAATTCCATTGTTGACTTCCCAAGTAACATAATTAAGAACAATATCTCTTGAAGACATCATAAAATCCCATATAACAGAGCCCTTTGGTGGATCCAACATAGACAAGATTCTTGTAGGGTCATTGTTGTCAAGATATTTCTGTTGCATGATCTGGCACCATGTGGATTGAGGTTTACTATACATTTTCCATACTAATTTTCCACCAAAAGCTTCATTTCTTTTTGTTAAGTCATGAACACTTGCCCCTCCAACTACAGGAATATGTGCCATGTCTTGGAGGGAAATAAGAGGAATTTTCTTCACCTCATTCATATTTCCTATCCAAAGGAAACCTCTGATCAGCTTTTGGATTTGTAAAAGGATTGTGGGAGGGGCTTTTAAGATAGTGAGGTAGTAATTTGGAATTGTTGATAACACCGATTTGATGAGGAGAATTCTTCCTACTAGAGATAACCATCTAGATTTCCAAGTCACAATTCTGCTCTAAATGCATTGAAAGACTGAGGACCAATAGCTTGTTTTATTTGAACCCATGAAGAATGGAATCCCCAAATATATAGATAGCAGAAAATCCACTGAAAAACCCAAAATCCAAACTATTTTATCAGATATAACTTTGTTAGTGTTGAAAAGATATATTTTTTACGTTTGCACATTTATAGCTTGCCCTGACACTTCTGAATAAAGTTGTAAAGAATGCTTAATTTGTCAAGCCTCTTGAACTTGTGATAAACCAAATAACAGAGTGTCATCAGCAAATAGGGAGTGAGTGACAGATATGTTTGTGCCAGATATGTGTGCACCCTGCCACTTACCTAGTCCATGCTGACGTTTGATAGTTTTGTTGAATGCTTCAACCATGATGATGAATAATACCGGTGACAATCGATCCCCTTGTCTAACTCCTTGTGTTGAAGAAAAGAAACCCGTTGGTTTTTTGTTTACTATGACCGAAAACCAAGCCCCTGAGATACATGCCTTGATCCATTTACACCAACCTCTTGAAAATCCCATTTTAAGTAAAACTTGAAATAAAAATTTCCAGCAGACTCTGTCATAGGCTTTCATCATATCTAGTTTGATCACAAAATTTGATGTTTGATTAGTGTTGATTGAGTGAAGAACCTCATGAGCCACTAAAGCTCCTTCCATGGTTTCTCGACCCAGGACAAAACCTCCTTGCTCAGGAAAGATAATGGATGGAATGAGATGTTGTAACCTTAGATAAATGGCCTTGGTTATGATTTTATATGTCAGATTACATAAGGATATTGGCCTGAAGTTAGCAAATGTTTTTGGATCCTTGACTTTTTGTATTATTGAAATATTCATGGTATTGAAATATTTGAGCATATTCTTATTCTTCCTTGACTCCTCAGCTGCAGCTAATAGGTCCCAACCAATAGTATCCGAGCAGCTATGAAAAAAGAGGGCAGTAAAGCCATCTGGGCCTGAAGCTTTGTCTGAGGAAAAGGAAAAACCACTTTTTGAATTTCTTGGATAGAAAAGGGGGCCATAAGCATGGCATTTTCTCAGGGTGACACCATATTTGGAATGGACTCTAGGATCTCATACACTTGAGAATCCAAGGGTGAAGAAGATGTGGCTGGAGTGAGAAGATTCTTAAAAAAATTTACCCCTTCTTCACGAATCAGATGTGCATTTAAAATGAGATTCCCCAAGTCAGCATCCTTGATTTCAAAGATAGTTTTAGCAGCTCTCCTTTGTTTAGCTGATGCATGAAAGTATTTAGTATTTATGTCACCTTCTTGTAGCCACAGTTCTCTTGATTTTTGTCTCCAATATATTTCTTCTCTACTAAACATCTCTTCCCATTCTTGCTGAAGATTTTTTTTCCTTACATAAGTGTCTTCATTCATACCATTCTGGATAATATTGTTGTAAACTTCCTCCATTTGCAGTTGTAGACACCCAAAACTGGGCAGGTGTCTTAGAATCATTCAAATTTGCAAAATCTTAGCCAAATGCTCTAATTTTCATTAAAATGGATCAAATCAATTTCAAATGGACATTTATTAATCAAAATTAGAAAAAAATCATTTAAATCAAAGGAAAAATCAAATCATGACATCAGATAATTAAATACAAGCTTAAAGGGATCAATCACACCATATAATTGATTTTAATCAATTAATTGTATAGTTTTAAATCAAAAATCAAATTGAACCTATTCCCTTACATGGCTAATTTAATTAATTGATGGAATTTAATTAATCCTAATATCTTTCATCATAATTTGAGCAACCAATAAGAATTGAGAACACAATGCACATGGATCACTCCAAGTTGTTGAATCTCCATCACACATTTTCAATTTTGAATCTCAACCACTCAACTTTGTCTACTTGTCCAAACCTTTGAGACAATCATTTAAATTGTCCCCCCATTTAAAAACATTTCAAATTTTTTTACTCAACCAAGGCTAAATCATGATCAAGTAACTCTACCCCCTACCCTTGGGATTTTACTATAAATAGAAGTCATTTTGAGAGCATAATATACTAGAAAATTCAAATGCATGGCATCATCACTATAGGCAATTAGAGAGAAATTGAGAGCAATTGAGCAATATCTTGAGCATTTTGAGAGCAAATAGTGAGATTTGAGAGCATTATCATGAGCATTTGAGTTAATCTTTGTATCATTTTGAGAATTGAGAGCTAGATTTAGGCATATTATCATAATTTTCTCACTCTAGGATTGTCACTAGTAGAGAATAAGGCTGAGAGCTCTACTTACCAAGCTTAGATAGAGAACCATGAGATGATATGGATGTTAAATGCAATTCTTTAGATTAAATTTTCATTGTATTTTCATAGAATTGTTGCTAATTGTCCTAATTTCATGAAGGTATAAACACTCACACACAAATGGCACCCACCGTGGGGCTTTGAGCCTCATTTCTATCATTTTTATGAAGTTTTGTCTGTTTTTGGCTTCACTTTTACATGAATTTTGTAGAAAACATGAGAAATGCAACCTACGAAGGATCTAATGACGCTCATGAGCATTCTAACGATGCCTAGAAGAAGTTGACTGACACCTACAAGATTCTTTCTATTTTGTCTTTTCTTCTTCTGACGCCTACGAAATAAAGTATTACACCTGAGAGCATAAAGTGTCACCTAAAATTTGAGAAATGATGCCTATTAGTTGTTCTTTTCCACTTGTGATACTTTATCTTACACAATTTACAGTTATTTGTCACGCTTAGCAACTTAATTTTTACGCTTAGTGATTTTTAAAAGTCGCTTGAGTCACTGGAAAGTGATGCCTATGAACTTTAAAATAATGCCTACTAGCTTTTAACTGACGCCTATTAGTTGTTCTTTGCCGCTTATGAGACTTTATCTTACGCAATTTGTAGTTATTTGTAACGCTTAGCAGCTAAAGGTTTACGCTTAGTAATTTTGAAAAGTCACTTGAGTCACTGGAAAGTGATGCCTGTGAGCTTTAAAATAATGCCTACTAGCTTTTAACCAATGCTTATTAGCTGATAAATGACACCTAGAGTTTTTTGTTTAATTTGCTGTCAGATTATTAAATTATGTTTTCTAACTCTCTGTCTGTGTTTTTCCCATGGATGAGCAGACACAGGAAAGTACAGAAACCAAAAAGTAGAGTTACTCAAGAGAGCAAAGAGGTAAGAATTCAAACTAAACATCAAAAAGAAATTCATAGTGCTTCAATTCTAGATAGTTTGGAATTAGAAGAAAAGATTTTTAAACATTACATTAAGGTGTTGGATGCTTATAAAAAGAAATTTCCTACTTTGAACAAAATTGCTTGCATTAAGTTGTTAGAATTTTCTTTGCAAAATCTTGTTAAGAACACTTAATTGCATTTCAATTTGTTCCTTTTGGTTTCCTTCACTTTGTATTGTTGTGTTGACTAATTTGTTGGAGGAACCGGAATGGGAACAATCACCACTAGGTAAGCAAATGAATGTCAAAAACTTCAAAAAATTGCCTAGCCTTTGCTAGCTACAAAAGAGGTATTTTTCACATCAAGCTTGCATTGCTTAAATTGTGGCTTTTCTTTGGATATAGTTTAATAAGAAAAAACCTTACTTTTTTCCAAATTGAACAAACATTAGGCATATGCTCTCCATTTTATGAAGTGGATCAAAAAGCCAAACGTGTGAGTTCAACTTGGTAGAAAGAAAGGGATGAGGAATTAACCAAACATTTCTTATAAGAATCTCCTTGTCAAGAGGTTGAAAAAGATCAATTTTTGCTTGAAGTGTTCGGAACAAGGAACAACAATAGGGATATCCTCTTCACTTTCTAAGTGAACCAAACTCCCAAACTTTTTGAACCAAGTTTGATTTCTTATTTTTCCATATATGCTAGATAAATTAGATCTTTAGAGGGTCTACCTCCCGAGAATTTCCTTATGAGGATGGTGAGAGGGAATGACCCAAAGTGGGAGACAATCGCTTTAGCCATGATACTATCTGACCCACTATAAACAAATACACTCTTCCTTAATAGGAGAGTGACTAGGTTGTGTGCAAGTATTCTTCAATTCCTCTAGTAGTCCTTTGGATTGCATCAAATCCTACTTTCATGCGTGTGGGAAGCTCGCAAGTGGGTAAAAGAACTTGACATGATCTAGAATAGAGGTGTTCATTAAAAATCATGTTAAGTAGTAATCTTCCTTTTAGAGCCAACTGTGGTTAAAAGCCAAATCTGACTCTAGGTAGATTTCTTGGAAGACATTCTTGTTTATACTTGTGAAAAATGATCGAGAACATACACTTTTAGTGTGGTTTTAGGGATATGGTATAAATTTGATGTGTGTGTTATGTTTGTACTTTATTTTCAAGCAAGAATATTTTGTAGATCTGATCAAATCACTTTTAAAACTTAAAATTTACAACCTAATCTGCAAAGTGCCGCCTACACATAGAGAAAAATTGCTTATACACAGTGAAGTTGTGCCTGTGACTATTGAAGCAACACCTATAAATGATGAAGTCATGCCTATGACATTTTAAGAAATGCCTGGAAAAAGTTAAGAAATGCCTATCAACAGAAAAAAAGAAAAAAACCGCCAGCTCTCTACAGAGTGCCACCTAGGCAAATTCCAGTAACTGCCTACTAAGTTTTAAGTCACGCTTACACACTGGCAAGTGACACCCAAAAAATAAAGAAGGGAAAATAGTGGATATTTCTAGGGGTTTCAAAAAAATTGGATTTCATATCTTAATACCCTTTTGGACGTTCTATCTGTTCCAATATCCAACCTGGTCAAAAATCCTGGTTTTAAACATTTTTTAAAATTTTGTTAGGATTTGGCCACAAGCAAGTGAGATAAAGCCTATTTCCAAGAGATTTATGCTCATGTCAGATTTCACTCAATCTTACTATGTAAAGAAAACCTTGCAATCAGACGGAACGTATCTAAGGCAAGAACTTCCTTTTCTGAGTGACACATTTACCTCCTCAAGAATACCACAAGGACCCATCCAAGGGGTAGAAACCAACATGACTTTTCCTTTTGGCAACTCAAATTCGGATCAAACCAACAACAATGGAGGATGCATTTACCCAAATAATCTAGGGTCAAATAAAAACAATGGAGGAGCAGGAATAGACCCTAAGAATCAAGGGATTAACAACACTAACAATGGGGGCAATGGTGAACCAACTGCTGAAGATGCAACCGATGAAAAGGTTAATGAAGCCATAAAAATCCCATACTTCATGAAGCTCATGGAAAAAGTGTTAGCAAAAGATAAGGAGAATTATTTTCTAGACCTAGCCCAAGCAGGTCTTAAACTCCCTCATGACTACGATGTCAATCAACTTAAGAAAAAGGAAGTTGAAGATAGTCTAATTGATATCATGAACAAGTAATTTAAGTTATTCCAAATGCAATTGGACACAATGAAGCAAAGTGGGGCTCCAAAACCATTTTCAATAGAGGCATTGTGTCCTTTCCCATTTGACAAGAGTTTAATCATGATACCATTCCCTAGTAATGTGGTCTTTCCTAAGTATGAAAAGTATGAAGGAGCATCTGATCCCCAAGATCATTTAAGGGAATTTTGTGCATTGAGCTTGGAGTTCATGCATGACACTACTTACTTAATGAGGTTGTTTCCTAGAATTTTGGGAGGCATGGCCATGGAATGGTTTTCAAAATTACATTCGGGCATCCGAACTTTTGAAGAGTTAGCTGCTAAATTTGTAACACATTATTCATATAATATCAAATGTGAAGTTACAATGATTACCTTATGCAACACCAAGTAAAGAGAGGGAGAAGGATTCCTACTTTTCTTACAAAGATGGAGAGCAGTATTTGCTAAATACCCTCAAAGTGTACCAAAAAAGGAAAAGATGGACATCTTTATAAATAGATTGAGTAATGAAATGAATTATTGGTTGAAGCTGCAATGTCCTAGGTCTTTTCAATATCTTATTGAAAATGGAGTGACTACGGAGGAGGTATTGGTTAAAAGTGGAGAACTAAAGTTGTACAAGGATAACAAGAATTATAACAACAGCAATACCTCTAATAATAATAATAATAATCAGAATAAGAATCCTCCTAACAACTATAACCGATTTGGGTTGAGGAATAAAAACAAAGGTGTGGTCAATGATGGGGTTGTTGATGCTAATAATTTGAAACCCACTCCTTTTACTCTCACGATAACACCTACTCAAGTGAATAATATAGATCAAGCCCCCAAAGTGCCTTTTAACAACAATACCAATAATAAAAACTTTAGGAAAAATCAAGGGGATAACAAGCCTAATCCATTCCTTGCACCATCTCCCAAGAGGACATTCACACCTTTGGGTGAACCCCTTGAGAATGCATTGAGAACTCTCATTGCTAATAAGATTATTGATTTACCTAGAGCTCAACCATATGAACCACAAAACAAGCCCAATTGGTGGAAGGAGTCTGGTCATTGTGAATACCACAAAAATAGGCATACAACAAATGATTTCTTGCAGTTGAAAAATGTGGTACAAGATTTGATTGACAATGGTGTGCTCAAGATAGAAGGGCCTCAAAACAATGAAGATCACATGGCATTTAAGAAACCTTTTTATAACCATGATAAGGGTGAATCTTCCAATTCGAATAAACAAGGCAACAATAATGTCATTTTTTCTTATCATTATAATAACATTATCAACACATTATCCAGACAGGAGCATGTTGTCAAATTTGTTGTAATCAAGGAACAACACAAAAAGGAAACATCTTATGCTATCACTAGGGGGAAAACTTCAAGGATTACCCTACAAGGGGTTGATCCTAAACCTATTGGTCCTACACAATCAAGTATTTTGGCTAAATAACCATTTACAACAACAAAGACATATAATTTGGTGGACCAATTACAAAAGACTCCGACTCAAATTTCTATTTTGGAGTTGTTAAAATTATCTCCAAATCACAAGGAGATCTTGAAAAAAGTCTTATTGGAGACTAATGTTCCTATTAGCTTGGAAGAAGAAAAATTTCAAAACATGGTGGGACACCTCATTGCACCACATTGTCTCTCATTTTTAGAGCAAGCTGATATGTCCATCACTCATCCTCAAAATTTGACTTTGCATATAGAAGTCCTCATTTGAAGACATAGGGTTAAAAGAGTTCTCATAGATGGGGGAGCCGATCTTATTATTTTCACTTTAAATCTTGTCAAGTCCTTAGGTTTATCTGAGTCTTCTATTGATCCTAAGAAGAAAATTACCATTAAATATTATGATGAGGAGGAGACATCTTCAAAAGGCATGATTATCTTACCTATTCAAGTTGGGCCTATCAAAAAGGACACCATATGTCAAGTCCTCGACATGAAGCTAACTTATAACATCTTATTAGGGAGGCCATGGATACATGAAATGTAAGCAGTTCCTTCTACTTACCATCAATGTATCAAATTTCCACACATGGGAGAAGAAATCACAATTGGAGGGGATTCAAATCCTTTTCAATATTGTAACACATTGAAGCCTCTTCATGAATTATTTATTCCTCATAATAGAGAAGGGATTGTTCCAAATACTACCATTGAAGAACCTAAAGGTGATGATCCTAAGTTAACATCAAATGTTACCTCTATCTCAAACCCTATTCAAACTAACTCAACTACATCTACTAAGGGAAAAGAAAAAGTGAGTTATGAGGGTCCAAGTTCAAATGAGAATTCAGGTAAAACATCCACACTAGAGGTGGAACATTCTAAACCTGTCAAAGAGGAGAGATACAAATCCAAAGAAGACCACTATAACCAAATGAGTGAGATGATGCACAAGTTCAAAAAAAAATGTAGAATCAATTCTAAAGGAGTAGGGGAATATTTTGTTTCCCTATTTGATTTACCTACTTCCTCAAAAACACATGGAAAACCTTCCAACCTTCCAAGGTGCATCCTCCTCACAAATACAAGTCTCATTTTGTAAGAGAGAGTAACAAGTCAGTACTTGAGAAAGAAGATGATGAGGTTCTACAATGGCTTTACAAAGATGAAAGTGATACTTCAAACAACCCCATGGAAAGAATTCAACACATCAATATTCAAACTGACCAATATGGAAAGGGGTTTGAAATTATGAAAAAAATGGGGTATAAAGGAAGAGGACCCTTAGGTATGAGAAATAGAGGTTTTCTTGAACCTATTGAACCTTCTTGGAGATCAAAGGAAGAAAAATTAGAAATAGGTTATCAACACAAAGGAGAAAGTTCTAGCCCTGTGCATGATTTTTATGAACAAGTGAACATGGTAGAGTCCAATATTGATAGTGATGATTCCAGAGAATATGAGTGGGATTATTTATCTGAAGACTCTTGCCATGACAAAGAGATTGTCATAATGAATTCTTATACTAATGTTCCTAAAGAACAAAGTCAAGATAGTGAAGATCCGGAGATAATTATTACATACATGCAACCCCATCCATAAGAATCTAACATAGGGCAAGCATAAAATTATTCATGGGTACATGAACCTTGGGTACATTTGTGGTTGGATGATTCGAATGGTAGGTTTAAATCACATGTCTTCTTTCCCATAGAAGTCTTAGAGGACTCAAGTGAAGAAAAATTCAATCCTTCTTCCATGGATCATCTTGAGCAAGCTCATGTTATTGACCTTAACGATAAAATGTATGAACCATCTAATGAGGTCATGTCCTTAACCCCATCCAATGACAACTTTCCAATTGAATATTTATCCTTAATGCATCCTGAACTTATTGATTGGGAATTAACCGAACCAAATGATTTACTATACTTTCCCAATGATCAAGCAATGACACAATACCTAAATGTGGTTGATCCCTCTTCCACCGATGAGTTTAATCCAAACATGATGAGAAAGGTACGGGTCCAACTTCTTAATCCAAAAGAAAAAATAAAAAAAAGTAAAAAATTGAAGAGTTCTAGTGGTGAAAACCACCATGTGGCAGTACTAGAACCAAGAAAAGTAAAAATAAAGGATGTTTCCGATGGTGAAAACCCAACTATGGCACCTAAGGAAGAGAGGATGGATACCTTACCAGCATGTGAGGAAGAAATATCGCCAATTCTTATAGAGCCAATGGAGAAAGTCAATATTGGAACCGAATTGGAGCCCAAATTCATACATTTAGCAGCTTCACTTACACCTTTAGAGAGAAAGGATTTCATTGAATTTTTCCAAGCAAAGAAAGTGAATTTTGCATGGTCCTATGCTGACATGTCAGGATTGGATCCAAACTTCATCATGCATCACTTCAATGTCAAACCAGGGGTTAAACCTGTCAAGCAGAAATTGAGGAAAATGCATCCACACATAGCTCTTCTAGTTAAAGTAGAATTGGAGAAATTGTTGAAGGTGGGGTTCATAAGATAAATTGCTTATGCAGAATGGATATCAAATATTGTACTAGTTACCAAGCATGAAAAATCCATTCACATATGTACAGATTTTCAAGATCTTAATCTTGCATGTCCCAAATATGACTTTCCACTTCCAAGTATAGATGACATAGTGGACTTAACAGATGGTCACTCCATGTTTTCATTGATGGATGGTTTTAGTGGATACAACAAAATTAAGATTTCACCTGAAGATCAAGAATAGACAGCGTTCACATGCCCTTGGGGAAATTTTTGTTGGAATGTAATGCCTTTCGGCCTCAAAAATACTGGAGCTACATACCAAAGGGCAATGAAAACCATTTTTCATGATATGATGCACACCTTCTTAGAAGATTATGTCGATGATATATTGGCTAAGTCACATCAAAGAGAGGATCATTTAAAAATTCTAGAAAAGATATTTACACGATTGGAACAATTCAAAGTAAGGCTCAATCCAAAAAAGTGTGCCTTTGGTGTTCAATCCGGGAAATTACTAGGATACATAGTTTTGGCAAAAGGTATTGAAGTGGATCCCAAAAAGTTTCAAGCAATCATAGACATGGAAATTCCTAGAAACATTAGCCAAATGAGGTCTCTTCAAGGAAAGCTTCAATCAATAAGGAGGTTCATTTCTCAACTAGCTAAAAAGTGTCACTCATTCACTAGATTGCTCCACAAAGACACCATTTTTACATGGGATGAAGAATGTGACAAGGCCTTTACTTTATTGAAGACTTACTTAATCAATCCACAAATTCTAATGCCTCCTATCAAAGGAAAACCATTTATATTGTACATATCATAAACTGAGAGGTCTTTAGGAGTTCTTTTGGTGCAAGAAGATGATCAAGGAAAAGAGAGAGCTATTTATTATTTGAGCCGAACATTGATTAAGTATGAATTAAATTAAACCTTCATGGAAAGAGCATGCCTAGTTGTTGTCTTTGCTTCCCAAAAATTGAGACACTACATTTTGATGCACAAAGTGAAGCTCATTGCAAAAATTGACCCTTTGAAATACTTGCTTAGCAAAACTGCCTTAACAGGAAGAATAGAAAAATGGGTCATGGTGTTAAGTGAGTTTGATATTGAATATGTGGATAGAAAGGCCATTAAAGGACAAGTGATAGCAGATCACTTAGTTGAAAATCCATTGGTTTCTACACATCCTATTCAAGTGGAGTTTCCTGATGCAACAATTGTCAATATAGAAGCTAAGACGTGGAAATTGTACTTTGATGGATCATACACACACGGAGGTTCTGAAGCTAGCATATTGTTGATTACCCCTTAAGGGTATACTATTCCTAAATCATACAAGCTCTTATTCCCATGTACCAACAACATAGCCGAGTATGAAGCTTTAGTCATTGGTATCAAGATGGCTTTAGAATGGAATATTACTGAGCTAAAAGTGTATGGTGATTCTCAATTAGTGATCAATCAAGTCAATAATGAGTACAACACAAAAGATGAAAAGTTAATGCCTTAGAAAATAATGATTGATGATTGGAAAAAATACTTTGTGTTGATCACTTTTGAGCAAATTCCCAGAGAGAAGAATAGAGTTGCCAATGCAATGGCTACCTTGGCTTGATTACTCCAAAAGCCTGATCAAAATGAAAGGTATGAATTCTTGGTGGAGGAGTTGGCAAAACCAGCATTTGACCTTCCTAATACCCAAATTATCAGTTTACTTAATGGACATAACTCACCTTGGTACGGTCCTATTTACACATACCTTAAAGACCAAGTGTTACCCTTAGACCAATCCCAAGCCAAAAAATGACACTTCATCAGACAATCGGCTCATTATATTATCATTTCAGACACATTGTATCATAAGGGTCTTGATGAAACTTTACTTAGATGTCTAGAGGAAGAAGACTCTAAGGTAGCTTTACGCGAGGTCCATGAGGGCATTTGCAGTTTGCATTCAAGCAGGTTAAACTTAGCTAAGAAGATCCTTCGCATGGGATATTTTTTGTAAAACCTTAGAAAAGGATGCTTGTCACTTTGTTAAGATATGCACAAAATGCCAATATCATGGTGATATGATACATGTACTGGCTCAAGAACTACATCCTTTTATTACACCTTGGCCATTTTATCAATGGGGGTTTAACTTGATTGGTGTGATTTATCCACCTTCATCTAATGGGCACAAATACATTATCATGGCTACAGAATACTTCACTAAATGGGTAGAGTTTGTTCCTTTGATCACTGCTATAGGAAAAAAAATCTCTATGTTCATCCTTAATCACATCATTTATTCCTCATGCCATAATTACCGACAATGGAAAACAATTTAAGAACAAAGATGTGGATGAGCTTTGTGATACTTTTCATATTACCCATCATTCTTCTTCCATTTACTATCCACAAGGAAATGGACAAGCCGAGGCTACTAATAATAATATCCTTAAAATCTTGAAGAGATCGGTGAACAAATCAAGAAGAGATTGGCATGTACAAATCAACCCATCTTTTTGGGCTTATAAAACTAGTATCCGAACACCTACAGGAGCTACACCGTATTCATTGGTTTGTGGAGCTGAAGTTGTTCTACCTTTGGAGGTTGAAATCCCATCCCTAAGAGTATCATTGCAAGGATTAATAATGAATGAGGATTATAGGGTTGCCCGACTTCAACAATTGGAATTGTTAGAAGAATGTCAAGCTCAAGCCTACAAACATTTGAAAGTGTACCAAAATAGGATTTCAAGGAACTATAACAAACACATTAAACCAAGAGTGTTTCAAGTGGGTGATTTAGTGCTAAGGGAGAACCCTAAAAATTAGGCAGAAAGGGAAAAGAAGGGTAAATGGGAAGCAAACTGGCTTGGTCCTTTTGTCATTGTTTCTTCTTTTGGAATGGGGAGTTACAAATTAGCCAATTGTGATGGAGAAGAATTACAAGAGCCCATTAATAGCATCCGGTTAAAGAGTTTTCATACCTAAATAGATGAGAGAGTATCAGAAGAAAGAGTATTAGACAAGTGTGTATCCGATGACTCAAGCATCACTTTTGTACATGAGAAAATCAAAAAGATCAAAAACATTGAGAAAAGTTCAAAATCCAAAAAATTTGAAAAAATGAAAAAATGAAAAAGAAAAAAAAGTGCCTTGGTGAAAACCTAGCAATAGGCGCCTTGGTAGAAAAAAAAAATGAAAAAGAGAAAAAGAGCAATAAACCCAAAAGGTGAAAACTTGGCAATCAAGCACCTTTTGTTCCCTTAAGTCTTTCCTAGTTGCATGTGTACATATTGCATTTCCATCATCTCACTTGTAAATCTTCATTGCATTCATCATTTGTGCATCGTCATAATAAAACCTTTCGCTGCATTGTTGCATTTTAGGCCCTAAGTTTGTCACACGATCACATTTATCACTTGGGGGCAGGAAAGGATTGGATTTTTGGTACAAGCAGATTCAATAGTGCTACTTTTTGTCACATATCAAAGAGGGAATTATCAGAGTTTCAAAAGAGAGGATTTTTATTGAACCTTTGATGGATATCATTGTTCACAACCAAGTATTTTGCTCCTACAACTTGATCCTTGAACCTTCATTGACTTTATTATTTAGGATTAAAAATTGACATTACTTAAATGATCAGAATGTTTGGAAGTTCTTTTTGAAAATCTTGATACATTGAAAAACACTTGAAGCTTTTTGATGATCTTTATTGGCTTTTTATCATATCCTTTTAGCTAATTGATGATGTTTTGACTAGATTGGCGATGATGGAGACATGATATTTTTCTTGTCTCTGAGTGATTGTCTTGAGGGAGATCCAACAACTTATGTGAATTTGTCTAATGACATGGTCATCAAAGAACCATCGAGGACTTTCATATAGGGTGGAGGGTTGACCTTTTTTTGTTTACACAAATGGATACCTTGGATATTTAGACTTTCCATATCTTCATACCAAAATCCAATTGCAACATTGAATCTATTGAAACCAATATTCATACTCCCATAGTTGGTTATTCAACTAGTGAGGGTTGTACTAGTTTCCTAAAAGGTTACCAAATGTGATATAAAGAAGTATTCATATCATCATGATGTGGTCAGTGATGGTTTTACTTGATTTCCAGTCCTAAAATGCTCAATGATGAAAATATTTCTCTATGGCATTTCTTTGCTAAAAGCTAGTGACAATTAGTTGCATTGCATTGCATTTTCATGTTAGATTGAGTGCATGGTTCATAGTATTTTTCCAAGAGAAAGGGGGTTCATTCATCAATTATCTTAATCAATCATAAATGGGGGTTCAATTAAACACCTTATCCTTGGTTCAAATCAATAATGTGAGATTATCTTTTGCATTCATTCATAGCATTACTCATTATTCATTATCCTTATATCTTAAAAGAGAAAAAGAAAAAGATTCATTAATCATTCATCATTTGCATACATTTAGTTAAGGATTTCATTTTAAGAGTTGCATACATCAAAAAAAATATCAAAAAACATAGTTGCATTCATTATCCATATTTCCATAAATAAATCATTTGCATCCATACATTGGAAAATCAAAAAAACATATTAAAGTTACATTATCATTTGCATTCCTTTATCTATATCATATGTAAGATACATTGCATCCATAGAAAAATCAAAAGTAAATGCATCATAAACATCATATAGAACTACATATAAATATAATCTCACATAAACACATCACGAGAATCAAGGAAAGTCCATAATCATATAAATATCCATAACATCAAAGATCCATCAAATCGGTATATCAAAGATACAATATCATCAACAAAATGATACATCAAAGTCCTGATCAATAAATATCACATGATACAAAATCATCAACAAGGAAGATCCATAATCAATCATCTCAAGATCTTGTTGGGGCACCCACTCCATCACCTATACCTGATCCATCTAGTCCCCTATCACCTGATCTGTCCTGAGTAGGAGGAGGAGTCTGGCTAGTACTAGCAACACCTGGCATCTGAGCCATCATAGTCATAAAATTCTACATCATAGTAGCTACCTGATCCAATTGGCCAACCACTATTGTTAGGCTTGTCTATAATGTCTACACATCCTGTGTCAAAGCATCTCTACCAAGAGAATCTTGTGAAGCTTGTGAAGCCTGACCCATATCCTGAGGCCTAGGTATCTAAGGAGGCACATGTTATGCCAGAATCTATCCATGTTGTGCCACTAAAACCTACCATGACTGTATCAAGAGATCCTATCCTTCGAGAACCTATCTCATAGCATCAATGTGAACCTATCATCTGACTCTCTATTGTCCCCATACTACAGTAGCTCTAGGCTGTACAAATCCAGGTCCCTATCCCTGCTAAGTCGGTCTGACATCCATATCCCTAGCCTTGAGGTGTCCTCATCATCCTCTACCTATCACCCTGGGAGGTCTCTATGCTCTATGATCTCAGTGTCATTTAGGTCTATCCTCACCATCCCCATCATCATCTCTACCCTCATTATCTGATCGCTCATCCCTGTCTAGGATTGACTCTGCAGGATCTGTGAATCTCAAAAATCTATTTCGAGAAAACCCCTCTCTATACTCCGTGGACATCCCAGCATCTGCCACATGGTCCAAAATGTCCCATCTGATATATATCAATCTATCAATCTGATCACATGTGAATTGGAAGTCAATTTGTGCACCCCACATCAATCTCTCTACCTGGACTCAAGCATATAATGCCATACCCTGGGGCATATCCTAATATTGGCCATACTACCTAGATACTCGACCAAATTAGAATCTCTCAATCATGAGTGGTGATCGACCTATCATCCATCTCGGTGCAAACATGAATGGGATGTCATCATCATCCTCTCACCAACCCTCACAAAATAGACATGGTCTCCATACTACCTGATCTAGATCATCAATCATGTGATGCAAATACTCTAGTTTTCCTAGATGATGCTGGACAACCATGCCAGTATACAAAAATGCATACGAATAACCACGACCTCAAGCACATGCTGATATTGGTCTAGTAATGGGAAGATGCTCCCATATCCATAACTACAACACAACTGCACCTACTAACAATGATGCACTCAATCTATATACAACCTCATGAAAATCATTATATAATTGTGCTAGTACATAGGAACCCCAATCAAGACATCTAGGGTGTGCAATCAAATCCTCTAAAATGTGGCCCCATCCAATGGAGAATCCTCAACCTCACCGGTCCGGAAGCAATAAACCTCCTATCAGAGTACCTAAGACCGTTGGAAATGTAGGAAAAGAATAAAATTGTGCCCATGTAATCATATCATCTCCGATGGTATCATCACCAAATACGGATCTGTAGATAGTCCCATCATACACAGAATCATAATATACTCTCTCTCCCCGAGTAGGGATATGGATTAATTTGTATACGTCCTCACGAGTGATGGTCATCTCCCCTAATGGCAAGTGGAAAGTATTGTGGTCAGAGTGCCATCACTCTGCCATAGCTGTCAAAAGACCCTGGTTCAACTGAAACTAAGGGATGTCTAAAAGGAAGCTTAAACCACACATCTCTATAACATGGTACTTTGGCTGGGTTAGCTCCTGACCTAAATCTAATATCCAAGAGGCTACGATCTGTATATATAACTTACGAAAATGTGCCTATTTTGCAAATCAAGGGAATCATATCAGTATTCTATATCATTATTTTAAGTCAATCAATCAAATTCAATCAATCTTTGCTCATCTTGAGCATATCAAATCTCCTAACTCTATATCATGAGGAAGGAACATCATTGTTTTGTCTCTCTAGATTGTGACAGCAAAATATCTATCCTATCAGTTTTCTATCCTATCAGATTGACAAATCAAACATTCATTGTTACGATTATCTTGATATCCTAATCACTTGTTCGCTTAACTACAACAGACCTATCTATCTTGGATATACAATCATTCATGCAGAGACATCAAATCAATCAGAAAAAATCAAGTTTGAACAATCAAAATTCAAATTTTTATCAAAATTCCTATAGGTGTCACTTGCCTACGTGGAGGTGGTACTTTACCTTAGGCAGTAAAAAAATCTTCTTAAGTGGTACTTTATCATGCGGACATGACACTTCTTTTCTTAAGCGACATTTTATGACCCTAGGTGGCATTTAAACATGTCTAGGTGTCATTTAATTTTTAAGGGTTTTTCAGGCAGTGTTTTACACATAGTTTCACAAAAAAACCCTAGGTCTTAGGCGGTTTGAAATTTCTTATAGGCAGCATTTTATTGTCCAGATGTGGCAATTTATCTTCCTAGGCATCATTTTAACTACCCTAGGCGGCATTTCACAAATGTTCATTGAAAAATCATGTTTTTTATGCTATAAATGCTGAAAAAATGATAATAAATGCACTAGGAGGGTCAAAGTCACTTACTGGAGGTCCGTAATCCAATGGTCTCTGATATCCTCATCCTCTCTCGAACTGATGCTCTCGAATAGGGACAACCATCGCAATCAACTTTATCAGGATCAGAGCAAAATCTAAATAGTAAAAAGTGCAAATGAATAGTAAATTTGGGTTTTTCAACCTATTTATGCTATTTGACCTAATTTTGACCTAAATTTTTGACCTTTTGATCTATATCTACACATCTATCAAACTGGGGCATTTGTTGAGGCCTTGATTATCATCGATGTTTTTTGGAAATGAAAACATATTAGATCTATTTTCAATAAATTTCATCATATTTTTCTATCCGAAGATCAATCTGTTTCATTTTTGAGGGGGCATTATCATAGTATCAAATATGCATCAATATTGAATCTGGGGCATTAAAATTTTGAACTATTATCAGTGGGGCATGTTGCATCATTTTCAAATCAAGTTTTATCAATCAAAATAGTTTCAAATCAGTTTTGTATCAATCAATCAAGTATCAAATCAGTGATCAAGACAAAGGACATGTAATTTTATTTGAATCAATGCGCTACACATATTAATTCAAAGAGGGGCATTTGTAGACACCCAAAACTGGGCAAGTGTCTTAGAATCATTCAAATTTGCAAAATCTTAGCCAAATGCTCTAATTTTCATTAAAATGGAACAAATCAATTTCAAATGGACATTTATTAATCAAAATTGGACAAAATCATTTAAATCAAAGGAAAAATCAAATCATGACATCAGATAATTAAATACAAGCTTAAAGGGATCAATCACACCATATAATTGATTTTAATCAATTAATTGTATAGTTTTAAATCAAAAATCAAATTGAACCTATTCCCTTACATGGCTAATTTAATTAATTGATGGAATTTAATTAATCCTAATATCTTTCAACATAATTTGAGCAACCTATAAGAATTGAGAACAGAATGCACATGGATCACTCCAAGTTGTTGAATCTCCATCACACATTTTCAACTTTGAATCTCAACCACTCAAATTTGTCTACTTGTCCAAACCTTTGAGACAATAATTTAAATTGTCCCCCCTTTTAAAAACATTTCAAATTTTTTGACTCAACCAAGGCTAAATCATGATCAAGTAACTCTACCCCCTACCCTTGGGATTTTACTATAAATAGAAGTCATTTTGAGAGCATAATATACTAGAAAATTCAAATGCATGGCATCATCACTATAGGCAATTGGAGAGCAATTGAGAGAAATTGAGCAATATCTTGAGTATTTTGAGAGCAAATAGTGAGATTTGAGAGCATTATCATGAGCATTTGAGTTAATCTTTGTATCATTTTGAGAATTGAGAGCTAGATTTAGGCATATTATCATAATTTTCTCATTCTAGGATTGTCACTAGTAGAGAATAAGGCTGAGAGCTCTACTTACCAAGCTTAGATAGAGAACCATGAGATGATATGGATGTTAAATGCAATTATTTAGATTAAATTTTCATTTTATTTTCATAGAATTTTTGCTAATTGTCCTAATTTCATGAAGGTGTAAACACTCACACACAGCAGTTTAACCTCTTCTTTTTATGAAAAGACATTCTTGAAAACTTGTTGATTCCATTTTCTGATGAGGTTTTTGGTATGCTTCAGTTTCATGGCAAATTGGTGCATCTTAGGTCCATTAACATAAGGTGCATTTGTCCACCATTGCTTTATAAGATGCAAAAAGTGAGGATGGCGGAGCCACATCCTTTCAAATTTGAAAGATGAATGGTACTGAATTTTATCACCTTTATCAGATTGCAAGATACTGATTGATATTGGGAAATGATCGGATCCAGGAAAAGAAAGAATCTCTGAACTTATGACCATATTTTGAAGTTTCCAATCTTGTAATAAAAGGAATCTATCTAGCCAAACAACAATATGTGAAAAACCAGATCTCTTATTTGTCCAGGTAAAGGACCCATTTGTAGGTTGAGTATCCATAAGATTATTGTTATCCACAAAGTGAGATAAATCTTGGATAGTTTTGAGGGGAGGAGAAATACCCCCTATTTTTTGAGACTGGCACAAAACAACATTAAAGTATCCCCCAAGTATGACATTCTAAGAATCTTGCAACTGAATCAGCTGAGTAACGATGTCCCAAACTCTAGATTTATCTTGCGTTGAATTAGGGCCATAAACATTAACCAAAATGAACATGGTATCAAAATCAGACATCTTCAACATCTGCCAATTATTTTGTTGCTAAATGAGCTGCCCCTGAATGGTTTGGGGTTTCTAGAGAACAGCAAGACCACCTAAAGCTCCTATCCCTAGAGAATGCAGTGAGGACCACTTTGGCCATTTGACGACGGTCTTTTCAAATGTGTCTTGGGAAAGTTTGGTTTCCTGAATCATGACAATATCTTCCATCATAGAATCAACTGTTTGTTTGATCCTATGTCTTTTGTCAGAGGCATTAATGCCTCTGACATTCCATGAGTTTATCTTCATTGTTGACAAGGAGAACCTTTTGTTCTCCTTGTCAATCTTTTGGTGACAACAAACCTGTCATCCAAGGTAGTCTGAATACCAACTGCTATTTTTGTCCTAGTCTTAGATCATTTTGGTCTACCTCTAGATTTTGGTGTCTTGGGAACATGTATAATTTGGGATGGAGATTGCGCAATTGACAAAATTTGATGATGATCAAAGAGCCCCCTAGAAGTAGTGGAATTTATTTCCATGGAATACTATGAGTTAAGAAGCTCTCCCTCCTCAGATTGAACATCTGATGATTGAGTTGCTAGGATCTCGGTCAATTTCTGAACCTACTGATAGATACATTTCTCAACTCCCTAAGAGTCCACATTAGAGAAAAGATCAGATATTTCTAGATTATCATGTTGTCTCCAGTGACTGGCATTAAGTTGTGCAAATTCTTCTTGATTAATGATAGGGGAACCTTCTCCCCGATCTATGATCCTTCTTGAATGTGGATGAAGTGCAGAAGCCTGATTGTTCCAATGCTGAAAATCTCTGAGCAGATTATCAAGCACCAAAGTTTTCTGCTCATTAAGGATAATACCTTCTTCCCTTGCAATTCCAAAAATGATATTAGAGGCTATTTCTGAAATAATTTGATCTCCAATTTGATGGATCTTCCAATCTGTAAATGGAATAGTGATAGAAAAATGCCTCAAGACAGAGAGAGGGAAACTAAATCTATCATTCATATTTTTTCCTCTGATAACATCATTGACTGGGGGAATTGAGATTGATAACAAGATTAAAGGAGAAGCAGGAGGTGATGGCAAACACAATTTTGATCTGAATGAGAAGTAATAAAAATTTGGCATAGCCAAATTAAAAATATGTGCAAACTTTGAGTCTGATATCTTATTTGCATATACCACCTGAAGACCTACAGGATTAACAAGTTGTGTAGGGGCTTTATGAACAACTTGACCACACATAACAGTTTTTTGAGTACATAATGCCAGATCGGAATTATGATCCGAGAAAACTTCAGTGGTGTCATGCCAAATTTCTTGACATTGGGTATTGAAATGTCCAAGTCTATGTTGAAATTTATTAACTATAGCTTCATCTTGAATCTTGATAGACTAAGACCAAGTGCCCCACTGAGAATTGATAGAAATTAGGCTAGGGAATAGTTTACACATATTAATAAGCATACATACTCTGACCTCCAAATGTGGGTAGTCAAAGGGGATAAGGTCATGCTTGAGAAAAATACCCAATTTGTTAGCTAAGATTTCAATGATTTCAGGGTCTCTGTATTCAAGTGGAAAAAGTGGAAAGGAGATCCAATGAGGTAAAAATTGAACAACTGGATCATGGGGATTAAAATTTGGGATCCAGATCATGGTGAAGAGACATGATCCCTCATAGAACCAACCTTTTTGCTTATGAATGGAATTCCTATCCTCTTTAGATTTAAAGATGGCAACGAAATATTTGGAATCCAGATCAATAAAGAAAATATCCTTTAACCCTGACCAAGAAGAAAATGCCCATTCCTTGATAACAAAAAATGACAAGGAAGAGCAAGAAAACTTAGAAGGTGATGTTATTGATGTTATTGATGCTCTTGATGATTATTGAACTTGTGTTATGAGATCATGTGTATATGGTATTTGATGGTTGTTATGTCTAGTATGGGATGGATGGTTTGAATCCTTGTATAGGATGTGATATTGTTTATTATGCTCTAGCACTTGTCTTTGATGACATTCGTGGTTTATCGATTTATGGAAATATTTTATGATCTTGGTTTTTCTTTTTCCTTAGTTCTTTTTGTTGGGACCATTGTTAGAATAACTGAGAGGGGGGTGAATCAGTTAGATCAGTTATCCTACAGTCTCAAATACAAAGATGTACCTTATAAAATAATTCCAACAAATTATGCAGCTTGATAACATAAAATATCAATCTGTCTATCCAGTATACCGATTACCAGTAATTATCCAAATGTGATTACCGACTAAATCAACTATGCAGTATGTAAAGTATGATAACAAAATAATCATCACAAATAACACATAACACAATGATTTAACATGGAAACCCTGTTAAGGGAAAAACCACCTGGGACCGGCAACCCAAAATAATTTACTCTTCTAAAGTGAGCTTGATGAAGAGCCAACCCTGTTAAAGGTTACAATACACATTGTTAGGTGTGACCTGGTTAGAGGATTTATCACTAACAGTTAACTTTTGACCATCATTCACTATGGGGTCAACAAGATAACAATGTACATTTCTTGAATGACATAGGGCATAATATAAGACTGTTAAGTCCACTCAGTTAAGAGATTTTTTGAATCAATGGTTAAACTGATATAGTAATGATCTAATTCAAATACAATTCAATAGTAAATATTCATATCTATGCTAAGCCCATACAAAAAATCCTCTGATCATTAATCAATTCACTTCCTCAATATTTTTCAACATACTTTCACTCGGTAAATGGTTCTTTGATGCTCAGTAATGTTTGCAGTCTTAGTTCTTTCACTAACTAGTTTGATCAGGCATGCATGATTAAAGTCTTAATGCAAAATCTTTGTAGTCTTGTTCTTTTCGGCATGTTTTAATAATGAAACTCATATCTCTTATATAAACAAGTAAATCATTTTCATATCAGCCATTAGATTTTGTCGCTTAATCTCCTTTGTCCATTTTTCCTCTTAAACCTTCCTCGGTAGATGTATCATTAACATATTTCAATCTCATCCTTTGGATCTTCTCCAAATTTTGTCAGTCATGGATCTCATAACAAACTTCATCCTTAATCTTGAAATCAAAACAATTTCCAACTCATCAAATTCAGTTGGTTGTTCTTAGCATTTAATGTTTTCATCCATACTCAGTTGATATAGAAATGCATCAGTGATAACTAGTTGAACTAGCTTGGTTAACACTGTTAGTCGGTATACACTACACTGGCTCGGTGTATACAAAAATCTTCAATTATCGACCACATTAACATGTTCAATTTCAAATCTCTTCTTCATAGTAGATTAATGTAACATGCTCAAGTCAACAATATAAAGCCATAGACTCATCAATAAGTTACCCAATATTTTCATTATCCTTATCTGTCATATCCATCTCTTCCTCATGTAGATATCTCAGTTCTTCATCTTTTCTTCCTTCAATAGATGTTTAGATGTTTGTAACTGACATGATGAGTATTTTCAAGACTAGTTGACATCAATGACAATATATTGATTGATTTAATCATCTTACATATCATTTTAGTAGCTCGGTGATCTCTAATCAATGTTCCTTCAGTTCATTCAAATATTCAATTAGTTGTAGTTCATCAATCTCTCCCTTTGGCATTGATAGCAACACAAGCAATATGAAAATATGTTATACACATACCAAACATGTATTCTACAACTATGTAAGTAAATGATGTAGCTCAGTAAGCTCAAATTTAATATGTTTAATCACTACAAAATATAACAGCATTACAAGTGCAAACTCTCCCTACGGATTTAATCTTATCAGTTCTTAGATTCCCTTTGTCCTCAACAAAAAATATTCAAGTCTCTCCCTTTCTTTGTGTTCTCACTAACTGATTTTCTTTTCATATTCAATCTCTCTCCCTTTGACAACAATGCCAAAGAAATATACAAATAGCTCTACACCAGTTAAGTAATCCTCTATTGTTCAGTTCATATTAGTACCTTCAGTGTACAGATAAACAAATTTTTGTTCCAACTTCTACAATCTTTCACAACCTTAGACAAAAATCCAAAGTGTGAGCTTTGTGCATCAACATGAATGATCTTCTGATAAGTATAGGTTGATGCAACCTCCAAATCACCTTAGCGACCGGTAGACAGGGGATGGACACCAAGTCTAGTCCTCAAATATTCAAATGTATCCTTTGGTAATGGTTTAGTAAAGATATTAGAAATTTGTTCCTTAGATGTTACAAATTTCAGTTTCACCTGCTTCTCTTGAACTTTTTCCCTCAAGTATTGATACTTAATGGATATTTGCTTTGTCTTCAAATGCATCACATGATTATTAGAAATATTTATAGCACTAGTGTTGTCACAATATATAATCATCGGGTCAGTGATTACCTCATTCATCCCTTCCAACACCTGTCTAATCCAAGCTATATTTGAGCAATTTGTAGCAGCAACAACATACTTTGCTTCAGCAGTGGACTGAGAAATGCATGCTTGTTTCTTGCTAATCCAAGTCACAAGTCTTTCCCCCAAAAAGAATGCTCCACCGATTGTGCTCTTCCGGTCATCTATGTTTCCAGCCCAATCTACATCAGTGTAAACTCTAAGTTCAAATTTTCCTTCAAATGTATACCATAATCCATAGTCTTTTTTTTTCTTCAAGTATCTCAAGATTCTTTTCACTGCAACCATATGTGAATCTTAAGGATTGGCAGAAAATCTAGCCACAATCCTCATTGCATGTGCAATATCATGCCTATTGTGTACAACATATATCATTTTACCAATCATAGATTGGTACAAAGTATGATTTACTTCTCCAGATTCATCATCTTTTATCAATTTACAGCTAGTCACCATCGGTGTTCCCACTAGTTTAGCAGCTTCCATGCCAAAAGTTTTCAATACTTCTTTACTATATTTTGATTGTGTGATGAAAATCTCATCTTTCTATTGTATAATCTACAAACCTAGAGAGAATTTAATCTCTCCAAATATAGACATCTCAAATTCCTTTCTCATGTCATCAGCAAAATATTTGCAAATTAGATCTTGTCCTCCAAAGATTATTTCATCAAATAAAAATCTTAGCAATCAAAATGTTATCATCAAATCCTCCTTTCATGTACAAGTTACTATTTTCACTAGTTCTTACAAAACCAATACTTATAAGATAAGCATGTAATATTTCATACCATGCCCTCGGTGCTTGCTTCAATCCATACAAGGCTTTGTGCAATCTACATACCATGTCTTTCTGATTCTGATCAACAAACCCTTCTGATTGTTCAATGTAGACCTCCTCCTCAAGAATTCTATTTAGAAATGTTGATTTCACATCCATTTGATATACCTTAAAACCCTTATGTACAGCATAAGCAAGTAATATGTGAACTCCTAGTCTAGCAATAGGTGCAAAGGTTTCACCATAATCAATACCTTCTTCTTGTGCATATCCTTTGCAAACAAGTCTCACCTTATTCCTAGTGACCTTACCATTTTCATTCAGCTTATTCTTGAAAATCCACTTAGTACCAATAACATTTTTATCCTTTGGTCTAGGCACTAAAGTCCATGTTTTATTCTTCTAAATTTGGTCAATTTCCTCATTCATAGCATTGATCCATTCCTCATTTTCAAGTGCATCCCTAACATTCTTAGGTTCAAACTCACAAACTAAGTAGGTGTTTTGTCTTAACTTACTTAAGGGTGATCATGCCAACTTGCTTAGCTCCAATGATTTGATTCTCAAGATGATGTCTTCTAACAAATCTTGCTAGCACTTGATCTCTTCTCTTCTCATCATTCGATTCAGGTATATTTTCCTGCTCGGTAGCTTCTTCCTAATTCTCAGTTTTCATGTGTTGATCCTTGGTAGCATTTTCCTGATGCTCGGTAGACTCATCCTATGGCTTTGGTAGATAATCTAGATCTTCAACATAAGTAAACCTACCATAATCTTCTGGCTCCTTCATGCTTTCTTCTTCATTCTTTTCAGCAAACTCATCAACTCAAACATTAGTACTCTCTATCATCTTATTAGTAACCTTATTCAGACATTTATAAGCTTTACTCTTGGTAGAATATCCCAAAAATATTCTTTCATCACCTTTAGAGTCAAATTTACCATTCCTATCATCTTTCAGAATATAACACTTGCTACCAAAGATTCTGAAATAACTTACACTCGGTGTGTATCCAAACCATAACTCGTAAGGTGTCTTGTTTGTGTATTTCTTTATTTGAGCTTGGTTTATGACATATATTGTTGTGCTAACTGCCTCTCTCTAGTACATCTATTCAAAAAAATTCTCAATCATCAATGTTCTAGCACAATCAACAATGGATCGGTTTCTCTTTTTAGCAATTCCATTCTGTTGTGGTGTTCTAGGTGCAGAAACCTACCTTTTTATATCATGCTCATTACACAAGTTAGTGAATTCATCAGAAACAAACTCACCTCCTCTATCAGACCTTAAGCATTTTAATTCTTTTTTGATTTCTTTTTCAACTTTAGCCTTATACCATTTAAATAGTTTGAATGCCTCAAATTTTTCTTTCAAGAACATAACTGTCATCAATCTAATATAGTCATCAACAAACAAAATAAAGAATCTATCACCATAGTAGCTTTGAGTTCTCATAGGACCACATAAGTCGGTGTGAACCAACTCCAAAATTCTATTAGATGAGTAGTCCTTACTTTTAAAACTAGATTTTGTCATCTTTCATTTCTGACATTGATGGCACATAACATGATCAAGTTTGGTTAGAATAGGCAATCCTCTAACTTTTCTCTTTCTACTGATCTTAATGATGTTATCAAAATTTACATGACATAACCTCTTATGCCATAACCATGCATCTTCATTTTTCACCAGTAAACAAGAAGTCTTAGCATTGTCAAGATAAAATAAATTACCTTTTGATTGTCCACCTGTTCCGACAAGCTTTCCATTTTCATCAAGGATTTTTACCTTCTTGCTTTCAAATAAAACTCAGTGACCTAAGTTATTCAGTTGTGCTACACTCAACAAATTTTAATTAAGTCCTTTTACCCAGTATGCATTATCACATCTAATTTTATCATTCAATAAAATAGATCATTTTCCTTTAACCATGCAAGGTCTTTTATTTCCCATTTTCACTGATCCTCCATTATAATGCTCAAGATGATCAAACTTATCTTCATCACCAGTCATGTGATGTGTACAACCACTATCAATGATCCAAGTATCATTCTTACTTTTGAAATAAGTGTTGTTTCTACATACCTTTCCTCCTCTTTTGAATCATCTTTCATTGCAACAAACACCACCTCAATATCATCATTAGTGTCGGTGTCAGAGTCATCTTCTTCTGCAAGGTTTTGGTGCCCAAAAATGATGGATCACTTTTGGCCAACTGACAGGTACATACTAATACCTCTGCAATTCTGGCTTAATCAAGCCAAGGCTGGTAGGGCTAAATTCACTTTAAACTATCAAATTCTCTATGTTGCACAACTACGTACATAAATAAACAAAGTTCCTCCCAAGGTGGTGAATGATCCTTGGAGGAAAGAAATAAATCCTCTAATAATCTCTATTCTATAAATCTTGACTAAAGCGGATTAAACTAAGGACTCAAAAGTAATATTTTTGAAATAATGATTATATAATCTACAAACCACAAAGTATGAACCAAATGACAATTTCCAAATTATAGTTAGATCAGTGCCTTCTAAATACTTGGGCTATAGAGTCATAAAACTTTCAATCCTACATACAATCAAAGACAATTTTAAGGTAACTCACTCCTGTAAAGTGAGACCATCACCCTACAAGCTTCTATTGAAATAGAATTTAAAACAACTTATACAATAGGTCCTATGGTTTTTAACCCAACTTAAGAGACCGAAAGGAAACAGTAACAGGTTCTCAGACCATGCTACCATTATTCAAATTGTACAAATTAGTCATAAATGAATGCATCAAATAGGAAAACATAGTCGGATACCCTAGTTCATAGAGTAATCTAAAAGACTAATTGAAAACATATAACTTATAACCACAAATAAAAAAGAAGAGCACTTATCTTTATTAATGTTTAAAAAAATAGTACATTAGAGTTCATATTGTAGTTTTGATCAAATTATATCCTATGAAAATATATCTTGTATTATATTCTCTCTTTACATTTTACATTATGTATATATACATGTTTGAGTGGCTTTCACACCTCTTTAGGGTGAAAAGACACACCCTTATTACAAATTGTTTTGAAAAAATGATAAACTAACTAAAAAATAACTACCTAACTTTCGGATTTGGGCTTGGTTGAAAAACCAAAACACCTTGTGGAAAGCTAATATTTTTATTGGACATAGGAAATTTGATTTTTTGAACTGGGTCTTTTTTAGATTTTTAAAATTCGACCATCTTCTACCTCTGTCGACATCATCTTTGCAGCAGGTCTAAATTCCAGCATTTTCTAAAGGCTTTGATCATAGAATTTTGATTGTTCCTATCACAGAGCTTCCTTTCTTAATCTCTCAATTTTGAATTGAAAATTAATGTAATTTTCATCCCATTTCATGTACTCCATCATTAATTATTTGGTATGAAGTTTAAGAGGCCATTTTTTAGGGTTTTATCACTATATAGGACTCCAAATTTTGCCCAAAATTTAGAGCTCCAACAAGCTCTTTCTGGGGACGTATGCTCCATGTGAGCATAGCGAGATTCCATCTATCTCTAGAGAAGCAGACCAAGTATCCATACTAATTTGATGTGAAGTAAAATTGGGTGGCCCCAGGCCCCCCAAAATTGAACATTGATCCTTTCCTCTATCAAACACTTGATTTTGATCACGTAACACTTTTAACCTTGTTGCATTACACATGTCATCCTTATAGGAAATTCTCACCGCTTCATCAATACAATCTTTGGCATCCAATCTATATTTAGCCCTTGAGAAATCATCAGGTTCATTGTAATCCTTGCTGAATAGAAGATTTTGGTTAATCATACAAACCTCTAGTTTAGTCTTCCTTTTTCGGATACCTTCTTGTTCACAATCTGTCCCATCTCTATATTTTGGATATTTTTTCTCCTCACCAAAAGGCTTTGAGAATAGCTTATCTTCAAGAAGTACAAACTCTCTCTCACCAAGAGTTCGATTAGCTGGGACATTTCTAAAAAATTTATAACTATGCTTCAACACATTCTCTTCATCATGTCTAGCTGCTTCCATCTCATCTTCATATGTTTGGTGTACCACTGGCTCAAAGGATGAACTCCAAGATATCTCACCCTCTTAATGCACTTCATGAGTTTCATCAACTTTAAAATTAGGACTGTTATCTTCATTATGATGCTGATGGATTCCATTGCATAAAGGATCCTCTTCAAACAATGGATTCGATAACATAGAGAAATCAGACATATCTTCATCTACTTCCTCCTCAAACAATGGATTCAGGAACATAGATAATTTAGGCATACATTCATGAGAATTTTCATTTTGATCATCAAGCTTTTCATCAACAAGGCTAACATCTTCATTGACATTATCTCTTGAAACTTCCTCATGTTCATGTAGTTCTATTTCATCTCCATAATTTGATTTCTCTTGAATATGGGTTGATCCCTCTACCTCCTTACCATGGTGGATTGAGAAAAAATTTGGACCATTCTTCTCAGTGTGTCTTCGGTATTCTATGTCTAATAAGGTTGAAATCTCTTCTACACAGAGAAGATCCTCTTCCTCATTTTCATATTCATTGATGTTTGACATCATACAAGTATCATCATGGAAAACATTTTCCTCAAGCTGTCCAAAAGAATCTTCTCCATCAAAATATGAAACCTCACTTGACTCATATGTTATTTCAATTTTGCACTCGTTCTCCTCTGCAACTATTTCATTATTCATAAGTTCAAGAAAGGTAAGGAACTGATGATCATATAAAAGACCTAGTTCTCGCATTTTGTTTAAAAGATCAAAAGATGGAGGTCTGCATTCTGAAGGTATTTCATGATAGATATGAAACATCCTTATGAAGAATTGTACTGTAGATTCTTCTTCTAGTTTCTCTATGTTCAAAAATGCATCCAAAGGGGATATATAATTTGGATTTTCTTCATCATCACTAATATTATCATAAAAAACAAGGCCTTATTCAATTTGATCATAAGCCTCCTCTTCTTTGTCTTCACTATCTGCTAATATCTTAACAAGAAGCTTCAAAGCAGGTTTATCTAATGAGATTCCCAAGTTTTTGACCTTTCTCATTAATTCTTTTTGTGAAGGCATAATTGTTTTAGGTATCCTCTTACATATATTTGCCATCCTCCTGAATAAGTGTGCACAAGACTCCCCTTCGAATCTCTCCAAACTGAAAAATGCATCAAGTAGAGACATACTATGATCCTCCTCAATGATGCAACTTTGGTCTTCACATTTTTCATAACACATGCTATCTTCATTGCTTGCATCATCAAATTCATATAGAAACCATTGTTCAAATTCTTTCCAAGATAAAATACTTTGTGTAGGTAATGATTCATATACCTCTCTTGCATTATCTTTTAATGTGCTAACAAATAGTTTCATTGCCTGATCTTCTGCACAAATCTCATAGTTCTCTATAAATACATAAAATGCATCCAAATGTTCAACTGCCGATTCATCCCATTCTCCATGGAACTTTGATACAAGTTGCGAAAACTTATGGAGCAACTTAAAAAGAATACAATGGAATCCCCTGAGATCCAATGGCCTAATACCATCTGGAATAAATAGTTTTCTCTGAAATAGTTGTTTATTCTAATACATTCTGAATATTTGAATTGGTCATAACTTGTTTCTTTATACATTAGGTTCTTGACAATAGAGTCACCACCTCTTTCAAAGAGGAAAATTTTACTTATCTCCTTCTGGGTCTTCTTCCTCAATAGAGTCACTAATTGAAATGTTTTATTTAATAGAGTCACCACCTCATTCAAGGAATGTCTTGCTTCTAGATTCTTTCTTCTAGTAGAGTGTGCTTCTAAATGAACTAATATAACTACTTTCTGACTATGGTCTGTGAAATCTAAAATTTTAGGTAACTTCACAATATATATTGTGAGCAACTCTCCCTAGTAGAGTCACCAATTTGTTGGTGCCCAAAAATGATGGATCACTTTTGGCCAACTAACAAGTACATACTAATACCTCTGCAATTCTAGCTTAATCAAGCCAAGGCTAATAGGCCTAAATTCACTTTAAACTATCAAATTCTCTATGTTGCACACCTGTGTACATAAATAAACAAAGTTCCTCCCAAGGTGGTGAATGATCCTTGGAGGAAAGAAATAAATCCTCTAATAATCTCTATTCTATAAATCTTGACTAAAGCGAATTAAACTAAGGACTCAAAAGTAATATTTTTGAAATAATGATTATATAATCTACAAACCACAAAGTATGAACCAAATGACAATTTCCAAATTATAGTTAGATTGGTGCCTTCTAAATACTTGGGCTATAGAGTCATAAAACTTTCAATCCTACGTACAATCAGAGATGGTTTTAAGGTAACTCACTCCTGTAAAGCAAGACCATCACCCTACAAGCTTCTATTGAAATAGAATTTAAAACAACTTATACAATAGGTCCTATGATTTTTAACCCAACTTAAGAGCCTGAAAGGAAACAATAACAGGTTCTCAGACCATGCTACCATTATTCAAATTGTACAAATTAGTCATAAATGAATGCATCAAATAGGAAAACACAGTAGGATACCCTAGTTCATAGAGTAATCTGAAAGACTAATTGAAAACATATAACTTATAACCACAAATAAAAAAGAAGAGCACTTATCTTTATTAATGTTGAAAAAAATAGTACATTAGAGTTCATATTGTAGTTTTGATCAAATTATATCCTACGAAAATATATCTTATATTATATTCTCTCTTTACATTTTACATTATGTATATATACATGTTTGAGTGGCTTTCACACCTCTTTAGGGTGAAAAGACACACCCTTATTACAAATTGTTTTGAAAAAATGATAAACTAACTAAAAAATAACTACCTAACTTTCGGATTTGGGCTTGGTTGAAAAACCAAAACACCTTGTGGAAAGCTAATATTTTTATTGGACATAGGAAATTTGATTTTCTGAACTGGGTCTTTTTTAGATTTTTAAAATTAGACCATCTTCTACCTCTGTCGACATCATCTTTGTAGCAAGTCTAAATTTCAGCATTTTCTAAAGGCTTTGATCATAGAATTTTGATTGTTCCTATCACAGAGCTTCCTTTCTTAATCTCTCAATTTTAAATTGAAAATTAATGTAATTTTCATCCCATTTCATGTACTCCATCATTAATTATTTGGCATGGAGTTTAAGAGGCCATTTTTTAGGGTTTTATCACTATATAGGACTCCAAATTTTGCCCAAAATTTAGAGCTCCAACACAAGGTAACATGCCTTTTTTCCCTTATCTTTGTGATCTTGGTTGTCTCTATTGTAGTGTCTGTGGCCTCTATTGTTTCTTTTTCCATACTTCCCATCACCAAATCAATCTCTGTCTTTATCATCTTCTTTCATGTTGGGACATCTAGCAGCAATATGGCCAACCTCTTTACAATTAAAACAAGCTAAAGGTAACTTTCCCTTATATCTACCTTTACCTTTCTGCAATCTTTGGGCCATAAGTGCTTCAAGCTCATCATCAGTATTACTATCACTTGCATTCCCTATATTATGCTTGCTGCTAGATTTACCAATCTTAAGAGAAGACATAAAAGCAGACTCAACACTCGGTACAACACTATTGTCAAAATTATTTAGCTCAAAAGTTGTTAACTTTCCAATTAGAATATCAAGAGTAAGAGTATTATTAGGTGCAAACCTCATTTCATGAATAGAAGATATTCTGATTACATAGATAGGCAAAAAGGTTCTCAGTATCTTACTTACCACTATATCTTTAAAAATAATACCACCAACTCCTCGGATAGCATTAACTACCTCTTTGATTTGGTTTGTGTACTATGTAATATTCTATCCATCCTTCATCTTCATGTCATCAAATATTCCTCTCAAGCTTTCAGCTATGGCTCTCATCACATTCACATCACCACCATAAACTAGAGAAAGTTTATCCCACATTTCCTTCACTGTAGTGCAATCCTTGACATCCTCAAATTCAGCATCAGATAGAGCAGCAGCAATCTCTATCATAGTAATATTGTGTTCATGTCGGTCTCTCAACTGATCAAGAGTCAAGGGTCCAATAGTTGATTGTAAGTAGCCATTATCTAGTAAATGTATAGCAGATTCTCCAATTCCAAATATGTGAAGTCTCATCTGACTTTGCCATGTAGTAAAGTTGTCTTTATTTAGCTTCGACACTTCCCTCTTAGACATCTTGTAATCTTTCTACTCAAGTCCTTAAAACTTTCTTCCAAGCAACCAACCTAGCTCTGATACCAATTGTTAGAATAACTGAGAGGGGGGTGAATAAGTTGGATCAGTTATCCTACAGTCCCAAATATAAAGATGTACCTTATAAAACAATTAACAAATTATGCATCTCAGTAACATAAAATATCAATCCATCTGTCTAGTATACTGATTACCAGTAATTATCCAAATGTGATTACCGACTAAATCAACTATGTAGTATGTAAAGTATGATAACAAAATAATCATCACAAATAACACATAACACAATGACTTAACGTGGAAACCCTATTAAGGGAAAAACCACTTGGGACCAGCAACCCAAAATAATTCACTTTTCTAAAGTGAGCTCGGTGAAGATCCAACCCTATTAAAGGTTACAATACACACTGTTAGGTGTGACCTGGTTAGAGGATTTATCACTAACAGTTAACTTTTGACCAGCATTCGCTATGGGGTCAACAAGATAACAATGTACATTCCTTGAATGACATAAGGTAGAATATAAGACTGTTAAGTCCACTCGGTTAAGAGATTTTCTAAATCAATGGTTAAACTGATACAGTAATAATCTAATTCAAATACTACTCAATTGCAAATATTCAAATCTATGCTAAGCCCATACAAAAAATCCTCTGATCATTAATCAATTCACTTCCTCAATATTCTTCAACTTACTTTCACTCGGTCAATGGTTCTCTGACGCTCATTAATGTTTGTAGTCTTGATTCTTTCACTAACCAGTTTGATCAAGCATGCATGAATAAAGTCTTCACGCAAAATCTCCGCAGTCTTCTTCTTTCCAGCATGTTTCAATAATGAAACTCATATCTCTTATATAGACAAGTAAACCGTTTTCATATTAGCCATTAGATTTTGTCACTTAATCTCCTTTATCCATTTTGTAGATGTGTCATTAATACATTTCAATCTCATCCTTTAGATCTTCTCCAAATTTTGTCATCCGTGGATCTCATAACAAACTTCATCCTTAATCTCGAAATCATAACAATTTCCAACTCATCAAATTCAGTCGACTATTCTTAGCATTTGATTGTTCTTAGCATTTAATGTTTTCATCCATACTCAGTTGATATAGAAATGCATCGGTGATAACTAGTTGAACTAGCTTGGTTAACACTGTCAGTCAGTATACACTACACTAGCTCATTGTATACAAAAATCTTCAATTATCAACCACATTAACATGTTCAATTTCAAATCTCTTATTCATAGTAGATTAATGTAACATGCTCAAGTCAACAATATAAAGCCATAGACTCATCAATAAGTTACCCAATGTTTTTGAAAGAAAATACTGGAAGTAACTTTCCTCTACACAAATCAAAAAACTTCAAATATTCTACTCTACCTTAACAAAATCTAGAAATCAAACAGATCTCTACTCTATTTGCCTTGTTGTAGGAACTACCACAAGTTTTTCTACCTAGTGGCTGCAAGAACAGTAGAGGAATGAATAAAAGCTTAAAGAAATACAAGGTAATAAATATGTTCACTCACCAAGTTGGTCCCCTTGGATAAGTGAACTAAAAAAACTCAAGATATGCTTATTGGAATAAAGACATCTTTGTTTCATTGATAATAGGAAACTAAGTACATACTAGATAGAAACTGTATTAACTAGAATTGCCTGATAACTACAATAAATACGTTTGCTCTCTTTTGAATCTAACTACTTTAAGAATTATACAGGCAACTTATTTATAACAAAGAACTTCCTTAACTAATTCCTAAACTATCGGTCATCTCAGTCGCATGGATTACAATAACTTTATTTCCTAGAAACAGGTTTGAGATAATTTCTCAACTGACAGAATAAGTATTTTCTTATTAAATGATTCAATGGGAATATAGGTTCTCCTTCACTATATTTCCTATTGAGTGTAGTGATCTTTTTTTGACTTTCTCAATTATAGTGTGATACATCTATGGCAGTCAGAAAACCACTCCCTTTGGTGGTTGTCAAACTGGTCTAGAGTCTTTTGTGTTGTCGGCTTATTTAATACCTAAATGAATTGGTCCTACAAATGAGGTTAGTAACACATGCCATATTTATAACATATGATTATCTCATCATCCTACTCTGAATGAAACATCTACATACTAATTCATTCTTGTAGGAAAGGATTACTTGGCTGCAAAAATATATTTGCATTTCAATCATCCATAAAGACTACGAATAATACAAAAGTGATTTGTTAACCCATAGGAAATATCAGCGAAGTGATCTTTGTTTAAGACATGACAAAACTTGATTGGGTAGACCTAGACTAGGTCCTTATAATGTCATTACACAAACATTATTTTAAAAGAGTTTTAGCAAAAATATAATAGAAACCTAAGAAAGAATAGAACATAATAGGTCATAAAATGGCCTCATCATTCCCCCAGCTTAATTTATTTTTTTTATCCCTTAGCAACTGCAAGATTGGTGATTCTGGCATTAATCTGGAAGTCTGATGGTGAAATTTTTCCTACTCCTCCTTTTTACTAGCTCCAGCAGTATTCCTTGGTCTCCTTTAGCTTCTCCCATCATGTTACCTCTGTCACCATATTGTGGGATTTGAAAGTTTCTTCCACACTGAGCAGGGGCCAAATTAAAAGTGGTGGTTGAAACTTAAGAGGGATCAAATAGCTTGACCTAACTCTTCCTAACATCACATACCAAGGAGCTCTACATGTTGCCAGAACATAGTTCTATGGAGAATGTGGTTCCCTTTTCTTTAAATTGAGAAGCAAGCTCATCCACCTCTGAGTGATGGCTCCCAAAGCATGTTGTTCTTCAACTTTTTCCATGTTTTCATAATCTTTGTAAGCTTCTTCCCATAGGGGTTATATCTATAACCTTATATCATGGCAATTAATTTTAACCAATCATAATATACCATCTCTGCATCTTTTTCTTCTGCCTTGAGGGTCAAAGGTGTGTCCAGCTCCTCATGGTTGTATGGTCTTTCTTGATGCTCTCGACTTGATTCATTCTAAATCCAAGACATGAAAGCTCTGAGTTGGATATCTCCCACATAGGGTGGGGGATTCTAATCTTTGTCATGAGGGACATCATAATTATGAAAGTATAACTTGCATAGCAGGTTTTTAAAAATTATGGGTGAGGTTTGGAAGGCAAAATAAAACTCATGTGGAGTTTCCAAAGAATGGTTAAGACCTTGCACTATTATGGTCAACTTGAGATTGAGGAATTTCTCCTTCAAGTAAAGAGTATAGACCCTTCTTGGAGCTCTACACTTCATTAGTTTAGGAATTACAGAGGTTATTTGAGTAACCTTATCCTTTAGCAATTTTATCTCTTCTTCCTTCTCAATTATTTCATGGTATTGTTCATTAATTATTTTTTGAAGTTTCTTCTTTTCCTACTATCATAGTGATCTTTGTAATGACATATCCTGGTACAAACTAAGCCCTATTATCAAAGTGGTGGATAAGTAAGGAGGTGGTACAGGTCCCTATTTTTCAATAGATGTACATTTATTTATTTCATCAGTTGGGTTAGTTGATTCCTTATTATTGTTTTTCTCATAGCCTGGTGATTCTGTCCAAACCATTATAGCCCTTTTTGTGTTCATATGACCCAATTGTTGGACAGCTTGTGCCAAGTTATCTAAACTACCTTCATTAAAAAATGTCTCTACCACTTCATGTACAAGTTCCATATTAATCTCAAGGTTTTCATCAAAAATATTGTCTTCCCATATATGCATATAATCCTCCCCTTTATCCATAATTATAGCTTCAACACTTTGTTCCCCACCAGAGGTACCCTTTGGACTATTTTGTTCAACATCCTCTCCTACCTCAACCTCATAATTCTTGGTCATGCTCTCCTCTAATGACTCAGAGGATACAAAGTTGATAGTTGGGGTTTCTTGAGTACAAACATCCTTACTAGGATTCTTCTTGACTTGTTCGCTTCTCCTCATAGAGATTTCTATTTTAACAATAGGTGCCCTTTTAACCTTTTTCCTTGAAGTTTTCACTGTGGCAGATGTTGCAGGGACTTGTTCTTATGTATATTTCCATTTTAGAGGAGGCGGAATATTTTTCAGTCATTTTTACCTTGGAAATGTTGTCTTTCTCAATAGATTGTCCTTGCTCATGATGAGAGGAAGTCCTAATTTTCATTGAAGCCTAGGGATTTTAGTGTTCTTCAACAGCAATTGTTTTTTCTTGCTTCGCCTGGAAGATGAGGCTTCTAAAGATCCTATAACCCTCTTTTTTCTTATGTGTTGAGGTAGTACTAGGGTTTTTATATTCAAGGCTAGTATGGGGTAAGGGATTCTCAATTATATTTTCATTATTCCCTTCAATGCTTACCATTCTCTCTATCCCACTTGGCTTTACTACCCTTTTCACAAATTGTTCCGAAGAAACAAAATCATCCCAAGAAATTGTAGAATTCTTCCTTAAATCCTTTTCTCCTACCAACTTAATTAAATAATGATGAGATACATAATGTGGGGTACATTTTTGCACTTTCTCTGCTTGCATGGTGAGAAGATTGAATAGGAATTTTGGAAGATTGAGCGGTATATTTTCATGTCTGAGACAGCTCGATAGTTTGAAATGTATTGAGTGTAAGAAAGGAGTCTAACCTTCACAGGTCAAGTACTAAATTATATAAATGGAACATTGCATGAAAGGGGGTGGCAACAAAATTATTCTTATTCCTTTCTTTTTGTCAACATCTAGGAGAGGGTCTATGTGCAAAGAAAACTGAGCCCTAGTCATTTGAGGATCTTGAGAGTCATGGAAGGTTTCACCTTCCTATGGCAACCTTGTAACTTTTTCAATTACTTTTTTAGTGTATTTTATCTTTAACTCATTCACATTAGTTTTTCTATTCTATAGTGTATTCAAGAACTGGAAGGCTATATCCTAATCATATTCATTAAGCTTCTAAAAATAATATAACCATCCCCTTGCTTCAAATATAGGTCTACATGTCTAGTCATTTAGAATGACATCATGTATCATTGGTTCATGGTGGACTAGATCACCTCCCATGATAACAAGGATTGCCAGTAGCTCAAGAAATTCACTTACATAGTAAACAAACGCAGGAAATTGTTGGAGATGACAAACTAGCTTTGTTTAAGACAATATTTCAAGGTTTATTTGTCTAGGTCTTATCACAGTATGAGAATGGCAATGATGAAACAACAAGAAATAGACCACCTTTTATAGAAATCATTCAATTATGGTGTGTCATAGATTTGAAAGGTTGTTTATATCATATTGTGACATGTTCTATTTATTGCATGTAATATATAGATTACTTTGCAATCTAACTATGACATCCTCATTATGACACATACAATTATAAATTTGAATTGGGTTGTAATTTGAACAGACTGACTAGACTGCTCCCCCCAACTTATCAAAACAATAAGTTAAAATTGTGCAAAGTGTCACTTCAAAAAGAATGAATTAAATACATAGATTCATAATATCAAAGTGAATTAATGAAATAACACATGTAATAAATTAGAGCAGTACTACTTATCATGCATGAGCAAAGAAATCATAAATGAGATGGTTTTTGTATATACAGGTGTGAATGTGATAGATTGAGGCACAAAACAGGTGGAGAGAGAAAGTGGAATGGTTGATTATGAGGAAAAAAAGGTCTCACACATAACATGTAAGATTTATTATGGTGTGATTGGTAAATCAATCAGAAAGCTGACTAGAGTGGAACACATGGTGCGGCACCATCGGCTGCAGAAGATGTGTGTGACACAACTGGTCAAAATTGCTATAGGAAATCCTCTTGGCTCTGTAGTTTTTGATACAACTTGAGCCTATGACCATTGACAAGAAATTTGAAGTGAATAGGATCAATTTTGGAAAGCTACACAGCTCCATTTTTTAAGATAGTGATGACCTCATATGGACAGAGTCACCTTGTTTGAAACTTCCCTGGGGTATGGTGGTCACGGGAGTCATAAAGATGTGTCCAATCACCGACCTCAAACTTATTGTCTTTAATGAACTTATCATGTAACTTTTTAGCCTATTGTTGAATTAGTTTAGTATTGTGCAAAGCAAATTTCTGATATTCATCTAATCCACTGAGTTATAGAATTTGGTCTCGCTAGGCTTGGTTAAAATATATATTTAATTCAAGTGCAATCTGCAAGGTTTTATGCTCAAACTCAATAGGCATAACAACAGCTTTTCCATAGACCAACTCAAGTGGGGTGAACCCTATGGTCATTTTCCATGTTTTTCTATATGCCCAAATGGCTTCAGGAAGCCTAAATACCCAATCCATTTTGTGAATTGATATTGTCTTGGTGATTATGGACTCAATTTCCCTTTTACTTATCTCAGCCTTCCCATTGGCTTGTGGATGATAGGGTGAAGACTTGCCATTCCTTATGGTAGACTCTTTAACCAATGCATTGATTAAAGTAGAAGTAAATTGAGCTCCCTGATCTATTACTATTTCCCTAGGCACACCAAATATGGTAAATATCACCTCATACAAGAATTCAGCTACCTTATTGTCCCTGGCATGTTTCATAGGTTTTTCTTCAACCCATTTAGTGACATAATCCATACAGACCAAAATGTAAGAAATCCCATTGGATGAAGGGTCAATTTTTCCTACAAAATCATGTCCCCATTTATTAAAAGGAGTTACAACTACCTGAGGATATAATGGAATTTCATCTGAATTAGTTGGCCGACCCATCTATTGACAGTGATCACATTTCTTAGTATATCTTGTAGCATCTTTGTGTAATGTGGGCCAACAGTATCTTGTGTTCAATATTTTAAGTGTTGTCCTTTTTTATGTAAAATGACCACCACAAGGCTCATCATGGCATGTATGTAGTATATCATATGTCTCATCCTCCCTAACATACCCTCTCATCACTTGATTAGGTCATGTATAAAACATACAACCTGTTATCCAAGAGAAGTTAAAACTCTTTTCGGTTAGTAGTTTTTTTGTCTTTTGGAGAGAAGTTGGCCGAAGTCCTTCCTATAGCTAAATAATTTTCAATATCAGCATACCAGGGGTTATGGGCTAAAATAGAAAAAATATGCTCATCTATAAAACTATTGTCAATGGCTTTAGGATCATCTGGGACTTGCAATCTACAAAAAAACTCTGCCACTACATTTTCTCTTCCTGGCTTATCCATAATTTGGATATCAAATTATTGCATAAGAAGTAACCATCTAGCTAACCTTTCTATGATAGAGGGTTTTTTCATTAGGTACTTAATGGCTATATGATTTTTGTGAACATAAATATCATATCCAATTATGTAGAGCCTGAATTTATTTAATGCATAGATAACTGCTAACAATTTTTTTCTGTTATAGTGTAATTAAGTTTAGCACCTTGTAGGTTCTTGCTAATGTAATAGATTGCATAATCAAATGCTCCTTTTTGAATGAGCACCACTCCAATATCATATTTAGATGCATCAGTATGTATTTGAAATGGTACTGACCAATTAGAACCCTTTAAGACTGGTATTTTTGTTAAAACCTCTTTCAACTGCTGGAAAGATTTGTCACATTGAGAGGTCCATGTGAACTTTGCTTCCTTCTTAAGGAGGGTATACAAGGGAGTTTCTATCTGACTAAAGTCCTTAATAAATCTTTTGTAATACCCTACATTCCCTATGAAACTCCTAACATCCTTTTTCTTTTGTGGGTTTGGTAGAGTGGTAATCACTTCTATCTTAGAGGGGTCTACTTGGATTCCTAGTGAGGGAATATAATGTCCTAAAACTACACCTTTTGTCATCATCATATAACACTTCTCACTATTCAAGGACAAGTTATGTTCTTGACACCTTTTTAGTACTTTTTCCATATTACATTGGGCTTCCTCAAAGGTGGTACCATAGGCTGTGAAATCATCCATGTAGATTTCCATGCAATCTATGGAGATATCTGAAAAGATATTGATTACAGTCCTTTGGAATCTAGAGGTGCATTGCATAATCCAAATAGAAGGACTGAATATGCAGATGTTCCCCATGGACATGTGAAAATATTTTTATCTTGATCCTCTGGTGCTATCCTTATTTGGTTGTATCCACTAAATCCATGTGAAAAGGAAAATTACTTCTTCCCAGCCAGGTTGTCCAAAACTTGATCAATGAAGGGCAGTGGAAAGTGATCTTTCTTGGTTGCACTATTGAGTTCTCTATAATCTTCACATACCATCCATTTTCCACCTTTTTAAGGCACTATAACTAATGGTAACACCCACTAGCTATCATAAATAGGATAGATAAATCCAACGCTCAAGAGCTTTTGTAATTTTGTTTTGACAATATCCCTAAGAATAGGATTAATCCCCCTTTAAGCTTGCCTAACAAGTTTATATTCTAGACTGATCTATATTTTATGAGTACAAAGTGTGGGGTCCATACCTTTCATATCAGTATAGTCCCATGTAAATGCTTGTTGGTTTTCCTTTAATAGCTTAAGAAGGCTATCTTGTTGGGACCTAGTGAAGCACTTGTTGATATTTAGCTCTTTCCCAGAAGTGATCTTTACTTTCTCAACTTTTTCCACCATAGCCATCTCAGGAAATTTGGGTGACTAAATCTCATGTGGTAGTAATATATGTAAATAATTTGTGTCCATTGAAAATTTAGATGATGATTGAGGTGATAACATGGTTTGTAAGGGACATTGGTCATCTTTACAAACTTGGGAGTCCAGTCTACAATCATTAGAAAGAATGGAATTCAACATGTCATCTTCTTCTTGAGTATCTAGAAAATGATTCATGTCAATCATATAAGATGGCTTATTGAAATTGTTTCCTCTTCATTATCACCTACATCTATCCATAAAGCTACATCTTCCACCAACTGGGGTTGAGAAGGGGAATACAGTGCTATCCTTTTGGTAGATAGGCCATCAGATATTGTCATCTTCCCTAAGAGGCATACTATATAGGCATCTATTGTGGCCAACCATGGTCTACCAAGTATAATAGGATATCCACCTAGGGTGGCTTTTGGTGAGAGAATAACAAAGTCAGTTGGATATTCCCATGAGTCTAAGGTTATGACCACATCTTCCACCATCCCATTTGGTTTGACACTTGAACTATCAACTAACTATAGTATGGTGGGGGTTTCTCTTAAACTATCAATATTGAATCATAGCATTATGTCTCTGGTCATGATTTTTATGACTGCCCCAAGGTTTACTAGAGCATTCTTTACTTGTACTTCTTTAATAGATATTGTGACAATAGGGCTTCCAGGATCAGAATATTTGGGAATGGACAATATCTCAAGCATAAGGCTAGAAGGTGTCCCTAACACATGCATACTCTTAGGGTTTTTTCATTTTCTTCCAAGATTTTTAATGTGTGCATCCCTAATAGTTTTTTTATAGATGGGTACTTCTTTGATAACATCCAATAAGGAATCTTAACACTTATTTTCTTTAACTGGTATAATAGTTCAATGGCAGATTCACTTTGGGGTGGATCAATATTATTATTAAGCCTTTGAGGAAATGGTGGTCCCTTTTCTATAGGAGGTTGTGGAGTCAAAGAATGAGGATCTTTGAATTGTTCTCCCTTAGTTGGGGCTTCTTCATTGGTGACCTCATCTATGACAAGGTCAATAGGGGTAGCAAAAGTAGTCCCTAACCTTAGATGTATATCATGAGGATTAATGACATAAGTGGGCTATTGGTTCATGTCAGAGGAATAGAATTTTTGTTGAGGTTTCATTTTATTAGGATTAGGCGTAGGCTATGTAGGTAGTTGGGTCTTCTTAGGAGGGTTAGTATTGGTTGTAGAAGGTTTGGTTGGAGGCATCAAGGTGAACTGTTGGGGTTGTTGCAAGGCTCAAAACTATTGGTTAGGTCATTGTTGGCCTCCCCTCCATTGGGGTGACTTTTTTCAGTTACCTTGTGGAGGTTTCCATTGATTTTGGGGTTGCAGTCACTAGTTCTGATTCTACCAATTTTGAGGTTGTTTCCATTGGTTAGGAGGGAGTTTTTGCCATTGTTTTTTATTAGACCATTGGGTTGGATAATTTTTCCAAGACTAGTTTTATACATTGGGACTATAGTAAGGTTTCCATTGATTACCAAAATAATAAGACTAGAAAAAGTTAATGGATCCTGAGGCATACCTTGTCTTTGTTCCCATGGTCTTTTTTGAGCAATAAAGTAGAGATGGTCATCATCCCCTTGCACAAGAGTGTACTCAGTTGGTATTTGGTGATTTTCTAGATTCACCACTTGATTGCACTTGCATTCCCTCTTCTTCTATCTATAAAATGAGTAGAATAATGCCAGTATAGCTTCAGCCTCCTCATGTTTCTTCTTTGCCTTCATGGTATCTAACTAATTTTTCATGTTATTGATAATATCTTATTTGAAATCAGATAGAAAATGTGTTATCTCTATCCTAGTACTCCAGATTTGGTAGCCTTAGTAGTGTTGGGCATGTATCCTCTTCCCTTCTTTACAGTAGCTCTTGATTAATTTAAGAAAATATTTTGTATATCATCCTGATCTTTCCGTGTAATATCTCCTCCAACCATGAGATCAAGTGCTTTAGTACTTCCTTCATGAATTCCTCTTAGGAACTGTAATGTGGAAAAATGTATGGATAGGGTTTAGAACAATGCACATAAAAGAGACCCTAAACCAATATTTTACACATACATATAAATCTAATGATAAGGAATATAAATATGGAAATACTTGATAGGGATAATGAAATAAAATGCATACCTCATAACAAAGTAGATTTGGAAATACCTATTTTCTGGTGTATGTACTGAGTTTTTGGAAATTCTACAACTGGATTTGGAATAGAAACACAGAGATTGACAAAACCCAAAAATATTTTCTTTTTATAAGCCAGGTCGACCTTGACCCAAATGAAGGTCAACCTTGACCCCTTTATGTCGACCTTGACTTGCACTGCTCCGATGGAAATTTTGTTCGCGGATCCTAAAATTTTGCCAAAAAGGGTATGTGAATCTGCTCTATAATTTGTTGTTCCACACCTGCTCCTATAAGAAAAATGGTTTTGTTGTTTGGATGAGGGGTTTACCTTGGTCAAACCCCAGTTTTGGAATTAACCTTGAAATAGAATTGAAATGGAGAATGCTAACAAGTAGTAGAAGAAGATCTAACAATGAAGCTATGATATTCAATAGATATGAAATTATATTTGAAATGTAAACAAGTATGTTAATATGAAATCTTGGACTCAACACTAAAAACCATAAATGTAAATCAAAACCTCCATGATTGTATGCTTGGAATCCACCTTGAAGGAAGAATGAATGAATCTTGAGGATGTACAAAGGATCTTGAAGGAAGATCACACCACCATGATGGATAGATCTAGGGTTTGAATGATGAATCTTGAATGCTTGAACCAAATCCCTTCAAAGGCTAGAATGCTTGAATCCTTGATCTTCAATGGAGAACTTGAATGCTTGAATATAGATGGTTGGTTGAATGCTTTCTTTATCCACCTTCTTGTTCTTATTTTCCCTGCTTGCTCCCTTTTTCCTTCATGTCCAAATGAGAGGAGAAGGCCTCCTTATATACTAGTCTAGGGCACAAACTTCTAGAGAGGCCGACACATGATAAATAAATTCCCATTAGGCCTATACCCCTAGGAGTGGACCTAAATTAAATATATTTTAAGAGTCTCTGCTTTGAAACCTGAAACAGCCGACCCGGAAGTGAAAAAATAAACTTTTGAGTTTCCCCGCATCTGGCAAACTTTCTGATGAAAAGGGAGACCTAGGTCAATGTCGAGGTCAACCCTATCCTAGGTCAAGGTTGAGGTCAACCTGACCTAGGTCAGGGTTGAGGTCAAAATTGACCCAGGGGTTTAAGACCCCTATAAAATATGCTATGTGGGGAAAATAGTGCCCAAGGAGGCCCAATCAAAGTCCTAAATAGGCACAGAAGATGGAAAAGGGGAAAAAATGGAGGATAACATGATGATGTCTCAAATCACCCCCTAAGGAGGGCTAAACTTTATTAACATGAAAGTGCTTCCATTTTAAGATGATACATTAAGCCCCCACTGGAGTATGGAAATCAAACATACTCGCAGTAAAGTTAGAAGAAAGATTCAAGTGGATTTCAATGAGGTAGAACAACACTTATTTAAGGACATGAACCCCCAAGCCAAGGATTCTAACTGAACATACATGCACAAGAGCGTAAAAACAAAGAGAAAATAAAGAAAAATCTAAAAGACACAAAAAAATGGGTTAGTACAAAAACAAACCCAAATCAACTAGCAAATGAAACCTTGCTAATAAATGCTTCCTATACTAATATCATATTTTGAAAGCTATCATAAAAGCATAAATGACTACATAAGAAAGACAAGAGCAACACTATAAATAACATAGCTTCATGATCTAATCCTACTAGCATGAAAGCAAAAAGAGAAAAAAGAGAGAGTGATTACTTCACCCAGTAAGATGTCCACCTTACCATGAATCACCAAGGAGGGAAAGCCCAACAAGTAGCCAAACCTGATAGTTCACCCATAAACTATTCTTTGTAGTTGTAATGTGTCTTCTTATTGCTTTTGAAATACCCATAGATCCACATTCTTGTATCACTATAGAATATAAAATGTGTGTCTCTTTAGGATTTAGCAACTTATCTATGTTACCTTCTAAGGATTTAGCATATTTGAAATTGAAAATGTGTGTCTCTTCAGGATTTAGCAACTTATGTGCGTTACCTTCCGAGGATTTAGCATATTTGAAATTAAAAATGCATGTCTCTTTAGGATTTAGAAACTTATGTGTGTTACCTTTCGAGGATTTAGCATGTTTGAAATTGAAAATGTGTGTCTCTTAAAGATTTAGAAACTTATGTGGATTACCTTCCGAGGATTTAGCATATTGAAAAATGAAAACTATAGTATAAGGAAGACCCTATATATTCCCCCCTCCTTATCATGGCTACCTCATAGACATGATAAGGAAGAGAAAGGAGGATACCTACTTCACAAAGTAAGGAGATATCATGTTAAAAACAATGTACACTATATTCTTAGCAAAGGGTATTGACCCTTACATCAAAGAGCATAGATAATCATGAAAAAGGATATGTCACTTATGGAAAAAGGATCCTCAAAGAGAAAGAGATCTTATCAACAAGACCCTCACCATAGAGGAGTGCTTTAAATAAAATATCATCTTTCAAAGAAAAGAAAAGAGGGACCAAAGATTCAATCATCAAGCCCCCTGTGATCAAGAGGAAGAAGAATTTTGAAACAAAGGAAGAAAACTCTAACCATAAAGAAAGGGAAAGAGTTTATAAAGAACATAATTTGTAAAATAAAGAAGAGGTGATGACCTAGGAAAACAACCTCTCACATAAAAGGATATCCATAGCCAAAACATCAGTCAGTATAATGAAATAATGTTGCAGAATAAACAAATGCTACTAAGCTAAGGAAAGTAGATCCCTAGATAGAGAGAAAGAAGGAAAACCTTTCCCCCTAGGGATGAAAGCAAGGGATACCTTTGCAAAAAAAATGTCTTTAGAAAAGATATCATGAATACTAGAAGAGAACTATGGATGATTATGAGAAAAGGAAAGATATCATAATACAAAACCATAGAGATAAAATATAGAAAGAATAACCAATTAAGCTCAAAACAAAATACATGCTAAGAGCATAATGGATCCTAGAAAAATGGGAGAAATACCTCTTGCCCCCTAGTCAAGAGACGAGAGGAGAAAAGATCTATATTATAGAAGAATGAGGGGTAAAATTATGAAGAAATTGTAATACCACACGAGAGCGAGACATAATTCCTAAAGCAGCTCTTTCTCTAACATATATCTTGAAAAGCACACAATCAGAAAATAAATGTGTATTACTATAGTGAAGAGGATATTTGTACTTGGATTGAGTTAAGGATGCAAGTTGTTGTTGTAAAGAGGACACAGTTTGAGCCAGACTAATGATTGTGGAATCATTAGAAGAAAAAGGAGCCATGGAAACATTAGGAACACTAGGAAAAGTGTAGGAAGTGGCGGGAATGGAAGACACAACTGGAGCAACACTATGGTAAGAAGGTTGTGAAGTAGGTAAAGACACCAGTGGAACACTCACAGGAAGAGATGAAAGAGATGTAGCCACTAAAGGAGGAGTGTAAGTAGGAATATTGGGTAAAGGAATGGAAGAAGGTTCCATACTAGCGACCAAAGGAGTGAATCCTAAATCTTGAGCTAAAAGTTTGACATTTAAATGCACAAGATGAGTAATACCACATAGTATATTAACACCTTGATCACTATCATGAAGGAATTTCTTAAAGGCCTCTATAGCTTGAATAGAATATTTAGGATATAACATTCTAGGTGCATCAATGTTGTAAATAGTGGAACATGAAGGTAACCATGCACACACCCTATGGTAAAGGTCAATTGAAGAGGTTGTGGAGGAGGATGAAATAAGAATAGGATCAATGGAGATCTCATTCAAAAAAAAATCATCCTCACTTCCATGTACCTCATTAGGGGATTTATCCTCTTTTGTAATAAAAGCATCATCAAAGTATTAAAAATAGAGTAATCTTTAAGAAACCACCCTCTTAAAAAAGATATAAAATCTTGGTGAATCTTTCATTTTCTTCAAAAAATAAAAAATAAAAATTTGTTGGCGTATCTCTCAATTATTATTTTTTTAAAAGTATTTCTATTGGCGATTATTTTTTAACATAATTTTTTTTGTAGAAAATATTGGTGAATCTCAAACAATAAAAAGAAATTAATTAATCACCATGGTGAATAATTTTATTTAAACAAATAGAATTCTTATACAAAATTATTAGGCTTAATGTGGAAATCTTTGATGAGTTTAAGGAATAGACTCTCTAATAATTACTTGTTACCATTTATTTAAAATATAATCTAATAACCTCATTGTATTGTGTGAGACAAATGTATTGATATTTTTAAATACTAATGGGGCCCAAAATTTCTTCAAGACCATTGATTTATATTGAGATCAACAATTTGAAAGAAATTTTAGCTCCCATAAGCATTACAAACCAAATAAAAACATTTTTACCTCATAGAATATAATGAGGGTCAGTAGATTATACTTTAAGTTAGTAATGGAAACTAAAAGTGGTGATAGATCCCTACAGTAATTAATAATCATGATATATTATTGGAGATTTAATTTAAATTTCTACAATAAGTTATAAAATTATGGTGAATCAAATCTAATCATGTCTTGAATATTGTGGTGAATTTTTGAGTTCAAGTTTTTTATAAAATAAATTATTTTGCGATTTAAATATTTCTGAATCAAAATTTTGTAAAAATTTGGTGATTTAGGTTGCCTTAAATCTTGAATTATTAGCCAAATTTGGAATCTCAAATTTCCAAAATTAGCCAATTGGCAAATATTAGCCACTAAAAATTACTATGATTAAAAACAAAAATCATACATGTTGGACACAAAGTAACACTACAAGCATGAAAAATGTAAATGTTTTTGTATTTTGAAAGAAATTTTATAATTTTTTTATTTTTGAAATATAAATGCAAGAGCATAAAATAAATCTACTTCTATATGCATGTAAGATATAACATAAAATGTAAATCTAACACCAAAAAGAAAGAGTTGTCGTAAATGGGTTCACCAAAATGTAATGTGGAAAAATGTATGGATAGGATTTAGAACAATGCACATAAAAGAGACCCTAAACCAATATTTTACACATACATATAAATCTAATGATAAGGACTATAAATCTAGAAATACTTTTTAGGGATAACGAAATAAAATACATACCTCGTAACATAGTAGATCTGTAAATACCTATTTTCTGGTGTCTGTACTGAGTTTTCAAAAATTCTACAACCGAAATCTCGAACAGAAACATAGAGACAGAGAAAACCTAGAAATATTTTATTTTTATGAGCTAGGTAGACCTTGACCCAAATGAAGGTCGACCTTGACCCCTTTATGTCGACCTTGGCCTGCACTGCTCTGACGGAAATTCTATTCGCGGATCCTGAAAGTTTGCCGAAAAGGGTATCTGAATCTGCTCTATAATTCATTGTTCTGCACCTACTCCTGCAAAAAAAATGGTTTTATTGTTTGGATGAGGGGTTTTCCTTGGTCAAACCTTGGTTTTGTAATTAACCTTGAAATAGAATTGAAATGGAGAATGCTAACAAGTAGTAGAAGAAGATATAACAATGAAGCTATGATATTCAATAGATATGCAATTGTATTTGAAATGTAAACAAGTATGTTAATATGAAAGCTTGGACTCAACACTAAAAACCATAAATGTAATCAAAACCTCCATGATTATATGCTTAGAATCCACCTTGAAGGAAGAATGAATGAATCTTGAGGATGTACAAAGGATCTTGAAGAAAGATCACATCACCATGATGGATAGATCTAGGGTTTGAATGATGAATCTTGAATGCTTGAACTAAATCCCTTCAAAGGCTTGAATGCTTGAATCCTTGATCTTCAATGGATAACTTGAATGTTTGAATTCTTGAATGCTTGAATATAGATTATTGCTTGAATTATTTCTTTCTCCACCTTCTTGTTCTTATTTTCCTTGCTTGCCCCCTTTTTCCTTCATGTCCACATGAGAGGAGAAGGACTCCTTATATACTAGTCTAGGGCATAAACTTCTAGAGAGGCCAACATATGTGAAATAAATTTCTATTAGGCCTATACCCCTATGAGTGGACCTAAATTAAATATATTTTAAGTGTCACCGCTTTGAAACCCAAAACAGTCATCCCGAAAGTGGAAAAATAAACTTTTGAGTTTCCCCCCGCATCTAGAAAAAATTTTGATGAAAAGGGGGACCTGGGTCAAGGTTGAGATTGACCCTAACCTAGGTTAGGGTTGAGGTCAACCCTGACCTAGGTTAGGGTTGAGGTCAACCCTGACCTAGGTTAGGGTTGAGGTCGACCCTAACCTAGGTCAAGGTCAAGGTCGAACCTGACCTAGGTCAGGGTCAAGGTCGACCTTGACCTAGGGGTTTAAGACCCCTAGAAAATATGCCAAGTGGGGAAAATAGTACATGAGGAGGCCCAATCAAAGCCCTAAACAGGCACAGAAGATGGAAAAGGGGCAAAAAATGGAGGACAACATGATGATGGCCCAAAACACCCCCTAAGAAGGGATAAATGTTCTTAACATGAAAGCACTTCCATTTTAAGACAATACAGGAACAACATCTTTTGGGACTCCTCATTGAGTTCATGTTGCGTATTTTTATGTAGACTAAATAGGAATCAAGAAATATAATCTTCCAGGCTCTCATCTTCCTTTTGTGTCATCTTAAAGATATCATCTCCCCTCAAATGATTTATGTGACAATATTCCTTGTACTTTTCCAAGAAAATTGTCTTCATTTCATTCCAATCATGGATAACAGCACTTCCCAATCTCATAAACCATCTGAGTGTTGAGTCTTTTAGAGTAGCTGGAAACAACTTGAGCTTGTGAACATCCCTGGTATAATCATAACTTATACATAGGATATCAAACTCAAATAATAATGTGTCAGGGTCCTCTGTAATCAAGCCATTCAACTTTGGAAGAGTTGAAGTTGGAATGTTCTTAAGGTTATTGTTGTCATGCTAGTCAGAAATTGGATTAGGAAAGGTGGGTGGTGGGTTTTCCATGGGTGGTTCTCTATGTGGTTCTCTATTAGGGGGACCTTTATATAGCACTAGATACATATCATGATTTTCTAGTTCCTAGAAGAAATATTGTTGGCCTAAATGAAAATTGGATAATAATTTAGCATAGGGGTTAAGGTTCAATAGTTCTTTAGCTATATGTAATGAAAATGAGTTGTCCTCTAAGGATGATGAAGAATTTGTAGGAAAGTCTTGTGGGGCATCAACATATTCTTCCTTAGATTATGGTGCATAAGAAGATTTTTCCTAATTATTAATATTGTCTTCTCAGACAAACCTAAGACATCTCTAGTTCTTCCTTTGTAACTCATATAGGGATATAAAGAGGTTACAAAGATGTTTTTCAAAAATAAAGGTCATGCTAGGATGATTGTGAATACTATTCTAGGAAAGATGGAAGATGACTTTTAACTGTAACTTAGATTGACACCATCCCTGACAACGGCACCAAAAATGCTTTCCAAATTAATCTAACTAGTAACTAGGGAAATTTACCCATTGCTTACAAATCAAACATCCAAAAATTAGTTATCAATTCATTCAATAGGCTCATTTATCTATCAACCTAGGGACATGAACTTGAAATGGTGCATCAAAGTATATGCACTAACTTAAAGTAATTACCATCTCTATTCTATTGAAAGGAAACATTGCATTCTTTTAAAGAAAATACTGGAAGTAACTTGCCTCTACAGGAATCAGAAAACTTCAAATATTATACTCTACCTTAACAAAATCTAGAAATCAAATAGGTCTCTACTATGTTTTCCTTGCTCTAGGAATTGCCATAGGTTCTACTACCTAGTGAGTACAGGAACAACAAAGGACTAAGTAACAGCTTAAATAAATACAAGGAAATAAATATTTTCACTTACCAAGTGGGCTCCCTTGGATAAGTGAACTAAAACAACTCAAGATATACTTATTGGAATAAATACATCTTTATTTTATTGATAACAGGAAACTAAGTACATACTGGATAGAAACTGTATTAACTAGAATTTCCCAATAACTATAGTAAAGAGTTATGCTCTCTTCTAAATCTAACTACTTTGAGAAGTCTAAAGGAAAGTTATTTATAACAAACAACTTCCTTAACTAATTTCTAAACTATCAGCCATCTCAGTCGCATGGATTACAACAACTTTATTTCCTAGAAACATGCTTGAGATAATTTCTCAACTGACAGAATAAGTCTTTTCTTATTAAATGATCCAAAAGGAATATAGGTTCTCCTTCACTGGATTTCCTCTTGAGTGTAGTGGCATATGTTTGACTTCCTCATTGATAGCCTTGTTTGAAACTACAATTGAAACAATTTTTCTATTGTCATTGATGTCAAACCTTAACTGGTGAGACAACTGCTATCTAGTAGAGTGTCATATCATTTGATTGATGAATAGGATTTGAAAAGAGGAGATAACAAGAAGACCTAGTGAAATATTGCGTAATGAGAAACTACAATGAGTACTTGATTAGTTGGCACATTGGCAAGGTAATGTGTTGTTTATCTATAACACTAAGTGAAGAAGATAGTTGGTTTGAAGCATGGAAGAAATAAGGAAAGAAAGTTTGCAAGCATAGGCTTAATTGAGCAAAAGTGAAAAAAATTAAGAAACTTAAGTTTAAGCTAAGTGATGCTAGTGTTGACTGAGCACCAGTATAAGCCAAGAAAATATAGTGTCGATCGAGCATCAGTAATTACCGAGCAAAAATAGTGATTGTTGAGAAGAACAGTTTTAGCGATGACCGAGCTATCCAGTGAAGATCGAGTAGAAGAACATAGTGATGACCGAGTGTCGGTATTTTACATTTTGTGAAGGGATTGAGATTCCCATTCAACATAGTTGAATTCTTGGAATATGTAAAATGTGTTGAAGATAAGGATGAATGACTTGGAGTATTTAATGCATGGTAAACCATTTTTATTCATAGATTCAAGGATAAGTTTTGAGAAGTATCTAGAAGGATTAGAGGGAGAACAAGGACACTCCTAATAGGGTGATTAAATCCTTTAACAAGGTCACACCTAATAGTATGTATTGTAACCTTTAATAGGGTTGGCTCCTCACAGAGCTCACTTCATAAGAGTGAAAATTTGGTAGCATGTTACTAGTGGTTTTTCCAAAATTGGGTTTCCACATTAAATCCTGGTGTCATAATTGTGTGAATGTTATTTAATGTGTTATACTATTAAGAGTTTTATATTCTGCAAGTTGATTACTTTGGACAATGGATGGCAAGTTTATATTACTAGTTATATTCTATAGAGACCGAGTGGATTGTTGAATAGATCTAAGTTGGTTGAAGTGTTTAAAAGTTCATTAGGTAAATCTGGACCTAAGGATAACTAATTCACCCCCCTCTCAGTTATTCTAAAATCATTATAACAATTATTATCAAAGATTTTGGTGCTTGTAAAGAAAATTTTGAAGGTACTTGGAGCTAAAGATCAAGATGTACAAAAAGGAGGTACCAAATCTGAACAAGGAGAACTTCCCTGCATGGAACATTTTGATGAAGTTACACCTAGCTAGAATTGGAGATGGAGAAAAATACTATGTGGAACATGAATACATACCAGTACTGATACCTTTAATAGCTCAGCAGATGAAGGAAAAGAAAGAACACAATCAAGAAATGTTGGAGATTGCATCAGCCCTAAGTTGTTCTGAAGTTGAAGACATCAAGGATTGTACCAATGCAAAGAAAATGTGGGACACACTGACAACTATATATGGTGGAGATACAAATGTACTAAGAGCCAAATTTGAAAGCTTGAGAGGTAAGTTTGATGAAATGAGAATGTTAGAAGGTGAAACTATTGTGCAATATTGTGGTAGAATTAAAGAGGTTGTGAATGCTATTAGAGGAGCTAAAAAAATATTTATGATGAAACTATTATTAGCAAGGTTTTGAGAACCCTACTCCCTATTTATGTTATTAGAGTTTCTACAATACAAAAACTGATATGTGCTCCTAGTAACAACTTAACTTTGGAAGGTCTGGTGGGTAGACTTACTGCTTTTGAATTGTCAAAGTTTGATAATTTCACTACTCTAAATATTGAATCTACATTAAAATCTCAATTGGTTCTTCAAAATTCTAAGAAATGAAAAGAAAGATGTGTGAATAGTGATAGTGACACTTCTGATGATGATCTTGATGATCTTGAGGCACTTATGGCTAGAAGACTACTAACAGTAAAAGGAAAATTCAAAGGTAAACTTCCTATAATCTATTTTTCATGTAACAAAGTTGGTCATATTCCAACAAGATGTCCTGATAGGAATGACAAGGATGAAAGAAGAGAAAGAAATTACAAAGACAAAAAAGATGAAAAAGAATACATAAGTTATAAGGACTACAAGGACAAAGGTAAGAAATATTGTTATATTATTGAAGAAGAAACTGACAGTGAATCTGACGAATCTAATGATCATGAAGTAGAAGTTGTTTATGTTGCTATGAAAGATGATTATGATGAAGATGAGAAAATTGTACTTATTTTATTTGTGAGAAAAGGTGATAGATGGATAATTGATAGTGGTTTCTCACATCATATGATTGGTTATAAAAGTAATTTTGAAACCTTAAATCATTACAAAGGTAGAAGTGTTAAGTTTGGCAATGATGCACCATGTCTTGTGAAAGGAAAAGGATCAATAAGATTGACTAATAAGATCATATGTGATAATGCTTATTGGGTTGAAGGACTTAATTATAACTTGTTGAGTTTTGCACAATTGAACAGTTCTGGTTACCAAGTTGAATTTTGTCACAAAAAGGCTAAGATCTTTGATGTCACTGGTGAACTAATTGGAAGAAGAGAACAAAAAGGAGGTAATTTGTTCTATATAGACCTATTTGATGAGACATGTTTGTTTGCACAATTTGATGATGTATGGTTATGGCATAAGAGGTTGTTTCATGTGAACTTTGATCATTTGGTGAGCATTAGAAAGATGAAAAGAGTAAGAGGGTTACCAAGATTGAAGAAACCTGGTAATGAGATGTCCAAATAATGTCAATTGGGAAAAATGAAAAAGTCTAGTTTCAAGAGAAAAATCTATACGTTTGATGATATTTTGAAATTGGTTCATACTGACCTTTGTAGACCTATTGGAGTGAAAAGTTACTATGGTGACAAATATTTTGTTTTGTTTGTTGATGATTACTCTAGAATGATGATTGTGATGTTTTTCAAAGAAAAATATGATCCCTTTCAATTGTTTAAGTGGTATTTGGAAAAAGTTGAAAAAGAAACAGGTAAGAGATTAAAATGTCTGAGATCTGACAAAGGAGGATAGTTCATATCTAATGAGTTCAACATATTCTAAAATGATAGAGGAATTAAGAGATGGATGTTTGCACCGAGGACTCCTTCACATAATGGTATAACAGAAAGAAGGAATAGATCAATCATGGATTGTGCTAGAACATTGATGATAGAGAAAAATTTTGCACAAAAATACTAGAGAGAAGTTGTAAGTACAGTTGTCTATACCTTGAACCAAGTACAAGTCAAGAAAGGTAAAAATGCTACACCTTTTGAGTTATGGTATGATTATGCACCTAATGTGAAATACTTTAAAGTCTTTGGAAGAAAATTTTATATACTCAATGACAATAGAAATGGAAAACTTGATGCCAAAAGTGATAAAGGCATATTCCTAGGTTATTCCACTAAGAGAAAAGCTTATAAGTGTTTGAATTCTTTAACACTAAAAAAGTTGTGGAAAGTGCAAATGTTAGAGTTGATGAATATGTAGAAAAGAATGAAATTGAATGAAAATAGGAACCTGAAGATTATAGATCATTTGTATACATGAATGAAGGAGAGCCCAGTAATTTACCTAAACCAGAGAATAAAGCTTCCAAGCAACAACAAGAATCTATCAAGTTCCAACAACAAGATGTCGAGCATCAAGAGGAAACTATGGACCAATCATAAGAGGAAGCAGAGATACAAAATGAACCTAAAGATCAGTAGCAAGAATAAAGGAGACCAGAGCCTATATTAGCATAGTATGTGAGAAGACATCATAAACCAAGTCAAATCATTGGAGCAAAAGATTTAGAAATCATGACAAGAAATAAGTTGAAAAACCAAACATGTTTACTATGTGAATTTGAGCCTAAAACAGTGAAAGATTCTTTGGAGAATGAAGATTGGATTCAAGCCATGAATGAAGAAATTGAACAAATAGAAAACAAAAAAACTTGGACCCTAGTACCTAGACTAAAGTAAAAGAATGTTATTGGAACCAAGTGGGTGTTCAGAAAAAATATAAATGAGCATGGAGAAGTCACAAGGAATAAGGCTAGATTGGTATGCAAAGGATATGAAAAAGAAGAAGGCATCGAATATGGGAATACATTTGCCCTAGTTGCTAGATTAGAAGGAGTTAGAACTCTACTTGCATATGCAACTTACAAAGGATTCAAAGTGTATTAGATGGATGTCAAATCTGCATTTTTTAATGGAATACTAGAAGAAGTATACATTGAATATCCAGAAGGATTTGTTGATTCAAGAAAGAGGAACATGGTTTGTAAGCTACACAAAACATTGTATAGATTAAAACAAGCCCCTAGAACATGGTATGAAAGATTGCATAATTACTTGGTCAAAATTGATTTTGCAAGGACAAATGACAACATCAATTTGTACTTCAAGACTGAAAAAGGTAAAGGGATATTGTTAGTTAAAATATTTGTTGATGATATCATATTTGGAGGACAAGATGCACTATGCCAAACATTTGTAAATGATATGCAAACTGAATTTGAGATGTCTATGTTTGGAGAGATCAAATTCTTTGTTGGTTTGCAAGTTTATCAGATGAAGAAAGGTATCTACATTACTCAACTAAATATATCAAGGAGATACTGAAAACCTTTGGCATGGAGGACTCTAGACTAGTAAGTACACCCATGGCTACTAGATAGAAACTATCAAAGAATGATGAAACTACAGAAGTGAATCAAACCTTGTATAGGTCAATGATTAGAAAACTACAATATGTTGTTCATAGAAGACCAGATATTGCATTAGCAGTTGGTATTGTTGCAAGATTTTATACAAATCCTAAAGAGAATCACATGACGATAGTGAAAAGGATACTAAGATATCTGAAAGGGACTGAGGATTATGGATTGTACTATAAGAAAATGATAAGTTTGAACTGAGAGTTTATACTGATGCATATTGGAAAGGAAATGTAGATGATAGAAAGAGTACAAGTGGAGGCACAATCTTTCTAGGAAAGAGATTAGTCTCATGGACAAGCAAGAAATAGAATTACATTTCTCAATCTATAGTAGAAGTTGAATATATAGCAACAACAATTAATTATTCAAACATAGTGTGGATCAAGCAATTGTTGAAAGGTATGAAGGAAGAAATCACTGAGCCAGTTGTTATTTTTGTGATAACACAAGTGTTATCAATATATCAAAGAATCCTATAATGCACACTAAAACCAAGCATATTGCTATCAAGTATCATTACTTGAGAGAGCTAGTTCAAGATAAAGAAGTGATACTGGAGTATGTGAATATAAAGGAATAGTTAGCATATATATTCACTAAATCTTTACCTAAGGATGCACATGAATATCTAAGAGCTAAACTAGGGGTGATTCCCCTAAGTGAGGCTACCTAGAATTAAATAGGAGTGTTGCATTAAATGTATTACTCAAAAAATCTAACAAATTGATGCAAGGAGGTCACACTTTAGGAGTTGCCTAAAGTTGTGAAGAGAAAAGAACAAGAAGTTGATCAATCATAAGAAATGTGATAGAGAGAGTATACGGTTCACAGAACTGACATGAAGATATCTACATGGTGAAGATGAATGAGAAAGGTGAAACTATCTTTGTCATTTTTGTCAAAGAGGGAGAGATTCAATACTTATGGGAGAGATTCATAGGTGAAGTTACCATGAAGGGAGAGACTCTGAGTAGATAAGGGAGAAATTCATAGATGAGATGAGAGATTCAGTAAACTAATGTACAGACAAAGAAAGAGAGATTTGTCCAAGAGGGAGCTGATATTTGGATGAGAATCAGATTGAAGCTAAGGATATAAATGAAGATCTAATCATAGAGAGAGTTGAAAAAAGTTTCTTCAATACATAATACTTTTTGGATTGTATGGTAACTATTGTTATGGTGTTTCTATCTATTGGAGATTTTCTAGCAAGCCAGTGCTGACTATATGTTTGTCATTGATGACAACATATGGTAAGTAGCATGCATGGAAGACTTATGTAGTAAGTTTTTATTATATGTGGCATGGACATGTTATCAGCATGATATCATGGGCATAGAGGCTAACTATTAGTATAGATAGTTATATAGCAGCTTGTGTCAACAATGTTCCTGACAAAGTAACAGGTAGTGCTCTATGTATGGTTGTCCGTACAGTTATCATGGAGCCTTGCACATTTGGATATGTGATGAAGACATGTTAGTGATTTTATAGTCATGGATGTAGAGTTTGATGATTAGTAGAAGTGAAGTTATGCAGTCGCTATTCACCAATAGCAGTTTCCTGTGTTTGTTCAGAAGAGCCGACAAAGATTATATCAGTTCTGTAGTTGCACCTATCATTTCAGTATGCACCCTTGGATTAGAGCTTGGAGAAGAGTTAGAAAGGTTTGGTTAAGAGTGCATGAGGTCATTCAAATTGAGGAGAAAGATCATGTTGTTTTGGTAGAGTCGACAGTGTGTAGTGTGCGCCTACAATTATCTTATTGGACAGGTCCCAGAATGTGTTGCATGCTTAGTAGAGCCGACTAAATTATTATTGCAATTTTTTATGACTTCTCTAATATGATTTCAAGGTGCTTCTAATGGGCTGACTTGATTATATCATTTAGAGAAAAGATATTTATAGACAATCATTTCTGATTGCTAAAGTGTGGTTCATGGTTGACAGTAAGAGAAGAGCAAAGTGTGCAAAGTGTTGAGCCATCAGAAGAAGGTCTATGTGACCAAGTAAAGTATGTGTGCTATATATTGGAATTGATCCAAATAGAAGGTCAAAGCATAGTTCACCAAGATCCAGATATAGTGTGTATCTGTTAAATAGAAGGTTGTAGCCTTCACCCCTTTGAGTAGTGTTCTCTCAGATAGTGCATCCTCTCCCCTAATAGGGACTATTGTAAAAGACTCCTAATAGGGTCTGACCCTTGACCAGGTCTACTATACTAAATATATTGTAAAGCAACTCCTAACAGGGTTAAGGATCTTCTAACAAGGATCATAATACACTAGTGTAGAATATTAGTGGGTGTCAATTCCCACTAGGGTTTTTACCTATTTGGGTTTCCCCATAACCAAAATATTGGTGTTGTGTTCAAGTGCTCTTTCATTGTGTTTGTGCTTTATGTTTAAGTATACTTAATTGGATAAAGAATTGAAACTTGTAGATAACTGATTCACCCCCCGCCCCCCTCTTAGTTATCTCTTGGGACTATTCCTAACAATTGGTATCAGAGCCAAGTTCCTTGGGGAGAAAGTTTAACAGCTTGAGGTTGATCAGAAGGAATTCTTCAGAAAAGAAAGTCCTAAGTTTTATGGAGAGAATTATCTTAATTGGAAGAACAAGATGGTGACTCATTTGCAATGCATTGCTTTTGAATTTTTTGATGTAACTATCAAAGCAATCAAGATCCCTACCTTGGAAGACCTTGCAAAGGATGATGCTACTGAAAAGAAAAAGTAATTCTTTCATCAGAATGCAATAGCCAAAGAAGCCCTTATCAGTGCCCTATCTAGTAGTGATTTTTTAGAAAGAAAGAAAGTAGATACAGCCCACAAATTATGGAAGTACCTAGAAGACATATTTTAAGGAGACAAACAAGCAAAGGATGCACGTAGAAAAATATGGAAGAAAAGATAAAATGCATTAAAGATGCTACCTGAAGAAAACATCAGAGCTTACAATCAAAGGATCAATGAAGCAGTTGCTGGAATCAGGAACAATGGTGGAGAGATCTCAGAGGAAGACATTATGGATAAATTGATGACTAATCTCACTCTAGAATATGAAAATAAGATCAACATCCTTGATGAGACTATGCAACTTACATCAAATTTCAAGAGAGAGACCTTGATCAGCAAAATCTCATCTTTTGAGATTTCAAGATTGAAGACAGAACCTAAAAGTGAGACAACCTTCAAAGCAATAGTCCATAGTAAGAAATTTGCAAACACTTCTAGTAATTTTGATGATGTTGATGAAGAGAAAACACTGGATGATTTCATTTCTATGATTTCCAAAAGAGAAAATAAAGGAAAAGGAAAATATGAAGGTCAATTTCCATTTAAATTTTTTTCATGTAATAAGATTGGTCACTTTGCATCTAAGTGTCCTACAAGAGCTAGAAAGTTCAAAAATGACTACAAGCCTAAATACTCTAAGGAATGTTACTATGCTGAAGATGGAGTTTCAGATGATGATTTAGCTGAAGAAGAAATTAGATTTATTGCTATTATATAGAAAATGAACAATAAGACAGATCATGAAGATGAGAAAGAAGAGCTAGCATTAATTTCACAAGCTGATATTAGGACAGACTAGATTATAGATAGTGGTTGTTAACATCACATAACAGATGATAAAGATAGATTTGTTCATCTAGAAAAATACAATGGTGGCATGGTTAGATTTGGAGATAACACTCCTAAACCCATCATTGGTAGAGGATCCATCACCTTGGATGGAAAGAATAGTACTGATGATGTTCTTTATGTCGATGGTTTGAAACATAACCTACTAAGTGTTGGGCAGTTACTTGACAAAGGTTACAGATTGGAATTCAATGGAAACAAGTGCATCATTAACAACAAAGAAGGAGAAATAATTGCATCAGACTCAAAGACTAAAGGTAATGTTTTTTAGCTTAATCCAGATGCAAAATTTTTTGTTGCTAAAATAGATGACAGTTGGTTGTGGCATAAAAGACTATGTCATATCAATTTTGATAACATAGTTAAGATAAGCAATGTAAAGGCAGTAAGAGATCTACCTAGCATAGCAAAGCAAGTTGATACTATATGCAGGGAATGTGTGATGGGAAAGCATGTGAGAAACTCATTCAGGAGCAAGCACAATTCTACAGAGAATAATTTGGATCTGATTCATACATACCTATGTGGTCCAACTCAAACAAGATCATACTATGGTGAAAGGTATTTCATTTTGTTTGTTGATGACTATACTAGAATGATGTGGGTTGCATTCTTAAAAGACAACTCAGAAGCATTTGAGAAGTTCAAAATATTCAAAGCTAAGGTTGAGAATGAATCTGGACTAAAGATAAAATGTTTGAGATCAGATAGAGGAGGAGAATTCACCTCTGACAGATTCTATGAGTACTGTGAAGAACATGGCATCAAGAGGCAATTGAGTGCATCTAGAACCCCTTAGCAGAATGGAATTGTAGAGAGAAGGAATAGGATCATCCTTGATACAGCATGCACCATCATGATTGAAGGAAAAGTTGCACACACCTATTAGAGAGATGCAGTTAATACAGTAGTCTATACCATCAATAGAATTCAATTAAGGCCTGGCATGGACAAAACACCATATGAGCTATGGTTTGATAATGTTCCCATAGTAAAATACTTCAAAATCTTTGGAAGCAAGTGCTACATCAAGAGAGATGAAGCAGTAGGCAAGTTTGATGCAAGAAGCGATGAAGGTATTTTCCTTGGTTACTCTACTAAAAGTAAAGCTTATAGATGTTTCAACTTAAGATTGAAAAAGATCATTGAAAGTGTTCATGTTAAGATTGATAAAAAATTTATGGTTCAAGAAAGATATCATGATTACTCACTCATGATTGAAGAAGAACCTAGACCCTCCACTAGTGAGATAGTTATTGAAGAAATGTTTGATAGTATTGATGTGTTATTCAATGACCCTAAGACAAGTGAAGAAGAAACTCCTAAGGAAGATGAGACAGTATCACCTAAAGTTCCAAAGTTTACATCTAGAAACCATTCCAAGAAAGACATCATTGGAGATCAGAGCGGAAAAGTCTTAACAAGATCACAAGAAAAGAACTCAGCTATCAATGAGGTGGTATGTTTACTATCTTAGATTGAACCTTTAAGTGTTGAAGATACATGTAATAATTCAAATTGTAATGATGCTATGAAAGAAGAACTTGATCAAATTATTAAGAATGACACTTGGGAACTGGTCCCAAGACGTAGTGATAAAAATGTGATTGGAACAAAGTGGATATTTAGAAACAAGATGATTGAAGATGGTATAGTAGTAAGAAATAAAGCAAGGTTAGTATGTAAGGGATATGCGCAAATAGAAGACATTGATTATTCAGACACATTTGCAACTGTGAGTAGATTAGAAGCTATTAAGTTGTTTCTATCTTATGCAACAGTCAAAAACTTCAAAGTTTATTAGATGGATGTCAAGTCAACATTCTTGAATGGAGATTTGAAAGAAGTATACATTGAGTAGCCAGAAGGATTCACCTTATCGGATAGACCTGATATGGTATGCAGATTAAAGAAATCTCTCTATGGATGTATACAAGCCCCTAGAGCTTGGTATGAGAGACTTGATGGATATCTAACAAAGATTGGATTCAAGAAAGGATCAACAGATTGTAACCTATTCATAAGAGAGACATCTGAAGGACTAACAGGTGTAGCTATATTTGTTGATGACATTATCTTTGGAGGTAATGACAAACATAGTGCTGAATTTGCTAAGGAGATGTAGAGAGAATTTGAGATGAGCATGATTGGACCTATCAAGTACTTTTTGGGATTGAATGTGCAGTAGACAGAGATGTATTTTCATTAATCAGTCCAAGTATGTGAAAGAGATATTGAAGAAATTCAAAATGGATGATTGCAAGCTAGTAGGGACACCTATGATAACTGGATGCAAGCTTACAAAAGAAGATGACTCACCAGTAGTAGATATAACATTGTACAAGTCTATGATGGGCAAACTCATTTATCTTACTCAAACTAGACCTGATATTTCCAATGTAGTTGTCATAGTTGGAAGATCTATAACAAAGCCTAAACAAAGTCACCTCATGGCAGTAAAAAGGATATTTAGATACTTGCAAGGCACTATAGACTATGGTCTATGGTATCCTAATTCAGAAGATGTTGAGCTTCATGTGTATACTGATGCAGATTGGGTGGGATGCATTGATGATAAAAAGAGTACATCATATGGAGCAGTGTTTCTTGGCAACAGACTTGTCACTTGGACAACCAAGAAACAAAATTGCATTTCTCAGTCAACAACAGAAGTGGAGTATGTTGCAGCAACCCTAAATTATTCTATAATTGTTTGGATCAAGAAGATGATAAAAGATTTTGGAATTCAAATTGATTATCCTATTGTTATTCACTATGATAACACTAACACTATCAACATGTCGAAGAACCCTATGATGCATGCAAAGACAAATCACATTGAGATCAAGTATCACTTCCTAAGAGAGAAAATGGCAGAGAAAGAAGCCAAGTTGGACTATGTGAGTACTAAAGATCAATTGGAAGATATATTCAAAAAGCCCTTGCCAAAGGATACTTTTGAGTATCTTAGGGAGAGGTTGGGAGTAATTCCCTTCCTTGATTCTGCTTAGAAGAAAGAAGGAAGAGAATCGGTCCTCAGGGATTGATTGATGGTTGACTACTCTACTTCAAGAGTAGTACTGGTGCTAAAACTATTTGGAGACCTTTGCCATTGATGTCAAAGGGGGATTAATATATAGTCATGAAAAATAGAAGTAAAAGAAGGAATAACATACCAAGGGGCAATTGTATTCAGTTACGGAAGTGGTTCAGTTGAGGAAATGGAGAATGTTGAAGAATATTGTAGCAGATGGAGGATTCATCCTTGGGGAAGTTTTGAAGAGGAAATGGAGAATGTTATAAAATAAATTTTCATTTGGATTGGTGGAGTTTTTCATTCCATATGTTGCCATCAATGCCAAAGGGGGAGATTGTTGGCGATTTTCCAGCAAGCTAGTGCTAACTGTATGTTTGTCATTGATGACAACATATGGTAAGTAGCATGTATGGAAGACTTATGTAGTAAAATTTCAATATATGTGGCATGGACATGTTATCATCATGATATCATGGGTGCAGAGGGTAACTGTTAGTATAGATAGTTATATAGTAGCTTGTGTCAGCAGTGTCCTGACAGAGTAACAGGTAGTGTTCTATGTATGGTTGTCCATATAGTTATCATGGAGCCTTGCACATTTGGATATGTGATGAAGACATGTTATTGATGTTATAGTCATGGATGTAGATTCTAATGATCAGTAGAAGTGAATTTATGTAGTTGCTATTCACTAGTAGCAGTTTCATGTGTTTGTTCAGAAGAGCCAATAGAGATTATATTGGTTCTGGAGTTGCGCCTATCATTTCAATTTGCACCCTTGGATTAGAGCTTGGATAAGGGTTAGTAAGGTTTGGTTAAGAGTACATGAGGTAATTCATCTTGAGGAGAAAGATCCAGTTGTTTTGGTAGAGCTGAAAGTGTGTAGCGTGCACCTACAATTATCTTATTGGAGAGGTCCCAGAATGTGTTGTGTGCTTAGTAGAGCTGACTAATTTATTATTGAAGTTTTTTATGACTTCTCTAATATGATTTCAAGGTGGTTCTAATAGGCTGACTTGATTATATCATTTATAGAAAAGATATTTATAGACAGTCATTTGTGATTGCTAGAGTGTGGTTCATGGTTGACAGTAAGAGTAGAGCAGAGTGTGTGAAGTGTTGAGCCATCAGAAGAAGGTCTATGTGACCAAGTAAAGTATATGTGCTATACATTGGAACTGATCCAAATAGCAGTTCAAAGCATAGTTCACCAAGATCCAGATATAGTGTGTATATGTTAAACAGAAGGTTGTAGACTTCACGCTTTTGAGAAGTGTGCTCTCGGACAGTGTATCCTCTCCCCTAATAGGGACTATTGTAAAAGACTCCTAACAGGGTCCGACCCTTGACCAGGTCTACTATACTAAATATATTATAAAACAACTCCTAACAGGGTTAAGGATCTTCTAACAAGGATCATAATACACTAGTACAGAATATTAGTGGGTGTCAATTCCCACCCGAGTTTTTACCTATTTGGGTTTCCCCGTAACCAAAATATTGGTGTTGTGTTCAAGTTTTCTTTCATTTTATTTATGCTTTATGTTTAAGTATACTTAATTGGATAAAGAATTGAAACTTGTAGATAACCGATTCACCCCCACCCCCCCCCCCCCTCTCAATTATGTCTTGGGACTATTCCTAACACCATCAATGCCAAAGAGGGAGATTTTTGGAAACTACAATTGAAACAATTGTTATATTGTTATTGATGTCAAACCTTAATAGGTGAGATGTTTTCTATCTAGTAGAGTGTCATATCATTTGATTGATGAACAGGATTTGAAAAGAGGAGATAACAAGAAGACCTAGTGAAAGGTTGAGTTATGAGAAACTATAATGGGTACTTGATTAGTTGGCACATTGGAAAGGTGATGTGTTGTTTATCTATAACACTAAGTGAAGAAGATAGTTGCTTTGAAGCATGGAAGAAATAAGGAAAGAAATTTTGCAAGCATAGGCTTAACCGAGCAAAAGAGCAAAAAATTAACTTAAATTTAATCCAAGTGATGCTAGTGTTGACCAAGGGCCAGTATAAGCTAAGAAAATATAGTGTCAAATGAGCATCAGTAATTACCTAGTATCAAGTAATAATCGAGTGAAAATAGTGATTGCCGAGAAGAATAGTTTTAGTGATGACCGAGCTATCTAGTGAAGACGGAGCAGAAGAACACAGTGATGATCGAGTGTCAATATTTTACAATTTATGAAGGGATTGAGATTCCCTGCCAACACAATTGAATTCTTGGAATATGTAAAATGTGTTGAAGATAAGGATGAATGACCTAGAGTATTTAATGCATGGTAAACCATTTTTATGCATGGATTCGAGGAGAAGTTTTGAGAAGTATCTAGAAGGATTAGAGGGAGAACAAAATCTTGGAAGGATTTGATGAATCTAACCTAAACCTAAGATCTACGGAGATGATTAAGCGGCAAAAGATAAAGCTACCTAATTAAGGAGGTATAAAGATGACCTAATTGTAGGTTATGCAAGAGGTTGTTTCTGTTGATTGGCGAACCTAAGCAGAAGGCTGAGAAGAGTTGTGAAGAGATGTGAATATTTGTGGTGATTGCTTGAAGGGTTTCCAAGAAGATCAAAGATGGAGATGATAATGAAGGTTAGTCAATAGATCAGCATATGAGCTACATTGGATCTATATTTGCAAAGTGAGTTGTGTAATACCCCAAAATTGGCCTCAGTATATCAATCCTTCTAAACCATCAAAATCCTATTATACTAGGCAATTATGTCTTCTAATGGACTCTACTTGACTTAGTGTCAAATACAGAAAACCTTAAATCTATATTAATCACATGCTACATTTAATATAATGGCTAAATAAACCCTATGATTGATTAATTTAAAGTCCTAGTACTTTTATTAATTAAATCCCCTTCTTCTATTAATTTAAATAAATACATTTAAATTAATTCACATTTCTCTTTTTAACCCACTTAGAATTAAATATTAAATTTAATTTTATTTTCTTCTATTAATTTAAATAAATATATTTATCTATTTAAATTAATTCATATTTCTTTTATTTATCCACTTGAGTTTAAAAATTATATTTAATTATAGTTTCTTCTATTAATTTAAATAAATATATTTATCTATTTAAATTAATTCATATTTTCTTTTTAACCCACTTGGAATTAAATATTATATTTAATTCTATTTGAGCACATGACTCCTAATTCTAACCAAACTCATCTTTCTTACCTACTCACTAAAATTAAAATAATAATTTCTTCAACCTCTAAAGTCTTCACTTCTCCTCTCAAGTCAAAAACAACCACATGGAAGAAATATACTTTGTCCAAATAATCCAAAACTCCACAAATTCGGATTTAGACATTGGGGTCATTTTTGGAGGCTCTTTTATGAGTCTTGGGCCACCTAGTGACCAAAAATCAACACCTAACCCTAAGTATATCAAGTGGGGAAGCTAAAATTGACTTTAACTACCTTCTAGAAGCCTCTTAACCCCTCCAAAACCTCACTTAAGCATTCCATACGAATTTGGTTAGGTTTCATTTTTCAAAGTGGATCCACCCATCCACCCCCCATCCACCCACTTTGAATTAAATAATTCAAATAAGAGAATCTCAACCCTTCATTTTTATAAAATCCTGACCATTGATTCTCCTAAAAATCTTATAAATAGGACTTCATTTCCTTTTACAAAGGGAGCCTTCATGAGCATTGTTATTATAGATCTAAGGGATCCAAATTCTTCTATCTTCTATCTATTTCTAAACCACACTCCTAGTATTCTCATAGCATTACTTTCAAACATATAGTGCATTTCAAGGCATTTGGAGAGCTACATCAACCCATCTTTGGGAGAAGAAAGGAGAACATGGGAACTAAATCTTAGAGGGAGTTTGCATTTAATTTCATTCTTTATTTCTAAGTTGTTTTCTCATGAAGTAGATTAGATTTGTTTACATGTTTCTTATATGAATCTCGTGGTTGTTTCATTTTCATGCATTCTAATCCAATTCTAGTCTTACAAGTTGTATGTTTCAGATCAAAACCTACTGTTACTTTCTAACCATTGTATTAGTTGAAATCTTTTAATCAAGGTTGACCTAACAGTCATTTATAAATCCTTTAATCAAGGTGACATTCTAATAGAATGTTCTTAAGTCCTCTAATAAGGCCACTCCTAATAGGGTGATTAAATCCTTTAATAGGGTCACACCTAACAGTGTGCATTATAACCTTTAATAGGTTTGGCTCCTCACAGAGCTCACTTCAGAAGAGTGAAAATTTGGTAGCACGTTACTAGTGGTTTTTCCCAAATTGAGTTTCCATGTTAAATCTTGGTGTCATACTTGTGTCAATGTTATTTGATGTGTTATACTCTTAAGAGTTTTATATTCTGCAAGTTGATTACTTTGGACAGTGGACTACAAGTTTATGTTACAATTTATATTCTATAGAGACCGAGTGGATTTTTTAATAGATCTAAGTTGGTTGAAGTGTTTAAATGTTCAATTGTTAGATTTGGACCTAAGGATAACTAATTAACCCCCCCTCCCCCTCTCATTTATTATAAAATAATTCTAACAAGCCTGATACATCTATGGTAGTCAGCAAACCACTTCCTTTGGTGGTTGTCGAACTAGTCATGAAGGATCCTTCATGTTGTTGGCTTCTTTAATACCTGAATGACTTGGTCCTAAAAACAAGGTTAGTAGCACATGCCATATTTATAACATATGATTATCTCATCATCCTACTCTAAATAAAACATCTACATACTAATTCATTCTTGTATGAAAGGATTACTTGGCTACGGAAATATATTCACATTTCAATCATCCATAAACAATATGAATAATATAAAAGTGTTTTGTTAACCCATAGGAAATATTAGTGAAGTGGTCTTTGTTTAATACATGAAAAAACTTGACTGGTTAAACTCATACTAGGTCCTTATCATGTCTTTACACAAACATTGTTTTAAAAGATTTTTAGCAAAAATATAATAGAAACCTAAGAAAGCATAGAACATAATAGGTCATAAACTGGCCTCATCATTTACCATTGCATTAGTCTTTCTTATTTGGTTAGTTCCTTGAGTGAGGCCTAGTGTTATCTCCTCAGCATGGTGGGAATGGACTTCTTGGTTCTATGTGGTCGGTTGGTAGAGATCCAACGTTTGTGACTTGATGCTTGGATGATCCTTGATGTTGCTTACATCTTCTTGTTCGGTGCTTGGAGACTTTCTTATTATCATCATGAGATGTATATCTTGTATTCCATTTTATGTATGGTTAGTGACATTGATTTCAGGAAATGTATATGTACTTGTATTGCATTATTGTTATCCCTACAACATGTGCAGTGGAGTCTTTATTATTATTTATGCCATGATGTATCAGTTGTACTCTATAGATTGTATCTTTGGTTATATTGATGTAATGAATGTATCTTACTATTCAGTTGAAATGAATATGTTAGTGTACTTAATGATTTGTGTTATTTTTATTATGATTAAGTAAAGGATTAGGAATAATTCAATTTGGGTTTTAAAATAAACCTAAGATATATCATGTGATTATGATTATGTGTTGGATTGTATAAGTAGATTAGTTAACTTATACGTAGATCTAGATCATGAAACCCTTGAGACTTGTAAATTGGTAATGAGTTACATTTATGAATATGTATTGCCTTATGTTATATTGCTTCCACATTTTTATTTATTATTGATTGTAAACTCTTTATTAAAAAATTATTCGCTAAACTTAGTAACATGTTTTAGGTTAATTTATCCTGGGTTCCCTAGCGGGGCATTACACTTGGTATCAGAGCCCAGGTTTCTACACAAGGAACTCTAGGGATTTGTATGCCCATTTAGTGTCTATTTGTTTAACTTAAAATAAAATATAGACACATAACTCTTTTATATTTGAGAACCATTATATTACAACTAAACATTTATGTCTTTGCCTTGTCTTAAGTTTCTTGGAGATATCGCTTTGCCTATTGATTTTCATAGGTGAAATGCCTACTGAGGCTCAATTTATGGTTAGGACCTGTGTTAAAATAATGGCATCTCTGGCCACATTGTTTCTCATGAAGTTGGTAATCATCTATGTGAATTTTTTATTGTGAGTGATTACTTAATCTTGCTTCTTATAGTCATTGTGTAGTTAGTGTGTGTGAATGATTGGTGATCATGGTTGGGCTGCCTCGTTTGACTTAGCATGATAATTAATGAGTGATGTTTAGGATTTATATGATCCTTCTTGGTGTTGAGTGTCTTGGTTTTAGGATCTCCTTGTTTATGTCCCATATCTCTTTAAACATTATATGTTGTTTTAGTGAACCTATTGCCATGTCCCTAGAGACATGATATTATTGTTTATTAATGACTAGACTTGTATGTTATCGATTGGATTTGCTTTGAGTGTTGCATACTATATTGTGTGAGTGTCACAATCAGATTTGAAAGTATAGGATTAATTATGAAATTAGGATATAATAATAATAATTTTATTTTTGAAATGTATTATGCATTAATTAGAAATAATGCATCATTTATTATGATATGTGCATTTATAAGATTAGATGGTTTTCTTCATAGTAGACCAATTGTGTCAATGACCTAGGTCCCCAATTTAATTATGTATTGTATTCATATGAGAATCATTGTAATATATAACCTAATATTAGTATTTTGGAAGAATTGAACATTTGCATATGATTACATAAAATATGTTTGTAACAAGACATAGGTGATTTGATTGTCTATTGTGTTTGGGTACCTTCTGTAATGCATCTAGAATGAGATACCTTTGGATGTCATGAAGTACTTACTCCCTTGAGTGTGGCTACCACTAATCACCTTATTATGTGAATGTTTCATGATTGATAATTTATTTTGGTTGATTGATGAATTGTTCATGATGTGTTTGGGCTAGCATTGAAATTTTGAACTTTCTTATGCTTAGATTAGTCACCTAAATCTCTTCTCACTATCTATTTTTTGACACTGGTCACACTTGAATTACTATTGAAATCACCGTGGTATTTTTATGATTTAATGTTTAAACTTGGTATTTCTCCCACTTGGGTTTTACCTTTTTAATTTTTTAATGGTGGCTATTCTGAATGTTTGGTTTTGTTGGCCTTGTGTTGTGATGTTGTTTCTATCATGTTCATTATGGACCTCTAATAGTATGTGTAGGGGAGGATATCACAGAGATTGTACTATGTTTATATGTAAAAATAAAAAAAACCAATGTGTATCATATAGTCTTGTGTGAGTGTTGCATTAGCTAGGTTTGTATGAACTTCTCAACTTATTATTTGATTTTGATACAAATGTGTGATTTATGCGATTGATTACTAGATGTTTTCTATAATGATGAATGAATAAAAGATTTATCTTTATTTAAGAAATTGATAATGATGAATGATAGATCAATGTAATTTTCAGTTTATGCTTAAACCAGAATTATATTGCTCTTAGTGATGGGATATGCATGTCCTTGTGTGATCTGATAATTATGGGATGTGTGTATTAGTTCTTGTGTGAATTATGATTGAGTGGTAGTTATGTTCATCTTATTCTTTGTGCAACATTTGTAGGTAGTATATTTTGACTTCTAGTCTATCCTTGTTGTAATTATTGGCTTCTAGGAGTAAGCCTAATTTAAGGGGGAGAGGATGTTGTCATTTGTGTTTATGATGCTAACCCACTTAGACCACTTTTTATGAGTATTAGATCTTCAATTACATTTAATGATTCAATTCTCTAATAATTTAAATTATGTGATTTATATCATGTTAGTTAGATGATGATGGTTATTTACATGTGATGATGTTATTATGTTATGGTTTTTACTAACCCCATACTAGCATGTGTATGGTTGGCATATATGTTTTATATTTCTATTTAATGTGTCTGATGTAGTTGAGGGATGGAGTCATAGTTACTTTCTTGTGAGATCCACATGATTGGCCAATCCCCGCCATTGTTTGTTATATATTTATACATACTCATCTTTTATGTGTGATTTTAGGTACCGAGCATCGACTTTCTTGAATTGCTAGGATGAGCGTGCCCTATCACAATATCTCAATGGTAAGAGAGGGGAGATGGCATCTAGGTCTAAATCCCAACCTAACCATTTATTATCCTCAAATAGTGAGCAAGTATTTTATCTGCTACCCTCTAAATTCATCAAGGTGGCATCATTCGTGAACCCTTTATTTGAGCTTGATTATTACTTTATGGGTTTGGTCAATTTTTCCTTCGTGTGTGTTTGTCAAGTTTCTTGATGCAAATTTTGTGCTATTAATGCATTAAAGATTTAATTAAGTTAATTAAGAGATTAAAATAATAATATCTTGAATATGAAAATATTAAATATATAGATATTTAATTAATTAAATATCATTGATTATTTAAAAGACTTAATTAGAAGTCTAATTATTAAAATAAGGATTTAATTAAATATTAAATCTAAATCTAAATTAAATATTTAAATAATATAAATTGATATTATTTATCAAGTTGCTTATTAAGTGGTGCTAAAAATATTAATTATAATTAAAATATAATCATGTGATTATATGCACACAAGTTAAAAGGAATTGATGTATCAATTCTAATTTAGAAGGTTAAGAGACTTAGTTATAATTCCTTGTAATAAATTAATAAATTGATATTTAATTATCAATTTGCATATTATTAATAAGCTAAAAATATTAATTGATAAATTAAATATTATTATGCAATTAAATTTGCACATTCAATTAATAAAATTGAAATATAAATTTAAGATTAAAAGTTGAGTGATTTGCATAAATTAGAATTATTAATTAAATAAATAATTCTTTTAAATAGAGAATTGATAAAAAAAAATGAGGTAGGAGTTGAGTTCTGATTTTTGTGATTTTGAGTTAACTATTTTTATTGTTTTTAACAGTCGAGTTCTAATTCTTGATTGTCAGTTGCATGTTTGAGTTTGATTTGTGGGTTTTCTTTATTAGAATCTTTTTTTGTCATTATTAGGGAGACGGATTTTAGAGAGGCATATTTTTGCTCTGGTTTTGGTTTTCAAAAAAAATTATTGAAAGCTGGAATTTTGGATTGTGTTCCTCTTTTCTTCTCAAATCGTTCTTGGGTATGAGGTAGGGTTTTGAATCATTTTTGTAAATTTTCATTTGGGAAGCTTGTCTACTTCGTGTTTGCTTCTTTCATGTGATTGATTGGGTGTCTTCTTCAAGATTACGATTTTGGATAATTAGGGTTTGTTGAAAACTCTATAGAAAGATTGATAAAATTATTTCCTTCATATGCTTGTATTTTACATGTTTGAGTTTGAGATATTTGGTAAGTAAAGGTTACTTGTGGGTTAGGGTTTTGAGTGATTCTAAATATACTTAGTTTTGTCTTTATAAAATTTGGATGTGACATAAAAAGTATACATAGTTATATCAAAATAAGCCTTTGAGGAAAGAGAAAACATATATATATATATATATATATATATATATATATATACACTTATTAAAGAAAATCTATAAATATGTACATGAGAATTGTTCTTTTATAGAATTAAGGAGAAAAAAAAAAAAAATTTAAAAGAGAGGTGGGGGTTATTTTCCCCCACCCCTGACAACTCAAGTTGTTGCCGCCGTTGTCGTTGTAGGGAGCAAGTTGTCGTGGGCTACCTCGACAGCTGTGGGGAGGGTAGGGCCCCTCCCTAATCTTTTTTATTAATATTTTAAATTATTTAAATTAAAAAATTAATTAATTAAATTTATTTTAATTAGATTTCTTTGAAATATATTACTGTGGATATTAATTAATATACTATTAATTAAGATTTATATAATTATATATTATTAATTAATGGATTTTATTGATTAATAATTGATAGTTGTTTTTTTTTGGCCAAAGTGGACTAGCCACCATAATTTTATTAATATATAAACTGATTCAAGGACTCATCCATGGAAGAATCAGGAAGAAACCCCAAAGTCATTGTTGTATACATATAAAATTGATCTTTACAATTGGTTTTCCAAATGAAAACCACAAAATCACAAAATCGATGCGAATACACAATCAATAAGGATATCCAACGAAAGATATCAGCACAGATATTTACCACAAAAACTCACTATTAGGGGTCACTGATTAATAGTGAGACTTCAGAGCAAAAAGGACTTAGCATTCATCCATAGGAATGGGGGAAGAAGGCCTCTGCACATGATCCCATGCCAATTCCCATCCATTAATAATTGATAGTTGATAATGATAAAATATATAGATATATATTTAAGAAATGAAATATATGTGTGTATATGCACAGGTTTTTTTTTCTTAATTTGAATAATCAAGTGTATGCGCATGAAATTTCATGTATATTGAAATGAAAAAAAAAAAAAGGTCTAATTGGACTACCGATAACAAAAGGAATGTCGTAATCAACTAGAACTTATAGTTTGTGATTTATTTGAATGTAATTTAATTATATTGTTGTTTAGCAATTACATTTAATAAATTAATTTATATAAGGAACTTTATAAATTAATTTATAGAGGTAAATCTTGTTGATGGGTATTATAATTTAATTATATTATGATTTAGTAATTTTACTTGATAAATTAATTTGTATAATGAATATTATAAATTAATTTATAATGCTTAATTTTGTGAATATTTGATATACTGAGAATAAGATTTTGGTGTGAGTGTGCTTAATAGCATAGTGTCTTCTGATTGTGGTTTTGTTTTGTTTGACCTTGTTAGTTAAGATCAGTTAGGGGATATTGATGCCCTAAGTGGATGTTGTCTTTTGTGACTTAAAATACTTTTTGGGTTTTACTTTTATGATTTGGGGTTTATGTTGTGGAAAGTTCGTAACCTCTATATTTCATGATAGGTTCATGTGTGGTCTTGGGTAAACCTATGAGTATGTCATGTGTTCCCTAAGTCCTCGATCAACATTTGTATTTGACCACAGGATGTGACAAACCATTGTTGTATTGAGTTTTGATTTGTTAACTAGGTCACCTTGTTTATTTTATTGTAGTTGTTTTGTGATCTAGTAGATGATATTATGGATCTATGTTTTACTCCATGTTTGGAGAGTGATGTTATTAATGCTCTTGATGATTATTGAACTTGTGTTATAAGCTCATGTGTATATGGTATTTGATGATTGTTATGTCTAGTATGGGATGGATAGTTTGGATCCTTGTATAGGATGTGATATTATTTATTACTCTCCAACACTTGTCTTGACATTCATGGTTTATTGATTTATGGAAATATTTTATGATTTTGGTTTTTCTTTTTCCTTGGTTATTTTTTTTGGGAGCATTAGGGTAGGTTATCTAGGATCATAGAGGGGAAGTGGCTTACTTTAGAGGCATCAGAGCCCTAAAGTGGTTGTCTGGGTATCCTTTGTAAGTTGACTTAGTAAGTGATAATAAATATACTAGGATTGAAACATAAAAAATATAATTGTGTCTCGCTCATACCTTGAGTTTTAGTATAGGCTAGGATGGGAGTGGGAGAAGATGCTTTCCTATTTAGAGAGATGTTGAGGTCTGCCATAGTTATTTTTCCTTGACTATATGAAAGGACTATTGATACCACATAGAGTCACTAGGGGGTCGGGGTCCATAGAGGCTACCAAGTGACCTTAGAGTTGACTTATGTGATGACACTTCCCTATATATTTCCTAGGTTCCTACATGATTATTTGGTACACATGTTTTGTGTCATGATCATTTTTACTTGATAACCTTATAACCATTACTACCTTTTTATCTTGTGTATCATTGCATTAGTATTGCTTGTTAGATTATTTCCTTGAGTGAGGCCTAGTGCTATCTCCTCAACATGGTGGGAGTGGACTTCTTGGTTCTACATGTTCAAGTGGTACTGATTCTATTACCATTGAGATCTTAAGTTCAAGGCTTGGTGCTTGGATGATCCTTGATGTTGCTTCTATCTTCTTGTTCATTGCTTGGAGACTTTCTTATTATCATCATGAGATGTATATCTTGTATTCCATTTTATGTATGGTTAGTGATATTGATTTTGGGAAATGTATATGTACTTGTATTGTATTATTGTTATTCATGCGACATGTGCAGTGGAGGTTGTATTATTATGTATGCCATGATGTATCAGTTCTACTCTATATATTGTATCTTTGGTTATATTAATGTAATGAATGCATCTTACTATTTAGTTGAAATGAATATGTTAGTGTACTTAATGATTTGTGTTCTTTTTATTATGATTAAGTAAAGGATTAAGAATACTTCAATCTGGGTTTTAAAATGCACATAAGATATATCATGTGATTATGTGCTGGATTGTAATTAGTAGATTAGTTAACTTATATGTAATTCTACGTTATGGAACCCTTGAGACTTATAAATTGTTAATGAGTTACATTTATGAATATGTATTGTCTTATGTTATATTGCTTCCACATTTTTATTTATTATTGATTGTAAACTCTTAAGAAAAAAATTATTCACTAAACTTAGTAACATGTCTTAGGTTAATTTCTTCTAGGTTCCTTGGCAGGGCATTACAATTTTGATTAGGAGAAGCTATGTAATTATGTGTTCCTTTGATCCTGAGCCTTCTTTCATTCCTAGGAATCTTGATGAAACCAATATGCATACTACTGACATTAATATTATCATGGATAACAACTCTTCTCATTCTTCTCATGATGAAGATGGGACTTTAAGGGTTCCTCCTATGCAAGTGCAAAAGATTTTCAATGACTTTGAGAAATTTGAACAATTATTATGATAAGGAAACTCTAATCATGAGATCATTTCTTTTGTAGAAGGCTTAAGGAAGATAATTCATAATGATGAACATGGTGTTAAAATATTGTGTAGTATCTCTCATCTCATTGATAACAATGTTAAGCCTATTAGAGATTTTTCTTAAGAGCTAGGTTTCATTCCACCTACCACTAGTTTTGAGACCTCAATGCCTATTTCTACTTGAATTCCTAGTGTCTCCACTTATTCTCCACCTATCACAACAACTTTCATTAAAAATATCAATCCTACACATGTTAGCATCCCTAATCCTATTGCTTCTTCTATTCCTTCAAGTGTGCCATGTGTTTCATTGCCTTCATCAATGCCCACTTACAATAGTGTGCCCTTTTCATATTTAACTGTTCAATATTCCCACTTGTGATATTGCTAGTCCTTTGTCTTTGGATATCATATGTGTTGTTATCCTGTAGTACATAAAGATCCCGCATCTTGTGACCTATAATGGTAAAGGTGGTCCTTTGACTCATGTTAAAACCTTTCAAACCTTGTGTAGTGATTTATCTCATGATCATAGTTTCATGGCTAAAATATTTACTAGAACCTTTAAAGAAAAATCCTTGCAATGGTATTTTTCTTGGCCTTATTCTTTGGACTCCTTTCAAAAGCTTTCTAATGCTTCGATTCAATAATTTCAAAATAACATTGGTCATAAGATTTCTTTAACTGATTTGATGTACTATAAACAAGGTGTTAGAGAAAAGGTGACTAATTTTATTGGTAGATTTAAGCATTTACATGCTCAGATTTCTTATCATGTGCTTGATATTGATGTTCAATAAATTTTCATTGCTAATTTACAAAAAGACATTAGAGATAAGATTCTAATTTCTAAAATCTCTTTTTTTTACTCAATTATGTGCAGTGCTTCATAATTATCAGCTGCAAGTGAGTCAGATTGAGAGCACCACTCAAATGGCTCTGGTTGATAAGAGTGATATGGCACCCAATAATTTTAATAAGTTTTAGAAAACAAATAACTTCATTAAGATTAATAATACATCCAATAATGTTAATGAACAAGTGCCAACATGATCAAAAGGTGTGGCTCTTTTGTCATATATTTTTAGACCTTCTCATAATTTTACTCAGCTTTTTGAATACTTTCATAATGTGATTTTGAAGTTGATTAATGATAAAGTGTTAACTCTTCCTCCTGTTAAGCCTATTGACATATCCAAACCTTTATCCAAACACTTTAATCATAAAGTTTTCTATAAATACCATCATCAACGTGGTCATGATACTAAAAAGTGTTTCCATTTGAAATATATTTTTCAATACCTCATTGATTCTAATGCTATATTTTTTGAGGGTGTGAATGACCAAGGAAACAAATCTATAGCACCTTCCAACCAAAATTTGCAAATCTATACGGACACTTTTCCATCTCATTAGACCAATATTGTTGAGTCTATCCAAAAAAATTATTATTCTTCCACTCATGTTTTTGACTATGGTGATACATGTAATGACAAAAATAACATTGTCACCCTCGTTGATTAAGTCAAACCTAAACCTAAACCTGAACTTGAGCATTGCATTACTAGTGCAAAAGCACCTAGCCATGGAGATACATTATGAGTTCAAATGGTATTTTTTATTCTTCTTAATGTTTCATTAATATTTGTAAGGTCACAAAATACCATTGGTAGAAAAACATTTCATGTTGTAAGGCTTTGAGAGCCATGTTGTGCCAAGAGACCTAAAAGGTCATGATATGGTCAACTTTGGTCAAAGTGAATAAGGTGTCCAAAAAAAGGTTTGTAATGTTGTAGTTGGTCATATTTACTCTATTTTTACATGTTGGGGGTGTCCATGATTGCTAGGGTCAATTTTAGTAATATTTTGTCAAAAAAATGCAATAATTGTAAAGTTGCAAAAGATGCAAACTAGGAATATGAAGATTCATTTAGTCCATTGGTTGTAGGAGGTAGTTGGACAGTTATATAAGGTTAGAAATTTTATAAAAACCAATGTTTGGTCATGATCAAAGTATAGGAGAAGTTTGGAGGAGGTTTGATAAAAAAAAATGTGAATCATCTCCCCAAACTATCATACAAGTTTTCAAATTTGTAGTAGTTGCAGAGCCATGGGGCTTATCTAAATGATATATATATATATAATGTAATATATATATATTACATCATATCATCTCATTTATATATATATATATATATATAAATAATGTAATATATATATTACATCATATCATCATTTATATATATGATGTAATATATATATATATATATACATCTATATATATATATATATATATATATATATATATATATATATATATATATATATATATATATATATATATATATATATGTATGTATATATATATATATTACATCATTTATATATATATATATATATATATATATATATATATATATACACATCTATATATATATATATACATCTATATATATATATATATATATATATATATATATATATATATATATATATATATATATATATATATAGATGTGTATATATATATATATGTATATATATATATATATATATATATATATATATATATATATATATATCTTTCTTATGCATTTTTGTGGAGTATTTGGCAAGATGTAGCTATCTTTTTGTGAGAGCTGTCCAAAACCCTCAATGATGGTCCCAATTTTAGAGAAAGGGACATAAAATTTTAGTCAATCATTCAATCAGGATAAAAATCATGGAAAACCTCTATAACTAAGTTATCTAAAATATGACCAAAGTGATTGGATTAGTTTTCAATTTTGAAAAATTTATTAATCTCTATTTTTTGCATTGTATAATGAAAATCAAAATGTAATAATGTGACACCAAGTTTATTGGTATTGACGATGGAATATGAAGGGATTTATGTTATTGGATCATGGAATAATGTGATACAATCTTGATAGATCATATTCCAAAAAAAAAATTCCTTGAGTACAAAAATTTAAATGTCTTTTTTGTCTTATGAATTAGGTTGAAGTTTGTGAATCATATTTAGGTCAATAGCACCCTTGAAAGTTTCTAATTTGTGTAAGATGATCTGCATCAGATTGGTATCAGAGCTAGTAGAAATTGAGTGTGTAGATAAATTTCCAAAGGAGGCAATCTACACTAGGACCTAGGTAGTTCATTTGGAATTTTGTGTTGCTAAGTTGTTTGGTTGCAGATGCTTGTTCTATCTAGCTACAAGAAGAAGGTTTCTAAGAAGCATGTATGGGAAGACAAGAGGAGGTATGTCATTACCATCCTCCAATAGAGATTAAGCTAGGTAGAAGGTGCAAGGTGAAAAGAGAGAAGGGCGTCTTCTAGGATCTTTTGTTGGGTGAGATGGATAGTTTTTTGTTGATGTGGTGAAGTAGTAAGAGAGGTGGACATCTCACTGAAAAGGCACTTGAGTTGCAACCATTGATCAGTTTTGAGTGCTCCACTGATAGTAGTAGATGAGAAGATGAAGAATGCATGGTAGTTGTAGGGATAGTCATGTGTGCTTTTAAAGGTGAACCTTATGACAAAGACAAGAAGAATGGAAAGAGAAAGAGAGATGGAAAGAGGAAAAGCTAAAGGAAAAGAATGAAACCAAGGCAATGATAAGGAAAGTTTCATAGAGAGGATCACTCCAAGACAAAATATTATTGTAGGTTCCTGGCATATATTTCCAAGGGACTTGGAAAATTTTCTAGGTTGTTTGTATGGTGTAGGAGCACCTAGCCATGGAGATATCTTATGGGTTAAAATGATATTTTTCATTGTTCTTAATGTTTCATTGATATTTTTAAGGTCGCAAAATAGCACTGGTAGCAAAAAAATTCATGGTGTAAGGCTTTAAGAGCCATGTTGTGCCAAGAAACCTAAAAGGTCTTGATATGGTCAACTCTGGCCAAAGTGAATAAGGTGTCCAAAAAAAGGTTTTTAATGTTGTATTTGGTCATATATAATCCATTTTAACATGTTGGGGGTTTCCATGAATGATAGGGTCAATTTTAGTAATATTTTGTCAAAAAAATACAAAAATTGTAAAGTTGGAAAATATGCAAACTATGAATATGAAGAGTGTTTTAGTCCATCAATTGTAGGAGGTACTTGGATAGTTATAGAAGGTTAGAAAATTTATAAAAAAACCAATTTTTTGGTCATGCGAAAAGGAGAGGTTAAGTTTGGAGGAGGTTTGATAAAGAATATGAATCATCTCCCCAAACTGTCATACAATTTTTCATATCTGTAGCAATTGTAGACCTGTGGGGCTCATCTAAATGATGCAATATTGATATGTAAGTGTTTTAAGGATAGGTTAATGAATTATCTTTCATATTAATCCTTTATTATGCATCTTTTTGGATTATTTGGCAAGAAATGAGTGTTTTTTGTGAAAATTATCCAAAACCCTCAATGATGGTACCAATTTTAGAGAAAAGGACATAACTTTTTATTCAACTGTTCAATTGGTGTAAAACTCAGGGACAACCTCTTTAACTAAGTTATCTAAAATATGAACGGAGTGATTAGATTATTATTTATTTTTGAGAAAGTTATTAATCTTTTTTTCTATATTGTACAATGAAAATCAGAATGTAATAACATGAATCAACAAGTTTATTGGTTTTGACTATGGAATATGAAGGGATGTATGTTATTGGAGCATGGAATAATGTGATAAAATCTTGATAGATCATATTCACACCAAAGGTTTCCTTGAATACAAAAATTTGAATGTCTTTTTTTTCCTTATCAATCAGGTTGAAGTTTGTGAATCAGATTTGGGTTAATAACGCCCTTGAGTTTCTAATTTGTGTAAGATGATCTACATTAATTACCTTTAACCCTACTAGGAAAATTAAAGTGTGATGGTCCTCTTTATATTGTGGAAAAGGTTAATGGACTTCATTCATGTGGTGTTCTTACTGACCCTACTTACATGGTGAATGTGATAACTAAAGAGCATCTTTTTAATAGACAATTGCAATGTAATTTTTATGATAAATCTGATGTTATGATCCAAACTTTAAATGGTTACCTTTATCCTTCACATGGTTCTATTTCATTTCCTATTGAAGTTGGTGGAAAAAATTTAGATGTTACCTTTACTATGGTTCCAACTTCTTATCAATTTCAAGTCAAATTTGGTCTTCCTTGGCTTACCTACATTAAAGTTGTGGCCTCTCTTATTCATAAATGTTTGAAATTTCCTCATAATGGAGAAATCATGATTGTTAACCATAGCCTCTATCAGCCTTCAGTGCCTCAAGAGTTTGTTGACCTTGATTATTTTGTCCTTCTATTCCCCAACCAACCCAACCCCATCATGATAACCTCTTCCAATCATATCAAGCATACAAGATCCAAAAGATTTGTGAGTTTAGAAAACCTAAGGATGTTCCATCTCCTTGTCCTAGACATGGTCTTCTTCCTACACATCCTACACATCCTATATATGCTTATGTTCCACCTCCTATATCTTAGAAGCATTATGTCGATGTGATCTCTCAACCTAGTGTGGTTCCTTTTGTTCTTCCTTCTAAAGAAGAAAAGGACCTGATCTTGATTGATCCTAAACAAAAACCCAATTTCTAGCAAAACAAAATGCAACTATCATTCGCATGACTGCCACCATAAACGCCATGCTATAGATAGTCAAAACACTTCCCAAAACATTTCCTCACCTAAAATTCATATTGATGTTATGATTCCCTTTGATCAACTTATGTTTGATCCAAAGGAGGAAGTTAGCTTGAAAAACATGAAATTGAACAAACATGATAATTCTATTTGTATCTTGAATTCTATTACAATTAATTTAGCTAAAGAGGATACTCTTGATTATGATGCTTCTAATGGTTCTAATGCAACTAAAAATGATATTCATGCTAGTGTCTATGATGATATTTTTGAGCTTATTGATTTTAATCATGATTTACCAACTATGTTTTCACAATAGCTATCTCTTAATCCTAGTGACAAGTAAAGTGACCCGTCTTCATAGCATTGTTTGAGACTGGCTAGTGTTCCATATTTCATGCTTGACATTTCTCCTCTTATGAGTTTCCCACCTTCTCTAAACACTATAGACCGAGATGGGGAGACAGGCCATATGCTCTACTAGCTCTCGTTGTGTGGTATATTTTATGTTTTTGCATGTTGTAATGTGCTTCCCTTGTGATGTGTTGCATGTTATATATTTTATTTAGATTTCTTTAAATGACCCTTGTTTCTTCATTGGCGCAAGGTGATAAGGAATCAAAATTTTGTAAGCATTCATCTACTTGTATCTCACTTCTTCTATATGTTCTTACATGTTATCTCATGCATGTGCCACTATTTATAAATGTGCCTTTGTTTTGTCTAATTGGGGATGATGAAAAATAGTAGCTACCCAATATTTTTGGTTTTTGTGATGTTTTCCCAAAAGACTCTTCTTTGTAACTCTTGCATGAGATTCTTCCATTTTTTTTTAGTTATGCTACCTTTAGGGGATGATGATAGTTCATTTTGATATAATATCTCATGTATTATCATATGATCTTACTGACCCTAGAGTTAGTAGATTTCTTCCATGCTCTCTTTTTTCATGTGTTCATTTCCCTTAATTTTTCATTTCTTTGGGGCATCTCATAGTGTAAATGTTTCTTGTGGGTGCATGTATTCTTCGTTGAAGCTATTGCTCCTGTTAAGGCTTTCGCAATCTCTTTAATGTGGGGGCATACACTCTACTTGTTGTTTCACATTTTTCACATGTGTACACAATGATTCAATGCAACCTCTCTTGTATATGGATAAGGAGACAATGCATTCCTTGTGTTCAACCTTTCATTGGATCCCTTAGCGGAGACAAGGCTTTCCTTAAGGATTGATCCTCATTTGATCTATAAGGAGACAATGTTTTCCTTAGGCTTGGTCGCTTTTCTTAATCCCTAAGGAGATAATGCTTTCCTTAGGCTTGATCACTTTTATTAATCCCTATGGAAACAATTATTTCCATAGGTCTAATCATTCACTTATTAGACCCCTTAATGGAGACAATGCTTTCTTAAGGACTAATAATTTTTTATTGATTGACTAGAAAAACACAACTTGCTAGAATTTCAAGGTCATCTATTACAATGTTTTCCTTTGTGTGGTCCATAGTAAAACAATCTCTTAATAGGATAGTGATCACACTCCTCTCTTCTTATTCTTTCTTCTCTCTTATGAGCAATTCCTCTCTTATCTTGGTTTCGTATTTGATGGAGACTTAAGCCACTTGGGGGTTTGATGTTTCTTTGTCTCTCTGACCTTGATAAGATTGTTCGTATGCACTGATCTACTTTACCATGAGCATGATCTTGTCTCATAATTCCTCTAAAGTGGGGGCTAAATGTATACTCCTAAAAATTTAGCACCCATAATTGGATGCTTTAGGACATATTAGGCCCCATTTTGGTGATTTTGAGGTTCGAATGTTCGTTATGCTTGATCCCAATGACCTATCTTTTCTTCTCTCACACCTATTCACTATCATCAATCTTCCCATAAAATTTCAACATGTTTTACCTAGGATGCATCACTAATGGTGATCTATCCCTAGGGTTTTGTGCCCAAATTTTGTTTGAAGCCCGATATCAAGGTCTTCGTCTAAGGTTTTCAATTGTGGTCAGCCTATATCAAATTTGAATCCCTAAATGAGGGATTAAAGTATAAAAGGACCTCCTCTCCCCTCATGTTTCATATCATAATCAAGTCCAATCATTTTGGCAATCAAGTTATCAAGATTTCAAGCTAGCAAGAGCAATTTTGGATTTGGATTCAATATTTGAAGGCAAGCATCCAATTCAAGATCTCCAATTCTTGATTTCTTCAAGATCCATCAAATCAAAGGAAATATTTTCTAATTAATGAACTTTTCTCTCCCATTAGGGCCAAGTAGAGGAATTCTCAATCAAGAGAGAAGATCCATTCATTTGTCATTCTCTCTCTCCTTCTTTGCATGTGGTTATCAAGCATATCTACATTCTCAATCTTGGAGACATGGAAATAATATATATATGCATTTTTTAGGTAATCTTTTATCCTTCATCACATTCCAAGTTTACCTCTTTGGATTCCAAGTATATTTAAGAATCTTCATGGATTTGAGTTATTTCTACATCTGTTCATGAGGGTTTATGTAATGTAAATCAACAATTTGCCTTTTTACATTATTTCCTTTATGCACTTTCTATCATATTTCAAGGTCGATTCCTAAAGAGGGGTTTAACCAAGGAAAAATCCCTTTCTACAACCTTTTTCCCCACTTTTCTATGTGTAGGAATAGGTTATAGATCAATGATTTCATATCTAAGCAACACAAGAATAGTTGCATATTTCTTAAAAATTTCATCTGAAAGTGTCATAAACATATTGAGTTTCACCATGTCTCCTATCTAGAGATTGAGTTTCCCCCTATCCCTACCATTTTTCACTGAAATTTCTAGATAATGCCAATTTCATCTTTTGATTTTTATTTTCATCAGTTTTAGCTCAATATTAGTTTATATTAGTCTATTTTGATCATATTTTTAGTGACTTCTCTAATAGATCAATTACATTACATAATTATTCCTATTTCATTTCAATTAAATTGTTTAGTGAAGGAAAACTATTGTCCCCATTTAGAGCTTGAGTCACCTCTCGAGCCTATTGAGGTCATTTCTCCTTCCTAATGTTCAATTCATGAAATGGGAAAGTAACTCACTTAGTATGTTATATGTTTCATTAATCTCCCCCTTTTCACATTGTACAACTAGTAAAACCAAAATAGTGTATTGTAACCCGAATGCATCACATAGTGAAATGTCGGATCACATCATACGAATAGCCAAAACAAAAAACATAGTCCATCTCAAATCAAAATAACATGGAATGAAATACAACCCTGAGAGGAACTACATCCTCCCCCCAAGAATAGGCTTACTCTTAGAAGCTGCAAAAAGATAGGAGTACACATCTCTCACCATGAATAATCCTCCCAAGTAGCTAAAGTCTCATCAGTAACGTCCCATTGGATCCTTACCTACTCGATGTCTCAAACCCTAAGGGTCAACCTCTAATGTTTAATAATACAAGTGGGTTGCAAATAAATTTATTCATTGTATACTTGTAAGGCACCCCAATCAAGAACATGGGTCACATCAAGAATATACTATCTCAATGCAGAAACATGAAAGACATCATGTATGCATAATAGACTAGGTCATAATACCAATATATAGGAGTTAGGACCAATCCTCTAAAGGATCTCAAAAGGTCCAAAAAAATGATGTGCTAACTTAGAGCCCTTTCCATAATGGATGGGGCTCTTCCACGACCGAACTCACAAAAACACATGGTCACCTATCAAGAAGTAAAAATTCAACCTATGGGAATCTACATACTTCTTCTTCCAATCCTGAGAAATAGCCAAATGCTCTCTAATATTAACCATCTACTACTCCATATCCTAAAGCATCTCAAGACCCAATACTATAAAGTTCTCCAAATAATCCCAACTCAAAGGTATATGAAACGATTGACCATAAAAGTCTTGAATAGGATACAAGCCAAGAGAACTATGGTACATATTATTATAGGAAAAATCAACTAATTAAAAATAGACCTCCCACCTTTATTGTTGATCTATCACATAAATGTGAAGCATGTCCTCAAGAACCTAATTCAACCGCTTCATCTCACCATTAGTCACAGAGTGATATACTAAACAAAAATTGAGATGGGAACCCAAAGGATGTTGGAGAGATATCCATAGTATGGAAGTAAATATTGTATCTCAATCCAAAATTGATCTGAATCAAGATAGGGGTTCAAGCAATAATATCTGGTGTAAAATAAACATGTGACGTTATGTTCAATTTGGGATAAACTACAAACTAGTGAAAGAGTTGTATGCATTCCAAAAACCCTACTTTATTCAAAATTGAAATAATATCTACAAGTTAAAGAACACCAAAAGTCACCACAGCCATAAAAGTATGGCTATGAGAAAAATAAACAAAAATATTAAAAAAATCAAAAAATAGGAATTTATCTACCTGAACATGGTGGGGTCATAACTTTTGACTTGGTGCTTGACATTCAATATTGTTTCTACCGTTGGAAAGGTCTCCAAGAAATATAAATTTAGTCCCTAAAATAGCATGCCTATGGTAACTAGTTTTAAGGACCGACAGAAGTCTCAATCCCCAATTCTTCTCCAAAGACCTCCGAAAATGCAAATTACTAGAGCCTAGAAAAAACTATTAAAAAAAATGAAAATTTGGATTTTATTTTTATTTTTCTCAATTCTATACCCCTAGACATTCTAGATCATTCCTTCCCTCTTGAGAGAAAATTTTCCCCATTTCACTAAGTTGTTGCAACAAATGAGGATCTTGTGCTTCAATTTGTTCCTTGGTTAATGACCACTTGCCCTGATGAGAAAGCTGACCAACTAAAACCACTCGATAAAGAGGAATTTTTTTAATTTCTCAGAGTCTTAAAAATGACTTCAATGACATAGACACACTGTAATGGATTATTATTATCTAGATTCAACTATGTAGCATGAATGTGTTCAATATCTTTGTGAATATCCAATAAAGGAGTAAAATAAGGTTGTAAAAATTCCACATTAAAAACTAGATGCAACCCCAGAAATTGTGGCAAATCAAGTTCAAAAGCATTTTCACCAACTTGCTTCAAAATGGTATCTAGGGCATATAGAAGAGGATGAAGCTTTCTATTTGTTCCTTGAAGACCCTCCTTCTGAAGATGTAACCATACCTTGTCACCAATTTGGAATTGACAAGGAGTTCTATGATGATAATGTCTTTCCTTATACATTTATTTCTCTGCTCCAAAATCTCATGAACTTTCATTTTTAGGTGTCTGATCTTATCAATGAATTTTGCTACTTTATCTTCCTCCTTGTCAATATTAAATGGACTATCAGATTGTAGAACATGTAGTGCTATGTCCATAGGTGTCAATGGTTAATAGCCAAGATAAACCTCTAATGGACTATGCCCTGTAGTACTATGGAGTGCACGGTTATAGTTGTGTTGCACGTAGGGTAATCTCTCATCCCATGTGTGAGGATTTTTGGAATGATACATTTTTAAGATATGAATAATCATTCAATTTACCACTTTTGTATGCCGATATGTTTGAGGATGGAATGTTGTGGACTTTGTCAACTTCATGTCCATTCTAGCCCATAGTGAAGACCAAAAATTATTGATGAATCTGCTATCCCTATCAGAAATAATACTTTTTGGAAAACTGAAGTGAACCCAAACATGTTCAAAAAATAACTTGGTAGTCTCTTTTGTAAAAAACATCTTTTTGCACACCACCATGGTAGACATTTTATAAAACCTATCTAACACCACATATACAAAATCATGGCCCTATCTTGTAGTTGGAAGTCCATACATAAAATCTATTAAAACTAACTATCATGGTTTATCATGAATAGGTAATAGTAAATATAGGCCCAACTTATGATTTTTAGGCTTTGCAATTGCACAAGCTAGACAAACTTGTATATATAAAATGATATCTTGTTTCATTTTTTGCCAATAGAAATAATTTTGAAGGATAGAAGTAGTCTTACCAATACCAAATTATCCTGCAATAGAACTATAATGTGCTTCCAATATCATTATATTTCATTCTTCTGTGGGGACACATATATGGATAACATGACACAATAATTGATCCTCCAAGTGAAAATCAGAGATAAAATTTCCTCCTACAAAATTACTATAAATGTCAACAAAATTAGGGTCATTACCATATAATTGAGCTTAATTTGGTGATTGATGGCCACACAAATCCAACACCATTGTCAAACCTTTAATTGGATACCTACTTAACAATATTCCACTTTAGTATTGCTTCCCTTTTTATGACAAATGTTGAGGTGAAATTGTTGTAGGTAAGTTGACCACCTTTGATGTGTATCATTCTACAAATTCCCTTGTGTTTGCAAGAATTAAAGAGGTTTACGGTCTGTGTCTATAAAAGTTTCCTTTCCCAAGACAAAATGTTTTGATTGTTTGTAGGCCTGAACAATGGCATACAACTCCTTGTCATAGGTGGGGTACCTACATACTCTATCAGAAAAAAATTTACTATGATAGGCAACTGGATGTCCATGTTGCATGAGTACAGTGCCAAGAGCATAATCAGATCCATCTATTTCTATTTTGAATGATTGTTTCAGGTCTAGAAGGACCAACACTGGTGTTGGACATAGTCTTTGCTTCAATTTCTCAAATAATTATTTATTTTCCTTTGTCCATTGAAATCTTTATTGTGTTCCACCCCTTAGTAACTGATTAAGGGGCCATGATAAATGTGAGAAACCAAGCACAAATCTATGATAGAAGTTGGCTAGGCCCAAGAAACTATGAATCTCTATGAAATTTTTAGGAGGTGGCCAACCTCTGATTATTTATATCTTTTTAGGGTCCACATGAACACCCTTTCTATCAATGGCATACCCTAAATATTGAATACTTTGCATTAAAAAAGTACATGTTTCCATGTTGGCATAGAGTTTGTGTCGTTTAAGAGTTGAAAGCACTTGTTCAACATGCTACAAATGCTCAGACAAAGTTTTTCTTTAGATTAGTATGTCATCTAAATAAACAACCACAAAAGAATCAATGATTTGTTTAAGCACATCATTCATTAACCTCGTAAATTTGGTAGAAGCGTTGGTTAGACCAAAAGGCATAACAACCCATTCAAACAAACCTTCCTTGGACTTAAATTCAATCTTCCATACATTTGCTACATCAATTGGTACTTCATGATACCAATATTTCAAGTCAATTTTTGTAAGGAACTTATCCCCTCTAAGTTGGTCCAAGAGGTCATAAATTAAAGGGATTCAATATATATTTTTTACAATAATTTTGTTTAATTCCCTGTAATCAATACAAAGTCTCCATGTCCCATATTTCTTCTTATCAAGAACAATTAGAATGTCACATGGTGAAGAACTTGGCAGAATGTGTCCCTTTTGGAACAACTCTTTAATTTGTCTCTTGATTTCATCATTTCCCAAAACTAACCTCATATATATTAGATCATGTGGTAGTGGTGTCCCTATAATTAAATCAATAAAGTGCATGACTTGATAGTGTGTTGGGACCCCCATTGGTGATTTAAACATACTATAATATTCTTTCAAAAATTTATCCATTTGATTTTGTTGGTTAGTTTTTGTGGCCACCTTAGCATGTGTGTTAAGGATGATTGGCTTTGTTTCCTCGAGATGAATCATGAGCAGAACAAAAAATCTAGTTTAAGAAATCAAGTTTTTATAATGTTTAGCACTAATCAAAGAAGTTATTTGTTTTGGACATACCTTTGGTATACAATATTTTTTTCACCAAGATTGATTGTAGCTTTGATTCATACACCCCATATCATTGATACATGTATGGATGCCCTAGAAAGACATCACATGCATATAAAGGTGCTACATCATAGATTAGCTCATCCTTGAATGGTTTGATTGAATATGACATATGACAATATTGATTTATTTGAATATCATGCCCCTTATTTACCCATTTTATGGATTATGGTTGTGGGTGTCTTGTCATTTTAAAATTTAGTCTTTTGCATGTCTCCCTATAGATTCAATTCATTTGGCTTCCATTATCAACAATAAAATGTAGAGGCTTTCCATCAACCAACATCTGTGAATGGAACATTTTATTTTCATCTTCATGAGGCGATACTTTGGCAATTGCAACTATGACATAAAAGTTTGCTTCTATGACTAGATCACTTTCTTTTTTCTCAAAGGTATCTATTGGTGATGATTCATACCTAGCTTCCTCTCCTTGTATTTCTGTCATTAAATTCTTGATACTTTAACAATCCTTTATATTATATAATGGAGCCTTATGTATCTCACACCACATTCATGCATCTAATTGTGCCTTTTTAGCAGCCCGTGTCTTCTTAGGTGAGTTTGGGAGAGGTTTCTTGACCACCTATTTTCTTATGAATTTATTTCTACCTTCACCCCTTGGCCTATTATTTGCAAAGTAATCTCTATTCCCTTTCTGCTTGAATTTATCTTCAATTTTTGTGGCATATTTGAAAACAGTTGCCAATGTCTCAATGTTCAAGAACTCTATCTCAATTTAAATATATCTATGAATTCCACTATAATATTTCAAAATTTAATGCTTCTCTAAATCTTAAATATCAAGTTTTGTCAAAAGTGCATGGAATGTATTGGTGTAATCTTGCACAAATTGATCTATCTTTTGTCAAAGCCATTGCCACTCTATATGTTTATGTTCATATATATCCTCAAGAAAGTATGCTCCTTTTTATTATTTCTATAAATTCTCCCCATGTAGGCTTGTTATCAAAGGATATCTCTAATTCTTGTCCAACAGGTAAATATCTATCTCTATTTTCCACCTTAGTTTCCCATTCTAGTTTCACATGAATTTCAACTTTGAGAAAAGAAAATTTTATTTTTTCTACATTGGAGAAATGATTTACAGAGAAGTGTCATTCTATTTTTGATAACCAATTATCAATATTGTCAGCATAAACTATTCCCTCAAAATTTGGGATATCAAAATTTACCTACACTTTGAAAGGGGTATTTCCATGAAATGGTGCCTTTGCCCCCATAGGGTTTCTGATTCTATAGAAGGTGTGAAAATTGACCCATCATCTCTTCTTGTTTCTTATTCAAAGCCTCTTGCACCATTTCCTTAATAAGGTCTGATGAATCATCTGACATCTTTGATTGTATGTGTCTCAAAGGAGGTATTTTGAAAAATCTTGTGTGTCCAATCCAAATATTCAATAGTTGAATTTTGTGTGTACTAGAATATATGAGTGTTCCCACTCTAATACCACTAATCTAAATCAAGATAAGGGTTCAAGCAATAATATCTAGTGTAAAATAAACTTGTGATATTATGCTCAATTTTGGATAAACTACAAACTCATGAAAGACTTGTATGCATTCCAAAAATGCCACTTTATTCAAAATTGAAAGAATATATACAAGTTGAAGAACACAAAAATTCACCACAACCATAATAATTCAAAATTAATAACTAGATGTGATTAAAACAAACAAAAATATAAAATTTTGAAATAAACTAGGAATTTATTTACCCCAACTTGGTGGGGTCACAACTTTTTACTCGGTGCTCGAAATTCAAAACTGTTTGCACCGTTGGAAAGGTTTCCAAGAAATCTAAATTTATTTCCTAAAATAGGATGCCAATAGAAACCAATTTTAGGGAAAAATGAAAGCCTTAACCCCCAATTCTGCTTTGAAGACCTTTGAAAATTCAAATTACTAGAACCTAGAAAACACTTTTAAAAAAATTAAAATTTGGATTTTCAATTTTTTGGTTCTATACCCCTGGACACTATGGATCAAAAATGATCTTGTAAGGTATCCCATGCAACTAAACTATATCCTCCATGAACAGATGTGCTATGAAAGCAACAATATAAGAATCTCTCATGGGAGAAAAGTGAGCCACCTTTGATAACTTGTCCATAGTAACCATAATTGCATCATGATGATACAATCACATAAGTAGCCTGGAAATAAAATCAATAGGTATAGTATCCCACTTCTATTCAAGGATGGAATGTGGCTACAAAATACTTGTTGGATGTTTATTTTTTTCCTTCACACTCTAGAACTCAAGACATCTAGCCACAAAATCAACAACATCATGCCTCATCCCTACCCAAAAGTACAATTGTCTAAGGTCAGCATGCATCTTATTGATGCAAGGATGTGTGGAATATGGTGCGCAATGTGCCTCATAAAAAATTAAGGAATGAAGATCACCTAACACCAATACATAAATTTATCCATAGTGCCACAAAATTCCATCTAACTCCAAAGAGTAACCTAAAAAATGACCCGCAAGGGTATGTATGGACTCAATCTCCACTCAAACTTCCAGATACCACATGTTATTGGGTAAAGCCTCAAGAATATGGCTACACAAATCAACACCAAGAGAAAAATTGATATTTCATGCATTTTCCTATTCAAGGCATCTATAAAAACATTGTCCTTCCCCTTGATGTAATGAACATCAAAATCTTACTAACAAAGGAACTCCATCCAACGATGTTGTCGTGAATTCAAGTTTGGCTAGGAAAAGGTATACTGCAAGCTATGATAATCACTATGCAAGTAAAACTTTTGACCTAAAAGGAAATAACTTTACTACACCAATGCATGTAAAATCATCACTAACTCTAAATCATGGGTGGGGTAATTCATCTCATGATCCTTGAGATTTCATGAATCATATGCTATCAATCATCCCTTTTGTATAAAAATTTCCCCCACACCCTCCAATGATGCATCAATACACACCATGAAATCACCTGTACAATTTGTATCTACCAAGATAGGTACACTAGTCAACCACTCCATAAGAGCCTGAAATGTTGACTCACACTGAACAGACCAAACAAAATTCTCTCCTTTCCTTTGAAGAGAAGTGATAGGGTGTTCCAACTGAGAAAAGTTTTTCATGAATCGACAATAGTAACCTACCAAACCCATGAAACTATGAACCTCAGGAACACTAGTTGGTGTTGGCCAATCCATAATGACCTAGATCTCCAAAGGATCCATAGAAATATCCTCACCTAAGATTATATGACCCAAATACTTCACCTAAGTTTGGAATAACTTGTTGAATAGGTTGAATAACTGGGAGGGGGGATGAATCAGTTATTCCCAAACACTTTCTAAAAATTATACTCTATCATTAAACACACAAACCATACAAATGATAATAACTATTATATTAATATTAACTTTTATTCTACTGGTAACCACTTCAAGAAATTATAACAGATATAAACATGAAAGCATGAAACCATCAATACAAAGAACACTTGAATTTACACCCAAATTGGGGAAAACCATGGAGAAGCTAATTCTCATGAAATGAAACACAAGTTAAGGTGATTTTCACAAAGGCTCTCTATCATTTTGTTCATTGTTGTTGGATCACTACCCTAAAATATGAATATGGATAACTACCAATACAAATAGGCTCACTTCCAAGACAAATAGGCTCACTGCCAAGACAAATAGGCTCACTTCCATAATATAAGAAATGAGATTGATTCCACCACTAAGATTATAGCCATTTGCAATACAAAAATGATATATCAGTCTATTAATGATTGCATCCACACACATGATCATCAACACACAAATCTAATTTTTTCATATTCTCATTCACTTTGCATACAAGCATTATGCAAGCCATGCAAATAACTAAAAACATCACTCTTTTTATATTGCTTTATGTCATTGACCAAGTCATCCTAAATACAATCTGAAATAAGTCACACAAAAAAATTCTTGTAGTGGTAAGGAATGAAATGTGGACCACCTTTCTCAATACAATGTGCCTTGACCATATCAACACACTACATCAAATTCAAATATGGTACCAATGGATATGATCAACACATTACATGGTAGTTTTTGGGACCAAATCATAATGAACACACTCCAAATAGCACTAAACCCAAACAATCAATCCACCATATATTACACACAAAATAGAACCAACACTGAAAAGGATAAGGATAAACATTTAAAGCATATCCTTCGATGAACACTTCTATCGATACGCCAAGGATATTGGTACACATCAACTGATACAATCAAATAATAAATATGCAAAGGATATGTTAACATAAATGACAACCATTAATGACAACAACATCAATAGCATCAACTTTACATTCTAACATAACTCACATTTGGCTAGGTTTCCAAATAATTGATGGTCATGAAGACACTATAAAACCCAATGCAAATGGCCCTCATGATCCTCCATAGTTCTCAATTGAGTACACTAAAATTTTATCCAGAAACAAAAGTTAAAAATAGTCAAGATATGTATAGAACACACCATTCATTGACTTCATAAACATTGATGGTTCATCGGTCAACCCAAAGGGCACAACCATAAACTCATAGTGCCCATATCAAGTGAAAAAATTTATACGATGAATGTTAGCCTCATAGATACAAAGTTGATGGTATCCTAACTTAAGGTTTATCTTCAATAATTCTCTCATTCCCTTCATCTAATCAAATAAAGTGTGAATCCTCAGCAAGGGATATCACTTCTTCACTATCGCCTTATTCAACTATCGATAATGAATTCATAAATACAAGGATCCATCCTTCTTCACTAATATTAATGGTGCTCCCCAAGGGGAAACACTAGGACAAATATGGCCCTTGGCCAATAACTCCTAAGTGGTCATATGATTTGGTTCCTGGGAAATAGGCTCATCTATAAGAATGAGATCAATACAAAAATCTATGTCATGCTGAGGTGGGATACCTGGGATATCCCTCAGAAACACATCTAAAAACTCACAAAGTAGTGGGTGATCATCAAGAGACATCTCTTGACTCTCAATCCCATTAAGGTCACTAATAGATATTGTGAAAAATGAACAACCCTATCACATAATCCACTCCAACTGCGTGGTTGAGATCATGTGAAGTAAAATAGGTCTTTTCACCCCTACAAGATCAACACACCCACCTATGTCATCCACATACTGTATCAACTTATTTCATAAATCCATACTTACCTGATGGGAAGCTAACCAATCGATACCTAAAATAATGTCATGCAAGCCCAAGGGTAGGATACAAAGATCTATAGTGGTGGTCAAACATACAACCACAAATGAGGGAGTTCATGGCCACGAACCTATGGCTAACTCAACTGACCAATTATGATCATGTTGTGCTACCACTATCCCACATCATTCCAAAAGGAAGGGATAAATATATGAATATCAAGCACTATAATTAAAAAAAATGATGTAGATATAGCATGCAACACACTTGTAGTCTCAATGATGGTTCCCCAATGCTCATCTTCATAGTTATCAACCATCTCAAAATCATTGTGGGATCTACCTACATCACCAATGGTAGAATAAGAAGTAGCCTTCCTCTAAATAGCGCCTAGAAAAACTCTTTCAGGATAGTAAGCTACCCTATGACCATCCTAGCCATCAAATAAACATGCCCATGAACCATAGCCACACCCTATAGAAGGTGTACTAGACTAGTAGAAACTACCTCCACTAGCACTCTATTATATTCTCTAAGATGGATGACTATGTTGTGACTTCCTACTACAAGTATAGCTACTACCTCTAGTTCTTGGGGTGCCTATACTATGACAAGACCAATGACTTTTGGAGAGCCTTTGTCTACGTTGTTGTTGGAAACCTATCCTAGGTGGCATTGAATATGCCTTGGAAGAACTTGTAGATTCTATGTGTGTACTCTATTCACTTGGTCCATAAGGTTGTGCATCTATCCTACTACCAAATCCCCTATCTATATCCTCAACAAATCTTGCCTTCTCAACAATGATTAAAAAGAGTTCTAGGCTAGTGAATACAAATGTCCCCAATGATACGACCATTAAGGCCCTGAATAAAATGTTGTACCAACATAGGCTTGTCATGGGTATAATTGACATACTACCTCAACTCAAAGAAACTATCACCATACTAATCCACTATCCTATTGGATATGGTGAAACTCGTCAACAAGTGTCTAATGGTAGTGGTAAGAAATAAATATCTACCATGAAATAGTCACAATATCTAATCGAAGCTTCTACTCCTCTATGCACCTCCAAGTTGACGCAAATCTCCTAAGGTGCATAATGGCACACCAATCTCTAGTGTTGATTGTATAAGGGTGCATAGTGAAGTAATGTCCAAGATCTTAAAGCCAAGTCATAGCCTTGGTACCACTGCATAAACCATCAAAAGTGGGTGGACATGACCTCATAAGATATCTCATGTGCCTTGTATAGATAGTACCCTCATCTAGCACTACCCTCTCTCTCTCTTATGCCCTACTCTTAAGCTAGTCGAGGTATGATAATTCTCACATTGTCTCCTCTCCTCTTGATTACTTCGATCAGCTAACTAAGACTCCTCATGGTGAGATAAATCTTATCAAGGTCCCATCCAAGTAACAAATTCCTATAACAACTAAACCAATTGGGGATTCCCATCATTACCACCATGACCCTCTATTTGGTGTTCATGGTGATCCACATGTTGAACTTCTTCCTGATGCTCATCCTCATGATGCTCCTCCTAGTGGTCATCTTGAAGAACATTCTATCAACCAATTCTACCCCTAGGAGGCATCCTTCAAAGAAAAACAAGACATGGATTAGATCCAAAATTTCACATGTCTATCAAGCCATACTAAGGAAATGAGTAAAAAAAATAACCACCAAAGAATATATCAACCACACATCACTCACACCAAACACAATGGTTACATATACACCAAAGATCCCAATATGTGAACATGATTTCTAATACAAAATTTAATTCCCTACTAGGCACCCCTCAGAACAAAGGGTCAAATAAGCACCTTTTTTTTGAAACATGGAATAACATCATGCATAAAATTGAAACCATTAACCATAAAGAAAAAAAAAGATATAAACATATTGGAATCAAACCAAGATTGTGCACAAGTGGAAAACTCAAACATACTTCCAAGGGTTCCAAGATGACCCCAAAACAAGCATGAATGACCAAGTCATGTTCAAGCCACCACATGAGATTCCATACCACATCCATGAACCTCAAAAGATAATAATGGACCCTTGTCGATGGTCACTAATGAGGAGACAAGATCATCCTCAACAATATCCAAACAAGGTTCATTTTAAAACCCAAATCAAAAAGTGATCTAAACATCATTAATACGAAATAGAAAATGAGATGCAGATACATGAAAAAAATCTTGAAAAAACATGGAATATACCTATGGAATTATTTTTTGCATAGACCCAAGGGCACCGCAAGTTGTCACAAATGTGCCAAATTAGTCTCAAAACACATATGCAAAAGCAGGTTTTGTCCAGGCCAGTGCCATAATAGATGCATAGAAATAGGGAACCCATGCACAAGTATAATATATGCATATCATAATTGCATGCATGCATAGGAATATACAAAAATATCATGCATATGCATAGGTTTTCTAGGAACACATGAAATTGTAAAATGACAAGTATCGACTCCAATGCATGGCCTAAAAATGTACAACTCCACCTAGGAAGTACTAGGAACATAAAATTAAGGTTGTATACACTCAATGCATCCATATACATCAAATAAAATATAATCTAAGAGAATAATTGTGTGTGTGTGGGTGTATACATACAAAAAAATACCAAAAAGAGATGCAAGGATAGAACGAGTACATCATGATTGAGCTCTAACACTAGAAGATTCCCACCACCTTTACATCGGTCCCCAATAGTGGTAAAGCACAACACCATCCAACCATGTGATACCCTTAGGCCCTCCACACCATGCTAACAAAGATGGTCACCCAACCACAAACACAAGGTACACATGTGCAAGCAGTGGCTAACACTCAAACCAATCAGGTGCAACACTCAAGGGATAGTACAATTATCTCAATGCCAACACTATGTAGATAAAAGTATGAAATTAGGTCAATGTCACTACTCATATCTAGATAGGGTCGAGTGTCAAGACTCAAGGATGGTGTGTCATCACATGTCTCATGGTATCCTGTGTGGTCTCGAGCATTCCTTCTCTTCTCAAGGAAGCTCTACTATGTTTGATCAATGTCCACAAATAGCCATGAACTTTATAGCTCAACATCTACAGATGGTCATGAATATGTTGACTCAACATCTATAGATGGCCAGACTATACTATCTCCATATCACTCAAATGACCATTGTACCAATGTCAATTTTAACTTTAATTATATTTTTACCTTATTTTATTTTTTTAAGTTATTACTTTTATGGAACTCCTTGACATGTCCTATGTTAGCAACTTATAGACCACGATCTGTTAGGATTAAGTAATACTAAGAGGGGGGTGACTCAGTATTACAGAACTTTAAATTAAACTTCAACCAATTTCAAATAAACCATATCAATGCTGAAATGAAAAGAACATAAACACATAACACATAACTCATAACACCATTATTTGTTTTTGAGAAAACCCTGGCCAAGGGAAAACCCCGATGGGGATGGTACCCACAACTATGCACTAAAGTATTGAATCCCTATTAGGAGATCTATCCCTGTTAGGAGCTGAGTATTACATAGTACATTTCCTTGTTAGAGGAATACAAAACCCTATTAGGGGTATACAAAAACCCTGTTAAAGGTGTGGTGAGATTACAACTCTTACAATCAAAATTTTGTTACAAAAGTGTTCTTCAATAAGTGAACTGCACAAGCATCTGCTATGATTTGATAATTCTAGTTATAGCTCTATCAATCTATGATCTCACATCTTCTATCTTCCTTTACTAATATCCCAAATTCGCATCCATCACATATCCATCTCTATCACATAGTTTCACACTTATCACTTCCACAAAACACTCTATACTTACATCAATTATGTCATCTAGTCGGCTCACAAATATAATATAAAACATAATAATTACTTATACAGATGATAAATGTAGAGTCAAAAATCTTGTATTACCAAAGTTTCAACAATATACAACTTTCATTTGACTTAGCACGTTACCATTCCATCTAACCTTCCCTCAATCATCGTGACTGTTCATATACCATGTTTCACTATTTCTTTGTCTTCACATACCTTCATATTACTGTATCTTACTAATATCAACACCAAAACACATGAAACCTTGATTGAAGGTCATATATATCCCAAACTATCTTCCTCTAAGTTGGCAAGCCATAATACACCATATATTATCTTCACTGACCAAAACTGTATTGCAGTATACTATTATTCTGATTCTTTACTTAGTCATTTTCATGACTATGTCTCCAATACCTATACTCACTTCATGTGATCACTCCAACATAAGTATTGTCATAAATAAAAACCCTTAAGTGATCCCTAGTGCTCTCAAATAATCACTTGCCAACAATCTCTCCCTTTGGCATTGATGGCAACACTTAGCGAAAAATGACTAAGTGTCAAAATACTATCTTCCTTCTACTTCTCTATATACATATTTTTTCTCCTTTTTCTTTTTTCTTTTTTTATTTACTTATTTTCCTCTTCTCATTTTTCTCTTCTCTTGCTCTCCCTTTGACATTAGTGGCAAAGGTTCTTACAAAATTTCAAAATCTTAAGCATATGAGACTTTAGTGCTTACTCACCAGATTCAGAATATCTTGGAAGGAGTCTTCCAAGGTCTTCACTTCATCATCCCATGACTTGATCAGAAGTTCATTGACATAGATCAGTCCATTCAGTGCATAAGATGTAGTCTCTTTTGCCTTCATCTTAGTGGGTACAAATTTTTTCATTGATGCTTCTATCTTCTCCATCTCTGTGCGATGAGCTTTAAGAATTGATAGCTTAGGAGAGAGTAGACTCTTTAGAAAACCAAATCTTTCCACTACTCTCCCTCTCTCTATATTCAAAGTGCTTATCTTATCCAAAATTTTGGATGTTTGCTTGTCCATTTCCAACACAGTTGGTGAAGAGGTTTCACAACTGTCCATTATGTTGTCTAATGTAGCCATGTCCTTGGGTATGATATCTTCAATATTATTTATGTGTCTACTTGGATTGATGCAATAACTATAAAGTTTTCTTCCTTTTTCCACACAATTTTTAGCCTTAATTATGGTTTCTTTTAGAATGTCCAAGTCCCATGAGATGGACTGGAAGACTTCCTTCAACTTCTTTTCTAAGTATCTCTTCTCAGCGTTATCCTCTGCGATCTTCAATAATGATTGTCAAAGTTGTCCAATGCCAAGTTCAAGTTCTTTGCATCATCCTTTCCTTGAAATGTGAGAGGTGTAGGGAGTATCTTATTCATAGTCTCTACTGCCCTAGCAATCACCTTTACCTTCTTGTCCCCCTTTTTTTCTGACCTTTCCTTTGCCTTAGCAAATTCCATCAAGGATAACCTCATGAGTTCATCCTCATCTGTGCTTTCCACATCAGTGCTCACTGGTTTGGCCATACTTTCCAAAAATAGGGTGGAGGAGGTATCTAATTTTGTTTAAGCTCAATTCTTACCTCTTCTTCTTTTTCTGTTGTTGTCTCTTCTTCCTACTTTTCCTCTTGTTGTTTTTCCTTCTTTTCTTCTTTCTCTTCCTATTTTTCTTTTATATGTTCTTCCTCTTTTTTTCCTTCCTCTTCTACTGTCATCACACTATCCAAATTTTCTTGAAATGGATCATTTACATCAAGTGAAGTGTCTAATGATATAGGCACACTAGAAATGAAGAAGTTTGGTTGCTTGTCAACTTCTCTTGCTTGCTCACTTTCTTCAATTGTCTTAGAGCTTTCTCCCTTTCCTAAAGGTGTAGGCTTGGTAACCTTGGGAGATGAGGTATTCTTAGGCATGTCGCACATAAGAATTTGGTCCAATGCCTTTTGTGTGTCTTCTATAACCTCATCATACTTCCTTGTCATTATCTTCACAAGTCTAGCCTTTGTTATCAATAGAGGTTTCAACTCTTTAATTAATAATTCTCTCTCTATCTTGTATGGAGACTACATGCAACATGTCTTCAATAGCCTTATTTTTTATAGTCTCATCCTTAGGATGTCCTGATTGTTTTTATTATTTCCAACTTCTATACAAGTCCTTAGGAATATTGCCTTCTATTTCTAGGAAATTCTTCTTGTAGATGAACAAGGGCTCAATTACTATCTCCTCAATTATTGTTGTTGTAGAATAACTTGTATCCTAGTATCATTGCTACCAATCTCACATCCTATTGAAAGATGTCATTCACATTCATCACTCTCTTATCCCACTTAGAATGAGTTAGGGTTTCTACTTGCTTCTTGATATTATTCTTAGCTACAGGGAGGGCTCCAGTATTGTCCAATCTGGTTATCTCATGAATCATCTTGCTACATATCTTAATAGGTTGCTCTCCTATCCAAATGAATTGATCATGGATTCTTCTTAGAATGATCTTGAACCATTCAGTTTTGTAGAACTCATTAAGGTGGGTTAGCTTAATGATAGATTGTTCTTCCAAATGTTTGAACTCTTCTTTCATTTTACCATCAAATTCTATAATCTCTCCTAATTCCTTATAGATTTTTTTATCTCCTATGGTCTCATACTTGTAGTGTATGTAAGCCCTAATATCTTCAATGTGTAACATGACGTAAGGGGTTTGCAAAAATGCTCCTTCTAGATCATCCTCACAAGACTTAAATGGGTGCCTCTTAAACTTATACCTTGGTCTATCAATAACATCAAATATCACAAGTGCATCCATATCTTCTTGAAAGAGTATATGATCTAAATACCTTCAATACACTGAAATCTGAAAATTTTGCTTCAAACGAACATGCAATAGTTGCTAGATGGTTGTAGTGCTTCTTAACTCTAATCTCCTAGGTTGCTGCTAATCAATCGGTGTAGAAATGATATGTTTCAAGGTGTTTTATCCATCACAAGATGAGTGAATGCATTCATCAAAGGTAGCTCAACTTCACACACTATTTATTCAATCATAAATTTTATGATCATAGGATATGAATCTCTAAGTGATGTGATCACAAACATAAACTCCATAGTGTTTATACACACCATATCTAAGCTCGCATGAGCTTATTCCACATAATTAGGGGCTGGATATATTCTTTTGTCTGCATCCAATGATCCCCCTAAGGCCATGTGGCCTTCTAGGTTGATGTAGTAATGTCAACATCATGCGCAGACACATTAGCATCTACTGTCTCTCCCTGAACCAATGCCTTATTGAAATATTTTACCTTCTATATCTTTTCATCATCTTAATTTTCTAGTTTCTTGAAATGATTCTTGAAATCATCCATGTATTAATTAAAACTTTTACCACTGTCACCAATATTCTTCTTTATAACCATAGGTGGTGGTCCTCTTCTATTGTTCATTCCATTATACTTGCAAAACTTCGCTATGTGTCCTAAGTTGTTGCATTTTTAAAAAGTAGGTGGTCTTCTATCCTGATTAACCTGCAACTTACAATACCTTGTATTATGCCCAAGGTTATTGCATTTTTAGCGTGTGATCTTGGTTGTTGCCTCTTCTCTAATGTAATCTTGTCTATTCCTTGACTGATATGGTTTCCTACATTCTGCTTTCTTATGTCCATATGCATAACAGTTGTAATAATAACCAGTAAAGGGTTTGAAAGGACCTTTACTTCTGCAATCTATTTTCATGTGTCCAACTTTTTTGCATCCAAAGAATCTACCTCTGAAAGGTTTGATTTGATCTTTAGGTTCTTCAAAATTATTCACTTCATGTGATTCATCATTAGTCTTAGAACATTCTCCTTCATTGTATCTAATTCCAATCATGTCTCCTTTAGGTTTCTTTCTCTCTCTTTGTTCATCAATTTTATCACTGCCCATGTGTAACTTCTCCATGTACAATATGGATTGAGTGAGTTCACCTTTTAGGATCTAATTATACTTCTCCAATTCCTAACATTTATCCTTGTAGTGATCAAGTTCATTCTTCATTTGTTCTATCTACATATTTTCTTCTTTTAGAGTTTCTTCAACTTTTTATCTTGCATCATTGTCATGTTGAATTTCTTTAATCATCAGAAGATTAATTTGTTATTTTCTTTCTCCAGCTTTTTTACTTAGTCTGATGTATCATTGTCTGAATCCTCTTTGATCTTATCCATAAGGTCTTGTCTCTGACTTCTTGAAAGTTCAAGTTGTTCCTTTAGTTTCTTAATGAAACCTTCTGCTCTTCTCAATTTGAATTTCAATTCACCATTCTCAGCCCTTTCTTTGTCCAAGTCACCAAGTGCTACTTCAAATTTCTCTTGCAAACTTTTTGAATCCATTTTTATCTCCCTTAAGTTGTTAGGATTTCTCTCCAAGGGCCAATAGCTCTGATACCAATTGATAGGATTAAGTAATACTGAGAGGGGGGCTGAATTAGTATTACAACACTTTAAATTAAACTTGAACCAATTGCAAATAAATCATATCAATGCTAAAATGAAAAGAACATAAACACATAACTCATAACACCATTATTTATTTTCGAGGAAACCTTGGCCAAGGGAAAACCCCGGTGGGGATGGTACCCACAACTATGCACTAAAATATTGAATCCCTGTTAGGAGATCTAGCCCTATTAGGAGTTGAGTATTACATAGTACATTTCCTTGTTAGAGGAATACAAAACCCTGTTAGGGGTATACAAAAATCCTATTAAAGGTGTGGTGAGATTACAACTCTTACAATCAAAATTCTGTTACAAAGTGTTCTTCAATAAGTGAGCTGCACAAGCATCTTCTATGCTTTGATAGTTCCAGTTATAGCTATGTCAATCTCTAATCTCACATCTTCTATCTTCATTTACTAATATCCTAAATTCACATCCATCACATATCCATCTCTATCACATAGTTTCACACTTATCGCTTCCACAAAACACTATATACTTATATCAATTTTGTCATCCAGTTGGCTCACAAATACAATATAAAATATAATAATTACTTTTAAAAATGATAAATGTAGAGTCAGAGATCTTGTATTACCAAAGTGTCAGCAATATACAACTTTCATTTGACTTAGCACATTACCATTCCATCTAACCTTCCCTCAATCATCGTGACTGTTCATATACCATGTTTCATTGTTTCTATGTCTTTGCATACCTTCATATCATTGTATCTTATTGATATCAACACCAAAACATGTGCAACCTTAACTGAAGGTCATATATATCCCAAAATTTCTTCCTCTAAGTTTTCAAGCCATAATACATCATATATTATCTTCACTGACCAAAATTATACTGCAATATATTGTTATTCTGATTATGTACTTAGTTATTTTCACGACTGTGTCTCCAATACCTATACTCACTTCATGTGATCACTCCAACACAAGTGTTGCCATAAATGAAAACCCTTAAGTGATCCCTAGTTCTCTCAAATCATCACTTTCCAATAGGATCCGTGTAAGGATCCACTCCATACTAGTACTCTACACCTACTGGTCAACCATGCAATTCTCAATCAAAAAATAAAGTAAGAATTTTCATGCCAAGCAACAAGGAGGAGACAAGATATGCTCAATTGGACTCTCTAAGAGCTCAGGTCACTCATACTTTGATCTAATGTATCAAGGAAAATGCAAGATGGAAAGAAGAATATTGAACTTACCTTTATGGCTAGAAGAGGACAAAACTTCAGATCTATAATTAACTATCAAAAACCTGTCAAAATTGGGAACTGTTCTAGATATGGGATTTTGAGACCTGTAATTCTTGACTGTAAAATTTTCAAACCATCAAGAAGATGTTGACTCAAGTCAAAATATTCCCAAAAATTTGACCTATTCCTGGGAGGGTAAAAATTGATAGAATTTGTAAAGGATCAATCCCTGGCTCCAAATCTCTAAACATCCAAATCTGTAACTTTGTCACATGTTCCCACACAAGAAAAAGGGGAAATTATTATGGAAATGGGGTTGTCTTGGTCAAGCCCCTGTATAGGAATTAACCTTTAAATGAAATAATTAAATCATGTAAAAACAAGACAAATGCAATTATTCACCTTGCTTGTCAAACCCTCATAGATGGATGTGGATCTGATAAACCCATGAATATATTTGAATGCTTTCTTGATATGTGTTGTAGAATCAATTATATCTTCAAAAATACAACTGATCTACACTTAAAAAATCCTATATCTTGAATGGATACATACTTGATCTCTTTAATGGAGAAGAAGAAGAAAGAAGGATGGATGAGGATCTTCTTTCTTGCTTTGAGAAGTCCTCTACTTGTCCACCAAGAAAGAGAGAAACTTGATTCAAAATGAGAGAATATTTCCTTTATATAGAAGAAGTCTTGGAGATCTTTAATTGGGATCCTTGTCTTCAATCTTGAATCCAAAAGAGCACTTGAAATCACCAATAATTTCTTGTATATATAATTGATTGTTTGTATGTAGATTTTCTAGAATGTCATGGAAAAATTTCTCTTGAACTTATGGATTTCTTGTAATAATATAGAAAAATGTGCAAGCAAGTTTACATTTCATATACATATATTTTTATTCATACAAGGAATACCATAAAATCCCTCCTTTAGTTTCATCTTGCATTTGTACCCCGTCATCCTTTTGGGTTGTGCAAATTATATTTGGCCTAAGAATTGGATTTTTGTCTTCCGGTGCATATGGGAAGTGGGGATCTACCCTTGATAACCATTTTTCATACCACATTTTGGTGAACCCGATGCATGGAATTTCCTCTATTGATTTTGGTGTTATATTTCATTTTCTATATAGATTCACATTATTACATTGTATGTATCTAGTTAGATCTCATTTTTATTACATTCACATATTTAGATACACTTTGTATGCATTGTGTTATTCAATCTTTACATTATATCTTTGCTACATTGCATGCATTTAGTTTCATATCTTCATATTACATGCTTAAATTTGGTAGTTAAATTTGTTTAGTTTTAATCTTTCTTTAAAATTGCATTTCATCTCTCTTTCCTTTAATTCCATTTGATCTTTATCACTTTAAGTCCCACCTATATTATTATGGTTATAATAATTCATAGACTCGTGCATTCCTTTGATCTCAAACCCTCCTTATTTCCTAGGAATCTTGAGGAGACCAACATGCATGTTAATGATATCAACCCTACCATGAAGAAAAAATATTCTTATTCTTACCATGATGAAGATGAAGCATTAAGGTTTCCTCCTTCTCGAGTCTAAAAACTTACCCATGATTTTGAAAAGGTTGAACAATGGCTAGCTCAAGAGAATCATAATATTGAGGTCCTTTTTGTTATATAAGGCTTAAGGAAACTTGTTCATAATTATGAAAATGGTCTTGACCTTTGAGTACCATTTCTCATCTTTTTCATACCAATGTAAAACCTCTTAAGGATTGCGCTCAAGATTTAGGCCTTATTCCACCTACTACAAGTGTTGAAACTTCTTTTCCTATTTCTACTTCCATCCCTAGTGTCTCCACTTTTTCTCCACTTATCATCACAACTTCAATTCAAACTTCCAATCCTACACATGTGAGTCTTCCTAATCCTATTCTTCCTTCTATTCCTTCAAGTATTCCATGTGTTTCATTTCCTTCATCTTTTTCCACTTATAATAGTGTGCCCTTTCCTACTCAAATATTCCTTCTATTTCTGAAAATTCTCCTAAAATTTCTCATATTTCTCCATCTATCATTTCTTATATAGATTCTACCCTCAATATTTTGGCTCAAACTATGTCTTCTTTGCAGCAACAATTTGCTTCTATGACTAAATCAAAGTTCAACATTCCTACTTGTGACATTTCTAGTCATTTTTCTATGGATATTATATGTGTTTTTATCCCACAAAGTATTGAGATTCCCCATCTTGAAACTTATAATGGTAAGGGTGATCCTATGACTCATGTAAAAACTTTCCAAACCTTGTGTAGCGATTTCTCTCATGACCATAGGTTTATGGAAAAAAAATTTACTAGAACCTTTTGAGATAAAGCCTTGCAATGGTATTTTTCTTTGCCTCCTTATTCTATTGATTTATTCCACAAGCTTTCTAATGCTTTCATTCAATAATTTTAAAATAATATTGGTCCTAAAAATTCTTTGACCAATTTAATGCATTGTAAACAAGGTGTTAAAGAAAAAGTTAGTGATTTCATTGGTAGATTTAAGCAATTGCATGATCATATTTCTTATCATGTGCCTGATGTTGATCTACAATGTTTTTTTATTGCTAATTTACAAAAAGACATTAGAGATAAGATTCTTCTTTCTGAGTTCTCTTCCTTTTCATAATTGTGTACAATGCTTCATCATTATCAAATACAAATCAGTTAATTTGAGAGCACCACTCCAATGGCTCCTATTCCCTTTGATAAGAGTGATGCCACATCCAATTTCAAAAAAAATTAGAAGCCAAACAACTACATCAAAATCCAAAATTCATACAACACTTTTGATGAACAAGTGACGGCAAGATTCAAAGGTGTTGCTCCTTTGTCATTTGTTTTAGACCTTCTTGTAATTATACTCAGCTTTCTAAATATTTTCATAATTTCATAATGAATTTAATGAATGCTAATGTGTTAACACTTCCTCTTATCAAACCAATTGACCCATCTAAACCTAAGTCCAAATACTTTGATCCCAAAGCTTTTTGTCAATACCATTGTCAACCCAACCATGACACTAAAAAGTGTTTTAAATTGAAAAATGTTGTGCAATACCTTATTGATTCTAATGCTATATCTATGGATGTCCAAATTAACAATGGAAACAAATTATTTACACCTCCTAATCAAAATTTTCAAATCTACACTAATCCTTTGTCATCTCATTCAACCAATACTATTGATCAACCTTATTCTTCCCAGTTCATTGACTATGATGAGAAAATTATTGAAGCCAATCATGTTTTCAATCAAGTAGAGAAACCCCAACCTAAACCTCAACCTCAACCTCCACATTACCCTTCCATTACCTTTGATTCTTCTAAGACAATTAAGGCACGGGATGGTCCTCTCTACATGTTACTAGGGTTAATGTTATTCCTTCCCATGGTACCCTTGTTGGTCCCACTTGCATAGTGAATGTGATAACTGAAGATCATATTTTTAGCAAACAATTGCAAAAAGGTTTTCATGGTAAATTTGATGTCTTAATTCAAACTTTTATTGGTTTCCTTTATCCTTCCCATGGTTCCATTTCATTTCCTATGGAATTTGGTTGTAAAACTTTAGACGCTACTTTCACTGTCATTCCCACTTCTGATCAATTTCAAGTTAAATTTTGTCTTCCTCAGCTTACCTCCATGAAATTTTTGGCTTCTCCTATCCATAAATGTGTTAAATATCTTCATAATGGATAAATATGACTGTTAACCATATTCTTTATCATTCGTTTGTGTCTTGAGACTTTATTGACATTGATTTATTTTGGCCTTCTATGCCTTAACAACCTCAAACCCATCCTGACTATCTCTTTCAATCATACAAAAACTACAAGAATAAAAATATTTGTGAACTTATCAAACCTAAGGATGACCCTAGATGTAAACTTCTTCCTACACCACCTATACCTCATTTGTATGTTTTCGTTCCACCTCCTATTATTTCTTCACATTCTCTTATTGTCATCTCTCAACCTAGTGTGGTTCCTTCTGAAGAAGAAAAGGACATGATGTTGATTGATCCTATCCCAAACCAAATTTCTAGCAAGACCAAACATAATGGTCATGCTTGTGATCTTCGTTTAAAGTGTCGAGCTAGAGCCTGTCAACATGCCTCTCAAAATATTGTTTCACCTCATACACCTCCTCATACTTCACTTCCCTTTGACCAACCCATGCTTGGGCCTATGGAGGGATTGAATTTAAAAAATATTAAAATGAACAAACGTGATAATGACATTTTTATCTTAGATTCTATTACAATTAATCTTGATGTGAAGGATTGAATTTAAACAATATTAAAATGAACAAACATGATAATGACATTTGTATCTTAGATTCTATTACAATTAATCTAGATGATGAATATACTCTTGATGATGATGTTTCTGATGATATCAATGATATTCATGGTAGTGATTCTAATTACTATGAGACTATCGATATTGATCATGATTTACTAGTTCTACTTTCGCAACAGTTATCTATTTCTCCTTGTAATGAACATAGTGACCTACCTTCATAGCATGGTCCTTGATTGGAACTATCTATTGTTCCATCTATCATGCTTGATTTTTATCCTCTTGTAAGTTTCCCACCTTCCCTAAACACTATTGACTAAGATAGGGGGAAAGAGATGCGCTTGACTAGCTCCTCTTGTGTGGTGGATTTTGTGTTTGTCTATTGTAATATGCTTCCCTTGTGATGTGTTGCTTGTTACATTTTTTGTTTAGATTTATTTAAATGAACCTTGTTTCTCTATTGGCACAAGGTGACAAAGGAATCGCAATGTCTTAAACATTCTTCTATTTGTATCTCTATTATTTTATATGTCATTACATGTCATGTTGTAGCTTCACCACTATTCATAAATGTACCTTTATGTTGTCTAATTAGGATGATGAAAAATGGTAGGCACCAATTCTTTTTGGTCTCTACAATGCTCGTACAAAAAGACTCTTCTTTGTAACTCTTACATGATTTTATTCTATTGTGTTGTAGTTCTAATTCCTTTTGGGGATGATGACATTTCATTTTGACATAATTTCTCACATATTATCATACTAACCCCAAAGTTGGTAGATCCCTTTTGTGCTCTCTTTTTTCATGTGCTCATTTCCCTTGATTTTTCCTTTCTTGGAGGTATTTCACAGTGGAAACATTTATTTTGGATGCATGTACTCTTTGTTAAAGCCATTGCTCCTGTTAAGCCATTTTCAATCACTTTGACATGGGAGCATACACTCCACTCACATTTTTGCACACACACATTGTTTCAATGTTGATTTGCATTTGGATCCTTTAATGGATACACTTTTCTTAAAAAATAGATCCTCCTTTTATTTTTGATCCCTAAGGAATCTTACCTTCCCTTAGGATAGATCGCTCTTTTGGATCCCTTATGGATACACTTTCCTTAAGGACAAATCCTTCCTTTATTTGTTGATCTCTAAGATATCTTGTTCTCTCTTAGGGCAGGTCATTCCTTTGGTGGATCCCTTATTGGATACACTTTTCTTAAGGATAGATCCTTGATGGATTGAATAGCATGGCACACAAACCTGCTATAAATTTCAATACCATCTTTTGTGGTGCTTTCTTTGTATGGTTCATAGTAAGACACTTAATCTTACTAGGCTAAGGTGATCTCTCTTGAGCGAGTGAGTGAGAAATGTATCTCTTATCTTAGTTTTGGATTTGATGAGGACTTAAGTCACATGGGGGCTTGATGTTTCCTTGTCTCCTTAACCTTGATGAGATCATCTTATTCATTTGATCTACTTTACTATGAGCATGAGTTTTCCTCATACTTCTACTAAAGTGGGGGCTAAATGTACATCTTAAAGATTTAGAAACCATTTATTTGGAAGCTCTAGGACCTGTTAGGCCCCATTTTATTGATTTTCCTAGATATGTATGCATTTATGATTGATTTCTTGCTTATCTTCACTTTTCTTCTTGTAATCTCCTTACACTACCCTAATCCCAAGGTCATTTAAAAAAATTTCCTCCTAGGGAATAGGTCAACCCAACTCGATCTATTCCTCAAAGGTTGATTTTTAGTGGGCTCCAGGCCCAATGCAGGGGTGTTTCTTTTCTCGCTCTTAAACATGGTCAACCTATCAATTTTGAACCCTAAAATGAGTATAAAAGGACATGTAAGCTCTTCATTTTGATATATCATTACAAGAAATCTATAATTTCAAGAGAAATTTTTCTATGACATTCTATCAAATCTACATACAAGTAATCAAGTCTATGTGCAAGCAATTATTGGTGATTTCAAATGCTCTTTTGGATTCAAGATTGAAGATAAGGCTCCTAATTCAATATCTCTAAGTCTTACTCCATTCAAAGGAAATATTCTCTCATTTTAAATAAAGTTTTTATCTTCCTTGGTGGCCAAGTAGAGGAATTCTCAAAGAAAGCAAGAAGATCCACATCCATCCTTCGTTCCTCTTCTTCTCCATTGAAGTGATCAAGCACACATCCATTCAAGATCTAGGATTTGGAAAGTGTAGATCAATTGTATTTTTTAAGACATCATTGATTATACAACACATCTCAAGTAATCATTCATACATCTTCATGGATTTATTAGATTTGCATCCACCCATGAGGATTTGACAAGCAAGGTGAATACTTACATTTGTCTTGTTTTACATGCTTTACTTATTTCCTTTCAAGGTTAATTCCTATATAGGGGCTTGAACAACTAAATCCCCTTTCCACAATAATTTCCCCTTTTTTCTCATGTGTGAGAACAAGTGACAATGTTACAGATCTATATTTTCAAAGATTTAGAGCCAAGGATTGATTCTTTATAGATTCTATCCATTTTTACCTTCTATCAATTTTTACCCTCCTAGGAATAGATCAACTTTTTGTGAATAGGTTGACTTGATTCGACATCTTCCTGGTGGTCTACAAATTTTATAGTCGGGACTACAAGTCTCAAAATCCCAAATCCCAAATAGTTCCCAGTTTCAATAGGTTTTCAATAGTTAGTTCCAGATCTAAATTTATGTTCTCTTCTAGCCCTCAAAGTAAGTTCAATCTTATTTTTTTCATCTTGTCTTTTCTTTGATACATTAGATATGACATTTTATCTTGCTAGTTATCATTGCATACATATTTTTTATACTTTATGTTGCATATACATACATTTTTTTCCATACAAGGAATACCATAAAATCCCTCCTTTAGCTTGATCTTGCATTTGTACCCCTTCATCCTTTTGGGTTGTGCAAATCAGATTTGTCCTAAGGATTGGATTTTGGTCTTCCAATGTGTATCAAAAGTGGGGATCTACCCTTGATAACCATTTCCCATATCAAACTAGCGAGAGACAATGGCAGTGTGTGCTTCACAAATCATGCCCCACTTATTCAATTGGCCTCGTGGCTACCACCCACCCCCCCCCCCCCCACATTTTTCATTTTGATGGTTGAGGGAACTTGATAGTTGAGGCATTAGGGAAGTTAGATTGTGAAGTAATCCCTGATAATTTGATGTTTAGGTAGTTAGGCCCCTTTTTCCTCTTTATTTTATTTCTATTTTCTCCTTTTTTTCTCACCTAGTTTTTGTTGTGCTTTCAGGCTTTCAAGCTTTAGAGATCAAAAGTAGTTGTGATATCTTTGTGCCCTCAACCCCTAAAGCGAAAAGTTATATCCTTCTAATGAATATTAGTGAGCTTTTTGGCATCAAGGATGTCGAGGCCCTCGATCCCCAAAAGGGATGAAGGGCCTTGTTATCCCTGATCTCTAATCCACGCTTTCCCAACCTCCCTAAAGCAAAATGATCAGTGTTCTAATTAATCTATTTTGGTGATATATAAATTGAATTTGGGTAATCATTTCTCACCTTCACCTCAATTGATGATCGATATTTTTGTGACTTCATGCCACCCTTTGGCAAGTTTAGTGTTTGACTTTCAATCTAGTTTTGTATCCTTCCAATTGGTGCATTTGAGTTGTTAGTTCTACCTCGCCTCTCATCACTCATTGTTGGTACTGTTATTCCCCTCCTCTTGTTTGATGTTTTTGGGTTATGGTTTTAGAGTTATTAGTATCTTCTTGGTTTTATTCTTGTTTTCAAGGTCTTTGGGTTTAGGTTTTTTACCCTCTAGTTAGCAATAAGACAAAAAAATAAACCTCGGGCATCAGTGGATTGAATCACCAAAACTTCATGACAAAACCATTAAAGTCAAAATTTTTAAAAACCCCAAGTTTTGTATGTTGTTATATTATATTGAGGATCTATTATCACCGATCCCTAAAAGTATTCATCCTTTCAGGGGTTAGAGTATGTGATGTCCCCGACCTGCTTCAAGGTTTGGGGATCACTAATCACTGAAACCTAACACCCTGGTTTCTCTTATGGAATTTGGGCATCGAGAATCCAAAGATCCCTCGATTCTCAATATACTCTATGAAAAGGGTTTTAAATCAAACCTATTCAAGGTTTGTGGGTGCCAAGACCCTCAAAACTAGGTAACTATTTTGATGATCTTGGTACCCCCACGCCTTATAAGTACACCAAGTTTTGATGGATATAAACATGAAGAAGTTAAGAAATGATGGTTTTCTTGATGTTTTAAGGGCACTAGAATGTTAAGTTAATTTTTTTTATTATGGGTAATTCCCTTGGATGTTTAATAAGATAGGTTAGGGTATTTTAATAGAATTGAGATGATTTTGACTCTTTTTTTGTGCAAAAAAAGGATATTCCCAATGTATCCCCAACAATGTGTAAGTTCTTGGACTACCATAACCCCTCCAAGCTATGAAATAACTACCTTGAGATTACCGACACAAACATAGGGTCCATGGACCTGAAGGAGTTCTTGAGGTGCATGAAAAAACTTAATGGGTGGACTCCAAATGCTACCTCCTTAGTCAACTTAGTTTTAATTTAGCCAACAACTTACCTCATTTCTGTAAAATTGACTGATCTGATCATGTCACGTGCAAAAAACTACAAGATAAGATAAAGGAGATTTTTTGGCAAGCTAGGAGAGGTTGTCCTCAACATCAGGTTAGACAACATTGAAGCAACCTTAAAGATCTGATTTTGTAATGAATATGGGAAATTGTCTTAGGAGTATGCAGAGAAGTGAACTATAGGGATGAGTTAGATATCAAGACGTATATCAACAAGAAATATCTTGAGGCATAGGAAGAGTAGCCAAATCAATAAAATGGATCTTCATAGGGACTCCTAAGAGAGGATATCAAGAACTATATCACCATTCTGATTAAAGTGTTCAACCTCTCACATGAAAAGCAACTAGAACCCTGGATGTTTCGATATGTTAAAACCATACAGATAAGACAAGAAAGAGAAGATTAATTAGAGGAAGGTCTCTAGTGGTAACCTCAATGAATGACTACAAATGGTAAGAATTAACCCCCATTATACTTGACTTCATATGTAGTGTATCTCCTAGTAGCACAAGGCACCTTCCTAGGCCCAAGAATAGCCAAATCTCCAATAAATGAAAAGACTAGCATATAATCTCACTACCAATAATTGATCTAGAAGGAGAAGGTGGAGAAATCAGACTATGAGATCATGAATGACACCTTGATTTTTGTATTCATAAGGGCTATAAAATTTGATTTTGCAAAAATAATGTCTCTAGAGGCATCAACCCAAATTAGGAAATCTGGAGACAATTACATTCAATATCAAACATTCAAGTACATAAGGGTGATAGGTTTGACATTATAGCCCACCAAGCTCTCCAAGTATTCTTTAGTTTGGTTGATTCTTATAAAATTATACAGGTGAGTGGTATACATCCAACATTTGATTGTGATTAAGTATAAGCCTTGCTATCAATTCCCTATTAGGGTAGGAGCACATAACACTCAGGACATGAAGATTGAAAAGGTAGTGCACCTAAAGAGGCATGAGCATCCACACGATGAAGTTTCAATAACAAGGGGAAAATTTAACCCTAATAGAACCTTCAATCATGTAATGGGAGAACATTTCAAGCATGAGCTACATATTAAAGATTATTGGGCTAACTATGTGGATGACTATGTAGTCCGAGTTACAAATTATTATGGAATGGACTTTGACTTGGCTAGGGATGTTGAAGGGATGTATTTCTTTGACAAACATCATGAGAAAGATTCTAAGGATAGGCTAATACCCTTTAAAAATAAAGATAAAGACTTCATAAGGGCCATATATAATGGTGATATCATGTAGGACAAAAAGAAGGTGTGAAGTTCAAGGCCAGATTTGTCATTAAATGCACTCAAGATTGGTTAAATAAACCATTCAAACTAGAGCTTGTGCCTATGCCAGAAGGGGTGGATAAAATACCTAAGGATAAGAGAAGTAATTCTAAAGGGAAAAGGGGACCAACATTTAAATAGGTACCACCCACTTCTCTACAAGGTGAAGTTTCAGGGCATGTATGACAAGTAGTCAAAAAATTGCCAATACAGATTCAAAGGAAATAGAAGGCCAAGGAAAAGAAACAAGGCATTTCTTCCTCTTCCACACTTTTAGCCACTAGTTATTTTCCCCTGCTAGCTTCATCTCCAACACTGTCATACCAATTGCTTCACCCACCTATATAATGGAGGCCTCATCATCATCTAGGCTTAAAATTCCACCTTTCAAGGTTAATCTTTCAAAGAAAAGAAAGCATTATATCTCAAGGGAGAAGGTTTATTAGAGGTCAAACAAAAATACTTAAGAGATGAAATAGTGATTGAGGTGCTTAAAGAAACTAATGAAGATACTGGGGAAACATTGGTAAAAGTTAAAAGAAGGACCGGGTCTGTCACAACTACTACTTGAACATTGGACTTAGGAGAGCCCTCTTCGGAGGAAAATTTGTTAGAGTCTCCTCTCCAAATTGAGGACCAGTTAAAGTCATCAACTAAAAATAATATTACATTTGAAGATCAAGGAAATGAATATGAAAAGGAGGATCCTTTGGTTATAGATAAGTTCTATGTGTGTTTTTTACCTTGAGTGAATGTGTGAACAGGTTCAGGAGCCTCTCCATGAAAATGTATAGAGAGATGATGAAATTCATGATATGCTTGAGAACCTAGATAAGGAAGGAGAAGAGAATAAAGAGGAGGAAATCTCCATAAGTATTGATGAAGAAGAAATAAATAAAGAAGGGGAAATGAGGAAAGAATAGGAAGAAAAAGTTCTAGAAGAATAAGAATAGGAAGATGAAACTTCCCCTCCTTAGAAATAAGAGAAACAACAAGAAGTTTTTTCTCATTCTAAGCACAATTTCATGGCTCTACCACAATAGGTTCTATCCTCCCAATAAGCATAAAAGTCAGGAGGGTAGGAAGGCTCATTCAAAATGGAAACATATCAACATCTTAGTATTGGATCAACCCCACATGGCTAACTAAATCATACTTTTGCAGAAGAAATCCTATAGAGAAATAGAAGAATTGTTAGAATGTGAAGTTGATATTGGCATTAATGGTTGTCATTGATGTCAACATATCCAATGTATAGATGTGATTCATTTATGATTTGGTCAATGTTTGGTGTATCAATAGTTGGTGTTGATGTATCAGTACAAGTGCTCACCAAAGGATGTGCTTTAAATTTGTATCCTTGTATGTGTTAGTGGTGATCCCTTTTAGTATGGAACATATGGAGGAATGTTGATTTGGGTTTAGTCCTATCTTGGACATGTTCATTGTGTTTTGGTACTAGTAGTTACTGTATGATGCATTGTTCATATCTGTTAGTACCAAAAGTCTCAGAGATGGTGTAGTGTGTTGATCTACATGAGACATATTATATTGGGAAAGGTGGTTCACATTTCATTCCTTACCTCCACGTGAATGCTTCAATGTGACCTATTTCAAATTAGTTTAGGCTGACTTGGTTGATTTCCTCAACCTATATAAGAAGATTGATTATCTTATTTGTTTATGTGATGCTTGTATGTGAGTAATATGCAAAGTGAATGTGAATCCGACAAGGAAAATTTTATATGTTGATATTCATGTGAGCTAGTGCAATTGATAGCAGAGTGTTATATTATTTTTGTATTGTAGTGTGTCAATGATAATATTTTTGATGGTGGATTCCAACTCATTTCTTATATTCTATCAATGAGCCTATTTGTATTGGCAATTAGCCTTATTTAAAGGTAGTTAGTCGCAATGAGCAAAACTAGCCATGAGCCCTTGTAAAAATCACCTTAACTAGTGTTCATTTCATGACAATTAGCTTCTCCATGGTTTTTCCCAATTTTGGTTTCCACATAAATTTTGGTGTTCATTGTGTTGATGTTTTTGTGCTTTCATGTTTATATCTATTATAAGTTTTTTATTGCTCTAAGTATTTACCGATTCATTAAAATTTTAAGAAAGTATTTATGAATAATTGATTTAACCCCCTTCTTAGTTATTTTCCTTTTTCAACAATTGGTATCAGAGATTGGTTCCTAAGAGGAGATATTATCAACTTGAGGCAGATCTAATGGCACACAAACTAAACATTCCTATGTTTTCTAGATCCAGCTATATTTCATGGAAAGAGTAGATGAAAGGATATATGATTTCCATCGGTTACAGTACTTGGAAGCATGTGGAGACAAAGTATGTGTTTCCTCAAAATGGCCTTAATACTCAAGATGAAATCACAACCTTTGAGGAGAATGAGAAAGGGAGGTATGCAATTCTCAATGCTTTATCAAAAACCAAGTTAGCTAAAGTTATTTCATTAAAGAGTTCTTATGATGTTTAGGAAAAGTTGAAAGAGATTTATGAAGGCAAAGATAGAGTCAAATTATCTAAAAATCTAACAACTAAATGTCACTATGAGAATCTAAAAATGGAAGAAGGTGAATATATTAGGAGCTATTTTTAGAGGGTTGACAATGCAGTGATTGAGGTCAAGAATCAAGGAGGCAATATCACAAATGAAGATATCATGGAAAATATTTTAATGTCATTATAAGATAGCTATAGTGACAAGATCTTAGAAATTGAAGTATATAATCCATAAAATTTTACTAGAGAACAATTATTTGGCACCCTAACTACATTTGAATTGAGGAAGTTTGAAAAAGAGAAGAGAAGATCTAAGACAACATTTAATACAATAAAAATAGAGGAAGATCCAAATGGTGATGAAGATTCAGATGAGACGGAAGTGAGCTGAACAAAGAAAGATGAAGAAAGGTACTAGAAAATACAAAGGTAAGTTACCTCTTAAATGTTGTAAATGTGGAAAGATTGGTCATTTGGATACTAGGTGTTTCGAGAAAGGTCCTAGGTAGAAATTTAAGAAGTTGAATAAGAAAGATTGCTATGTAAATGAAGATGCTAGTATTTTGAATGATAAATCAAAAATACAAGATTGTTTGTTTTATGCTAAAAAAGAAAAACCTAGAATTGATATTTCTAATATTTTCTCAAAAGTTGATGATAATGTTGAGACTTCTTTGTATGTTAGAAGGAGCAAAAATGAGTGGTTGATGACAATGGTTGTTTTAATCATATGACTAGTGATAAAAGTAAATTTGTAATAATTAAGAAATATGATGGTGGTCCTATTAGATTTGGTGATGATGAGGAAACATATATTTTTGGTAGAGGTTCTATTACTTTTGATGGGAAGCATAACACTAAAAAAATTTATTATGTGAAGGGTTTGTGTCACAATATTTTGAGCGTTCGATAGATGTGTGATAATGACAATAACATTGTGTTCAAGAATGAAGGATGTGAGATTTAGAAGAGATCTAGAGAAATGATTGCAGTTGGAAAAATGACAGGAAGGAACATGTACTAACTTGAAGGAGCTATAGAAGGATGTTTACTACTCAAATCGATGACAGATGGCTTTGGCACCGAAGGATGTGCCACATCAATTTTGATAATTTGGTAAGAATTAGTTCATCACATGAAGTAAGAGATTTACCTAGATTATGAAAACCATATAATTTCATCTGTAAAGGATGTCAAGAAGGAAAGAAGAGAAGGGAATCATTCAAGGAAAAATATTATTCATCTACCGATCTACTAGACCTAGTGTACACCAACCTATGTGCTCCTACTGGCCAGAACAAGGAGTTTACAAGATGAGAGATACTTCATACTTTTCATTAATGATTATTCAAGATTATCTTGGGTTGCATTTCTAAAAGAAAAATTAGAAGCATTTTGAGAAGTTCAAGATTTTTAAGGAAAGAGTTGAGAATGATTATGGTAGGAAGATTAAATGTTTGAGATTTGACAAAAGGAGGAGAATTTACTTTTGATTAATTTAAATTTTTTTGTGAGAAACATGGTATTAAGAGATAGTTTTCAGTATGTAGAACACCACAACATAATGGTGCATGAGAAAGAATGAATTGAACAATACAAGAAGCAACAAGGACTATGATGAAATAAGCAAGTTTATTAGAAGTTTATTGGAGAGAAGTTGTACTTAATAGAGTTTTGTACTAGAAGAAATATGGAAAGAATTCATATGAGATATAGCATGGAAGATCACCTATAGTGGAGTATTTCAAGATTTTTGGAAGTAGATGTTACATTCAGAGAGATGAGGACAATCTTGGAAAATTTAATAGCAGAGACGATGAAGGTATATTTATGGGATATTCTACAAAGAGAAAAGTGTACTAGTGTTACAACAAGAAATTGAATAAGAATATTGAAAGTGTGAATGTAAAGGTTGATGAATATTTTTAAAAGATTCCTAAGAAACACATTGAATATGAATCTGATATAGAGGAAAAAGGAAAAGAAGACAAGAAAGAAGAAAGAAGAAAGAAAAAGGGACAAAAAAAGCTTCAATAACTACAACTAAAACACCAAGGTATGTATATAGAAATTATTATAAGAATCAAATTATTGGTGATAAGAATAGAGGAGTTTTTACTAGGATTAGAGCAACACAAGAGCAAGTTTTGTTGTATTTTCTATAGGAAATTGAGCCTAAATATATAGAAGAATCATGTAATGATTAGAAATAGATAAAAGGAATGAAGGAAGAACTTGATCAAATAGAGAAGAATCAAACTTGGGAACTTGTACCTAGACCAACTGATAATAATTTGATTGGTACAAAGTGGGTTTACTAAAATAAGCTAGATGAAAATGGAAAGGTAATAAGGAACAAGGCAAGATTAGTTTGCAAGGGATACACTCAAATTGAGGGTATTGATTTTGATAATACTTATGCCCCTATTTCCTGGATGGAGGCGATCTAGATATTCTTAGCATTTGGAGTATACAAAGATTTCAAATTTTATCAAATGAATGTCAAGTCAACATTCTCGAATGGAGAATTGAAGGAAGAAGTCTACATTGAACAACCAAAAGGATTCAGATTAGAAGGGAATCCAAATGTTGTGTGTAGATTAAAGAAGGAATTATATGGGTTGAAGCAGGCATCGAGAGCTTGCTATGGTAGATTGGATAGATATCTAATTGGACAAGCCTTTCAAAAAGGTTTGATAGACAACAATCTATATTATAAAATTTATTTATATCATATTCTAATTGGCGTGGTTTATGTTGATGATATCATTTTCAAAGAGAAAGATGACTTGTGCAGGATATTTGCAGAGGAGATGCAGAAGAAATTTGAGATGTCTATGATTGGTGAGTTAAATTTCTTTCGTGGATACAAGTAAATCATAACAGTAACGGCAATTTCATTTCTTTGTCTAATTATGTCAAGGAATTGTTGAAGTTTGGTTTGGAGAATTCTAAACCGGTATGTACTCCTATTATTACCAGATGTAAGTTGAATAAGGAAGATGATTCACTAAAAGCATATGCAAGTAAGTACATATCAATGATTGGAGGATTATTGTATATGACTACTACTAGACTAGATATTATGTATCTAGTGTGTTTGGTAGCCAAATTTTAGTAAGAACCAAAATATTTGCATGTTATGGAAATAAAGAGGATTTTTTGATATTTTAAGGGAACATAAGAGTTTGGCTTATGGAATCCAAAAAGTCTAGATTTCACACTAACAACTTATATTTTTGCAAATTGGACATGATGTTTGGATAATTAGAGAAGTACTAGTGATGGAGCTTATTTTCTTAGCTCCCAGTTGGTTGCTTGGTCAAGCAACAAGCATGATTCTGTAACATTATCAACTACTAAATCAAAATACATTACAACATCCTCATGTTGTACTCAAGTATTATGGATAAAATAGACTTTGAAAGATGTAGGTATAACTTTTGATGAGCTATTTTCAATAATGTGTGATAATACCAATGCTATAAACATTTCAAAGAATCTAGCGCAACATTCTAGAATGAAACATATAACTATTAGGTATCATTTTTTGAGAGAGAAGGTATTGGAGAAGGAAGTGAAAAGTGAGTATGTTCCTCCAAAGGAGTAGCTAGCAGGCATATTTACAAAACCTTTGTGCATGGATACTTATGAGTATCTCAAGGGGAAGTTGGGCATTATGCCCCTTCCTAATGTTCACTAAATGCAGCGATGTGTTCATTGGTCCAGCAAATTGCATGCTTACTCTTTTTTGGATCAATGTTTGGTGCCTTCCTCTCAAGGGGAGCAGAGTGAGTTAGTAAGGGGGAGTTTTTGGCCCTTTGTCATTGTTTTCAAAGGGGGAGAAAAGTGGAGAAAAATAGAGCGCCTTGATGTTGATATATTTTAACAGTGAGTTGTTTTCTTTATTATTGATGAATGTTTCTGTCAATGACAAAGGGAGAGATTGTTAGAATGTGAAGTTGATATTGTCATTAATGTTTTTCATTAATGTCAACATATCTGATGTATAGATGTGGTGCATTTATGATTTGGTTGATGTGTGGTGTATTGATATTTGGTGCTGATGTATCGGTAGAAGTGTTCACCAAAGGATGTTCTTTAAATGTTTATCCTTATCCATGTTGGTGATAGTCCATTTTAGTATGCAACATATGGAGGAATGTTGATTTGGGTTTGGTCCTATCTTGGATGTGTTCATTGTGTTTCAGTCCTAGAAATTACTATGTGATGCATTGTTCATATCTGTTGGTACTGAAAGTCTTGGAGATGGTGTAGCATGCTGATATACATGAGGTAAATTGTATTGGGCAAGGTGGTCTATGTTTCATTCCTTATCACTGTGTGATTTCTTTGGTGTGACCTATTTCAAATCGGTTTATGCCAACTTGGTTGATGGCATCAAGCTATATAAGAAGAGGGATTATCTCAATTATTTGTATGATGCTTGCATGTGAGTAATATGTGAAGTGAATGTGAATCTAACAAGGAAAATTATGTGTTGATGTTCATGTGAGATGGTGAAATTAGTAGTAGATTGTTATATCATTCCTCTATTGTAATGTGTCAGTGATAGTGGTTTCAATAGTGGATTCAAACTCATTTCTTATTTTTTGGCAGTGAGCCTAATTTTATTGGTTGTGAGCCTATTTGTATTGGTAGTTAGCCTTATTTTAGTGTAATTAGCCTAACCAAAAGTGAGCCAACCTAAAGTGAGAAAAAATGATAGTAAGCCCTTGTAAAAATCACCTTAAGAAGTGTCACCTTAACCAATGTTCATTTCATGAGAATTAGCTTCTCTCTGGTTTTTGTCAAATTGGGTTTCCACATAAATTCTAGTGTTCATTATGTTGATGGTTTTGTGCTTTCATGTTTATATTTGTTATAAGTTTATGATTACTTTAAGTATTTACTGGTTCAATAAAAAGTTTAATAAAGTGTTTGTGAACAAATAATTCACCCCCCTCTCAGTTATTCAACTTTTTTAACAAGAATATGAGTTCTCAATTTCTGAAAAGGCATTTCAAAGAGGGGAATCTAGACAAAAGAAAGTGTAACCAATGTTATATGTCATCACGAATAAGAAAGGGAACCAAAAGGCCCAAGTTGTAGCCCCAATAATGCATAAGCCCATAGAGAAGCTAATCCCATAAGATTATCTTATAGAAAAATTAGATTTGGGGGTCCCAACCTAGGAAGGAAAGAAATATTTAATGGGCTTAGCCGTAACATCCATTTTCCAAAGGTTGGATAAACATAGGGACTTGGAAACAAAAAATGAGGAACTAAAGTCCATTATTACTTGGCTAGTGGTCATATTGACCCGAATGCTCTAGTAGTGATAATTCAAGCAACAATAGATGCCCAAAAATAGGTGCCCAAGTAAGTCCATTTATAAAGACATGTACAACTTGGAGAGAGGATATTGAGTAAATAGGGGAAAGGTTAGTAAGGATAATTTTGTTATTTTATTTTTCAATTCCCAAATAGTTGATATTTTTTTATAGTATGCTCATGAATGAACAAGACAATAGGATATATCATGTCATGCCATTATGGGAGGGTTTCCTTCTAATTTTGAAGATAATAAAGAAGACCAGTGTGGATAAGCTTCTTTTAGAAACATTTTTGGAACTAGAAATGATCAACTTGTTAGCAGTCTGGTCATGAACTATAAGATGATAGTGAAGGATTTCAAAAAGAAACAAAACTTCATTTTTTCCAAAGGTGATTCTATAGGTACTTTGATGCCAAGAGCATAAGATTTTGTGGTAGCTCTCGCATGCACATTTGGAAAATAGAAGAACATGCATCTTTGAGGAGTATTGATGACATAGTGAAAGAGTTTAAGTAGATTTTATGGGTGGATAATAATAAGGAATACATTGATTGGATGACCAAAATAAAAGAGGAGTTAGCCAATATACAAAAAAAAGCTACCCCAATTTGAGCATGGGAGTAAGAAGCTAAAAAACTTAAAAACAAAACAATAGGTTCAACTTGAATACATAAAGATGGAAAACATAAATTATGTATTTGAGGTGGTAAATACATTCATAGATTCTTTCCTAGACCTCGTGGTGAATAATTGAAGTCAGATGAATATTTTTGCATTTCATGTTGCATATTTTTTGCACCAAATGAAGAAAACTATAGTTGTGAAGTACTAACATTTTTTATTGTTACAGGTAGTTTTCAAATAAGGAATCTATATTGAAATTCATGTCTTCTGTCTGTATTCATCTCCAAGGTTGAGTTGCAAAAGAGGTTCAATTTTCTCATGTTAGAACTCAAGAAAATCATACAAAAAGTGGATATGGGTGAGCTAAGTTGTTGTAGCTCAAACTAGAGCTTCATCCTAAGATTCTAGGGGCAATTTTTGTTGAAACAAGAGTATTTTTAAGTTATAAACTCATATAACTCATTATTAAACCATAATGTAATAGTTTAGGAGTGTATTTAAGTAGTTTATTTGTTGTTTTAATTTTGTTACACCCAAAAATAGTGCCCAAAAATCCTAATTATGGGCTAGGGATTTGTAATTTGTAAAATTTATTTAAACCTAAATTCTTGATGTAATAAGGGTTGAGATATTTTCATCTGAACAAAGAATGCATCAAGTCTTGCAAACTTAGTGTGTATAACTACTAACTTTATGAATTTGAATGAAATTTCACATTTAAGAGCCATACATGTATTCATGAAACATTACTCTATCGTTCAATAAATTGGTGTTAGCTACTAGAAGTTTGCTTTATATGATGGATAATATAATTTGATCAAAATATTTTGTGCTTAAAAGGATAAGTTTGAATTTCTTATGCCCATGGATAGTATGGCTTTGTAATCTGATGAACTTTGATAAATTTCACAATGTTAGTTCCTTTGATAATTGTATTATGAATTTTGGATTTTTTAATTCACATTCTCATTATTATTTGATCGAGTTTATGTTGGAAATGTTTCTATTTGAGATGTTGACATTCATGTTTTTTCATTGATGTCAACATATGTTTTAGTTGGTTTCATCAGACAAACTGGTTATCTTAAGAACAGGCAGGTCTGACAAAGTCGTACAAACATTGTATGACATTCCAAGATATGTGAGCTTATATTTGTGATGAAGGATGTGTGTAGACCTTATGTATAAAGTTTTAGATCATTATATGTTCTTATACTTGAGTTATGATTGTGTTAGTGAAGACTGGTCACAGTGTAGTAACAGAGGATTATGACAGGATTGGTCTTTGACTTTTTAGGATAACTTGGATGTGAGCATGAATTGGGGTATGCAATTTTAAGGCTTGATAAAATACACATGGAAGAACTTTTTGTGAGATTCTTGGGTTTTCAGGGTCTAGGTGATGTCAGATGAAGCATGTGGTCTAACGAAGACCTATTTGGGGTTGACCAGAGGATATAATGTGTTTAGAAGGTTTCTATCATGGATTATGTTGGAAAAATGGTCAGCACTCCCCTTGGGATTTGTGACATGGCTTAACCACCTCTTGTGTCTTTTATAAGTCTAGTGGTTGTATCAGGTATTAATAAGTTGATCTTTTGGTGCAACGACAACCACTACTTATAACAAGTGGTATCAGAGCTTGGTCACAAGTTCAAATCCCCTCAAGTAACACTGAGGGGGAGATTATTGGAAAAATTGTCAGTGCTCCCTTTGGGATTTGTGACATGGCTTAACCGTCTCCTGTATCTTCTATAAGTCTAGTGGTTGTATCAGGCATTAACAAGTTGATCTTTTGGTACAAAGACAACCACTACTTGTAACAGGATTGTGGATCTTGGCAGGCATTTGATGATTTTTATTTGTTTTATACTTGTTTAAGATACCATGTGTATCTTCGCAAGGGTATATGTATTTATTTTTGCCTTAGGGAAGTCCTAACAGGCTGACCTAATTGCTTGTTGTAACTTGTATAAAGGAAAGTCATTCCTTGAAGTTGTAAGTGAGAAATAGGAGTTGTGAACTTGTTGTTGGAAGGTCTGTTGGATGTAGAGAAGAGGTAATTCATTAAGCACTTCATTGGAATTGTTTGGGAAAATTTAGTTGATGTAATTCAATTCATTACTATTATTGTATACTTTTATATATTTGTTTGGACAATGGATCTAGAAGGTAGGTTTAACCTTTAGAAGGTGGATTTAACCTTCACTTTTGGAAGTGAGCCTATCCTTGTAATCAACTTCTAACAGGGTTGGAAAGACTCTTAACAAGGTTTGTCCTTTAACAGGGACTTGTACTGAATGTAATAATGAATTCCTAATAGGGTTGGGTCTCCTAACAGGGACACAACATTTTAGTGCATCATTAGTGGGTTCCATCCCCACTGGGGTTTTTTCCTTAACATGGTTTTCCCCAACAAAAAATATGTGTTATGGTGTTTTGATTTTGTGATGCTCTTATAGTTACATTATTGTTTTAGTTTGTTTAAAGTAATCAGATTATAAAGGAAATTAATTTTAAGATTTGGCACACAACTAATTTACCCCCTCCCCCTCTTAGTTGTGTTGGTGCATTGTTATTGCTAGCAATTGGTATCAGAGATTTTGGTCCTTAGAAAGAAAGCTTAAACACTTGAGGAGATCCTAAGATGGCTTACTATAGGAAGTAGAGTCCTAAGTTTGATGCATAAAATCTTGACAAGTGGAAGAACAAGATGAGGACTCATCTAATTTGCATGGGAATTGATTAGTGCATGATTATCAAGAGGGATGAAGAGCTCAAGGAAGAATTTGAGATAGATAATGCTACTAAAGATAAGAATAAATTGTTTCATTGTAACATGATTGTGAGGGAAGCATTGATCAGTGCACTTTTAGAAGTAGAGTTCATAGAGGTTAAGGAACTTGATTCAACACACAAGATCTGGACAAGGTTAGAATCTTTGTATGAAGGAGATCAATACACTAAAAGGGTGAAGTTGAAAAAATGGAAAGAAATTATGGAGAACCTAAGAATGTGAGATGATGATAATGTCAGAGCATATATACAGAGGATAACTGAGGTTGTTACATGAATTAGAAATTATGGAGGCACATACACTGAGGAATAAGTGATCAAAAAGATTATGAGATATTTGACACTAGTTTATAAGAAAAAAGTTTAGGCAATTGAGGAGGTCATTCCACTCACTGAGAACTTCAACAAAGAGATGTTAATTGCTAAATTAGCCACCTTTGAGACCACAGAGCTACATGAAGCATTACCTAAAGTGGAAAATGCACTTAAGGCTACTATTCACAATGAAAAGAGGAATTTATCTATCCTTGCAAGAACTAGTAGAGGTAGCACAAATGCAGAGCTTGGAGAATACGTTGATGATTGGGTTGAAATAGATGAAGAAGAGAGAAAGATGGATGAGCTTGTGGCTTTGATCATAAAGAGGGAAAGAGAGGTAAGGGTAATTTTGAAGGCAATTTGCCCCTAAAATGTTTTTCTTGCAATGAAATTGGTCACTTTGCATCCAGATGTCCTACTAGGGTTCCTAAGCATAAACCTAAGTTTTTCAAAAAGGATAAGGAATGTTATTATGCTAGTGATGGTATTTTTGATGATTCTACAAATGATCATGATGAAATTGGATTTGTTGCAATTAAGGATAAATAACTTGTTCATGAAGAGAAAGATTTATCGTCACACATGGAAAATAAATCAAAATAGATTATAGATAGTTTTTTCTTTTATCATATGACTGGTGATAAAGATAATTTTGTTCAGCTAAACAAATATGATGGTGGAATGGTTAGATTTTGTGATAACACTCCTATATTGATCATTAGAAGAGGATAAATCTCTCTTGATGGAAAAACAAACACTAATGATGTTTTTTTTGTTGATGGCCTTAAATAACTTGTTGAGTGTTGGAAAACTTGTAGACAGGGGTTACCACTTATAGTTCAAGGATGGGAAATTTACTATCAGAAGTGAGATAGGAGACTTGATCACATCAAGCACAAAAACAAGAGGTAATGTGTTTCAATTGATTACTGTAGAAGCTAGTTATTTTGTGGCTAAGGTAGATGATAGTTGGTTGTGGCATAAAAGATTATTTCATATCAATTTTGACAACATTATGAATGCCAATAACACAAATGTAGTTAGAGATCTTCCAAATATTACCAAGCCTACTAAAACTATGTGCAGAGAGTGTGTAATGGAGAAACAAAGAAAGAACAACTTTCAGATAAAATCATTTTTAGCAAAGGGGAAGCTAGATCTGGTGCATACAGATCTGTGTGGTCCTACAAAGACAAGGTCCTACTATGGTGAAAGGTATTTCATTATTTTTGTTGATGATTATTCCAAAATGATGTGGGTTGCTTTCTTTAGAGAAAAGTCTGAAGCGTTTGATAAGTTCAAGATTTATAAGGCAAAAGTTGAGAATGAGTAGGGTCTGAAGATAAAATGCTTGAGGTTAGATAGATGTGGAGAATTTACATTTGATGCATTTAATTCATATTGCAAAGAACATGACATATATAGACATATTTCTGCACCTAGAAATCCATGACATAATGGGATAGTAGAGAGAAGGAAAATAACCATATTGGATGTTGCGAGGACTATGTTGATTGAAGGAAATGCATAACACATGCATTGGAGGAAAGTAGTTAACATTGTTGTCTACACCTTAAACTACATTCAGATCATAGAAGGTACTAGTAAGACTCCCTATGAACTGTGGTTTGGTCATACTCATGTAAAGTATTTCAAAAAATTTGGTAGCAAGTGTTATATCAAAAGAGATGATGAAATAGGAAAGTTTGATGCAAGGAGTGATGAAGGTATTTTTCTTGGGTATTCCACCAAAAGTAAGGCATATAGATGTTTCAATCTAAGATTGAGGAAAATAATAGAAAGTGATAATATGAAGATTGATGAGAAGTTTCAGATTCAAGAAAGAAAGGATGTATGAGTGTGATCCAATCCTTGAGAACAAGACCAAGAATAAAGAGAAAGGACATATTTTTGAGATTGAAAATGGTATATAGATTTTCTTAAGTGAACAAAAGGAATCTCCTAGAACACCAAGGTGTTTTTTTATGAACCATCCTAAAAATCAAATTATTGGTGATGCTAATCAAGGTATACAACTAGAAATGAGCTTTGTTTAATCTCACAAGTTGAACCTATGACTACTGATGGGGCTTGTAAAGATGAATAATGGATTAAAGAAATGAAGGAAGAGATAGATTAGATAGAGAAAAATAACACTTGGGAATTGGTTCCTAGGCCTAAGGACAAAAATGTGATTGGAACCAAATGGATTTTCAAAAACAAAATGAATGAAGAAGGCACAATTGTGAGGAATAAAGATAGATTGTTCTACAAGGGCTATTCACAATAAGAAGGTATAAACTTTGAAGAAACATTTGCACCTATTGAAATATTAGAGGAAGTAATATCATTCCTTTCTTATGCAACACATAAAGATTTCAAGGTATATTAGATGAATGTGAAGTCTGCGTTCATGAATGGTGATCTTGAGGAAGAAGTATACATAGAACAACCTTATGGATTTCGTTTGACAAAAGATGGAAACATAGTTTGCAAGTTGAAGAAGGCCTTGTATGGAATAAATAAGGCACCAAGGGCCTGGTGTGCTCAGTTTGACATGCATTTTTTACGTCTTGGTTTCAAAAAAGGTAGTGCAGATAGTAATCTATATTTGAGAACTAGTACAGATGGTGTTTTGATTGTTGAGGTAATTGTGGATGAAATTATCTTTGGAGGTAATGATGAGATGAGCAATAAGTTTTTTGAAGAAATTAAAAATGTGTTTGAAATGTCAATGATTGGTGAAATGAAATTCTTCCTTGGTTTACAAATAATTCAAAATAAACATGGTATTTTCATCTCACAAACTAAGTATCTTAATGGAGGATTATAAACCTGTTGGGACATCTATGGTGACTGGGTGTAAGATTTCAACTATTGATGAATCTAAAAGTGTCTTTCAAATAAAGTACAAGTCCATGATTGGAGGTTTGCAGTACTTAACACACACTAGGCCAGACATAACAAATACAAATGGAATTGTTGCGAGGTTCCAAGCTTATCCTAAGGAGACTTATTTTTCTATTGTTAAAAGGATACTCAAATATCTAAAAGGAACAATAGAATATGGTTTATGGTATGATAAATCTAATGATTTCACATTGCATACTTACAATGATGCAGATTGGGCAGAAAGTGTAGATGGCAGGAAGAGCACTAGTGGTGGAGCCTTTTTTCTTGGGAAAAGGTTGGTCTCTTGGTTGAGTAAAAAATGGGATTGTATAAATCAATCTACTGCTGAGTTAGAGTATGTGGTTGCTGCCATCAGTTGTACACAAATTGTGTGGATGAAGAAAATGTTGAAGGACATAGGGGTAAGCTTCGAAGAGCATGTTGTAATTCATTGTAATAATACAAGAATAATGTACATGTCAAAGAACCTTGCTATGCATTCAAAGACTAAACATATTTCAATCAAATAGCACTTTTTGAGAGACAAGGTTGCAGGAAAGGAAGTTAGATTGGAGTACATCAGTACAAAGGAGAAAATAGGAGATATATTCACCAAACCTTTGCCAAAAGATACCTTTGAATATCTTAGAACCCCTCCTTGTATGAACTATATGATGCAAGAATGCATCATTCTAGTATTTATCAGAGCTATATCATTCCCTAGACTTGATGCTTGGATGCACTCCTCAAGGGGAGTAATCAAAGAACATAACAGAGCACACTTGGGTGATTAAGCACTTGGTTTGGTGTAGGCATGAAGATTTGAAAAAACTACACCTTACAAAGGTGGGATGTACAGATATGGAGAAAAAGAATAAACATAGCACACTTTTCCATTGATGTCAAAGGGGGAGTGTTACAAATGAAAAGGCCTTACTGTGTTAGGGGGAGTGTTGAAGAGGTCATTGAGAAAATCTTTTGGGTTGATGGTTTTTCATTTATGTTGTCACCAATTCCAAGTGGGGAGATTATTGGAAGCATTTTTGTTAGAGGTGTTGACATTCATGTTTTTTCATTGATGTCAACATATGTTTCAGTTGGTTTCATCATACAGACTGGTTATGACAAGAACATGCAGGTCTATCAGAGTGGTATGAACATTGTACGACATTCCAAGATATGAGAGCTTATATTTGTGATGCAGGATGAGTGTAGACCTTATGTCTAAAGTTGTAGATCATTATCTCCTATTATACATGAGTTATGACTATTTTGGTGAAGACTCGTCATAGTGTAGTAACAAAGGATTATGATAGAGAGGGTCTCTGAGTTTTTAGGATAACTTGGATTGGAGCATGAATTATGATATGTGAGTTTTAGGCTTGAAAATACACATGGTAGAACATTTTGTGAGATTCTTGGGTCGTCGGGATCTAGGTGACATTTTATGAAGTATATGATCTTGTGAAGACCTATTTGGCACCGACTAGAGGAGATAACATGTTCAGAAGGTTTCTATCATGAATTGCAGATCTTGACATGCATTTGATGATTTTTATTTGTTGTATACTTGTTTAAGATACCATGTGTATCTTAGCAAGGGTCTATGGATTTATTTTTGCATTAGGGAAGTCCTAACAAGCTAACCTAATTTCTTGTTGTAGCTTGTATAAAATAAAGTCATTCCTTGAAGTTGTAAGTGAGAAATATGAGTTTCAAACTTGTTGTTGGAAGGTCTTCTGGATATAGAGTAGAGGTAATTCATTAAGCACTTCATTGGAACTATTTCGGCAAACCTAGTTTGTGTAAATAAGTTCATTATTGTTATTGTATACTTTTATGTATTTATTTGGATAGTGGATCCAAAAGGTGGGTTTAACCTTCAGAAGGTGGATATAGCCTTCACTTTGGGAAGTGTTGTCGAGCAGTGAGCCTATCCTTGTAATCAACTCCTAACAAGGTTGGAAAGACTTCTAATAGGGTTTGTCCTTTCACAGGGACTTGTACTGAATGTAATAATAATCTCTTAAAAGGGCTAGGTCTCTTAATAGGGACACAATATTTTAGTGCATCATTAGTGGGTTCCATCCCCACTAGGGTTTTTCCTTTAATAGGGTTTTCCTCGACAAAAAACTTTGTGCTATGATGTTTTGATTTTGTGATGATCTTATGGTTACATTATTGTTTCTGTTTGTTTAAAGTAATCATTTTATAAAGGAATTAAAGTTTAAGATTTGGAACACAATTGATTCACCCCCCTCCTCTCAGTTGTGTTGGTTCTTTGTTATTGTTAACAATCTAACCTTCTATGTACAAGTTTAAATTTACAAATGGTTGATGTCCTTAGCTACTATTAGCTGTTAAATTTTCTTTTGAAATCTCCCACAACCCATTATTTTTAAAAATCCATAGTTAGATTAATTATTAGTTTGGATTAGAATTAGCTTGTTGTATTGCAGATCATTATTGTAGGCATTTTATGTGCAAAAATAAAAAAAATCTTTTAAAGACAACAAATATAAGCCTTCCAAATTTATTTCTAGCCATCGCCTATCAAACCAATAAAGGCTTGCTTTATGATATTCACATAATCTTTATTGACCTATCTAACACAACTTTGACTTGGTCATTTTGAGCCTTGGGAGTGATTAACCTCACTATTTTAAGAGAGGTATTTTGATCTACACATCCTTTCTATTGTATTATGTAAACATCACAACAAAAATTACCTTTATTGAGATGGGTGGGGGGAGTTGAGTGTACACGTGTAGGATTTGTGTCTAAAACTAAAAGAAAATGAGTTGAATTCAAACCCAAATCTTTATAATGAGGTGTTGCAGTCTGCGAAAGGTGAGGAGTGTGGGTTGGAAACACCAAAGATCTACAAAAAAGAGAAATTTGGGGATATAATCTCAAATGTTGATTTTCGTGTTGATCTAGAAGAGGAAGAAGACATCCTACAAAGGAGATTTGCGTGTCTGACTTTATCCAAGAAGAAAAAAGATAAGGTTGGTGAAAGAAGTAGATGAGGACAAAAAGTAAACAATTTTAGATTAGAGTTGGCTGGTAGTGCTAAAGGAAAAAGTAAGTTATGGTTTGGGAAGAGCTTTTCCCTTCCCAAAGTTCCATAAAGGTCATTTCATAGAATGTTAGAGGTTGTAACACCTCTAACAAACAACACTTGATCATGAGCACCCATATTTTATTATGCTTCAAGAGACTAAGCTAAATAAAGTAGATTTTGACAAATTGGTGAAAAGATGGATAAAACGAGAAGGTTTGTGCATTGAGACATCAAGAGAGTTGTGAGGGTTATGCTTCTTGTTGAATCCTCTAAAAGGCACCACTTTAGAAGTTAGAAATGGCTCCTATTGACAATTGATTAAGTGTCATTTGGAAAGCATTGAGTATGAAATTTCTTTGTCAATATTTATGGGCCTACAAGTACAGAACAATAAAGGGCTCTTGGGGATCCAATTGGTGGTAGTTTGTAGAACCTTAGTTTCCTTGATCATTTTAGGTGGTGATTTCAATGCTACATTTTTCCTATCAAATAAGATTGGAGGTAGTGGTAAGTTAAGGGTTGTGCAATTGGATTTCCAAGCTTTCATTTTTGGTAATAATATTGAGGATATTACCCCCCAAAATGGTATTTTATATGAACCAATAGAATACAAGGTTTCTCAACCATTATAGAGAAGGTTGGTAGGTTTTTTGTTGCTAGGGATTAGTTCTCTTGATCCTTTATTTTTGAATCCCATATTCTTTTGTATTTGGGTTCAGATTACTATCCCATCTCATTTTAGTTTAAATTTTAATTCATGTGGATGTTGGATAGAAATATTTTATCTTTGATTGATATGTGGTGGAAAAGTGCCCTCTTTCATATGGAAAGAAGGCTTTTTTTTAATATATAATAATTCATTAAAGAGAGTCATGGTAAGCATTTTTTTTTAAATGACGTATCATTGGGGTTTCAAATCTTTAAATTCTTATGGTCTCCAATATGGTGAATTACAGAGAGGGGGGGTGAATCTGTAATTCTTGATTCTTTGTACCTTAAAAAGCTTTCTTTGTTTTAACTCGGTGGAAACTTGATTAAACACACTTCAATATTAACCAATAATAGTAAATTAACTTTATCAATCAGCAATAACATTCACAGTAAACATTCAACACATATAACACCAGTATTTAACATGAAAATCCAATTTGGGAAAAACCATTGCGGGAATTGTCACCCACAAAATAATTCACTCTTCAAAAATGAGCTTGATTAAAAGATAATTTGGTTAAAGATTACAATGCACATTGTTAAATGTGACCCTATAAGGGAATTTTCCTTAGATCTATTAGGATCTTCACCCTGTTGGGAGTGGCCTGGTTAAAGGTCTTCAAGCACTCTTCTAGAATGTTACCTCTTACAAGGATTTACAATAAGACTGTTATGTCCACTTACTTAGGAGATTTTTCTGATACAAATTTTAATAAGTAACAAAATATAAATTGATCTATAAATATGCAACTACCTTTTTCTTGATCAGATCCCTTGTGCACTCTTTGTCTTCACTTCATTCCTTGTTCTCTACATCATTCGGTGACTCATCAACACTTCAACTTGCCAGCCTTCTCTTCATACAATTTCATCTTTTATATAGACTTTTTTTTGCCTCTTAATCTCATTTATTACGTTTTCCTTTTATTAATTTCAACCGTCTGATCATCCTCATAAACTAATTCAATGAATTTAGAGCTCAGTAAAACATTTTATCATCACCTCAAAACTTGAACTTTCTTGGAACTTGTACCTTCACTTTTAGCTTCTTAGATCTATACCATATATCATCATCTTGAATTTTCCCGATCATAGATCTCTTCAACTAACTCTTCCTTATCATTAGAATCTATCATATCATCATTAAATATCATTCTGATCCTTGTATTTAATTTATATTCCTTGCTCGGTGGCTAATTTCTTTTTTTTTTAAACCAAAACTCTGTTTACTTATCTTGATAACTGAAACCTTCTACTCAATACCTTGACTTCCTTTCACTTTACCAAAACTTACTTTCCTTTCACCAAGTGACTTTTTCCTACTCGGTAACCAAACAACTTTGCTTACCGACTTGACTAATATTATTTACCAACTTGATATAATCAAATGTTTAGTATAAAATAATTATATCAACATTACCTTATCATAGTCTGAGCTATATTAGCTTCCCATGAATTAAGTTCTTCAACTTCATAACATTTCACTTCCACTTCTTCTTTAACTCACTCAACTTATATCATGCTCCAAATGATATGGCAACTCAATATAAATCAAAAATCAATTTCTTAACATCAATGACAAGATACTAATTGATCTAATCCTTCTACAATCTTGTATACCTTTGATCTTAGTCAGTTAGTCAGTCTTCATCATCATCACCATCAATTATAGTAACAATCTCCCTCTTTGGCATTGATGGAAACACTCATTGTCAATTGATGATGGCAAAACTTACTTACTTGACTTTGTCCTTTAGTTTCTCTAAGCTTTATCTTCTTCTTTCTTCTTTTATTGTTCTTCCTCTATACTCAATTGCATAATCTCACTCTTTTAGTTGTAGTCATCAATAGCATATTCATCTCCCTCAATATCATATTCTCCCTCTTTGACAACAATGCCAAAGACACATATACTCCTAAAAACTTTGTTCAGGAAGTGAATCATACCTCACATGTACTAACTTCTCATTGCATACATAAGCATCTTTTAAAACTCCAGGCATCACCCATAGAGTGAACACTAGCATCAACTCATAAAATAAATATTCTAATGAATCCTTGAATTGATGCAACATGCATCTTACCTTAGTGAATATTGGATAGGGGAAGAACCCCTAATTTACCTATGAGATACTCAAAACCATCCTTCATTAGTGTCTTGGTAAATATATCTTCTCCTTTGAATTCACATACTCTAATATCACATGCTCGTCTTGAACTTGTTCTCTCAAGTAATGATACTTGATAGAAATGTGCTTTGTCTTTGAATGCATCAAAAAATTCTTTGATATGGTGATAGCACTTGTATTATCATAGTAAATAGTAACTGGATCGGTAATCTCCTCTTTCATACCTTCAAATAGCTATTTGAACCACAAAATGTTTGAACAGTTCATAGTTGCAGCAACATACTTAGCCTTGACAGTAGACTGTGAAATATAACTCTATTTCTTACTTAGCCATATCACTCATCTTTCTCCTAAAAATAAAGCTCTCCCACTTGCAACTTTCCTATCATTAATGTTTCCAGCCCAATCAACATCAATAAACACCTTTAGATCAAAATCTCCTTCTTTCTTGTATAGTAGACCAAAATATTTAGTCCCTTTCAGATATCTAAATATTCTTTTGACTGCAAACATGTGTGTTTCCTTTGGATTGGTAGAAAATCTTGCAACAATACCTATTGCATGAGCAATATTAGGTATACTATGTACACCATACTATATATTACCAATCATTGATCGGTAGAGTGTTTCATTTACTTCCTTTGTCTCATCTTCCTTTAACAATTTGCAACCAGTAGCCATCGATGTACCAACCAATTTTGACTCTTCCATGCCAAATATCTTTAGGATCCCCTTGATATACTTTAATTGTGTGATGTAGATCCCATCTCTGACTTGTTGAATTTGTAGTCCAATAAAGAATTTTATCTCTCATATCATGGACATCTCAAATTCCTTTCTCATCTCCTCAACAAATGATTTACACATTGACTAATTTCCTCCAAATGTGATATCATCAACTAATATTTCAGTAATCAAAATCTTATCATTACTATCACATTTCAAATACAAATTGTTGTTGTCACTTATTCTTTGAAATTCAATCTTGATTAAATATGAATGTAATCTTTCATACCATGCTTAGGGTGCTTGCTTCAAACCATATAGTGCCTTGTGTAGTTTACCTACCATGTCCTTGTTAGTATTCTCAACAAATCCTTCAGGTTGTTCAATGTAAACTTCTTCTTCAAAAATTCCATTAAAAAATGCAGACTTAACATCCATTTGATAAACCTTGAATCCTTTATAAGCAGCATATGCAAGTAAAATTATCACACCTTCTAATCTAGAAACATGGGCAAATGTCTCACCATAATCAATACCTTCTTCTTGTACACACCCTTTGCAAACCAATCTTTCTTTATTTCTGATCACATATCTATTTTCATTAAGTTTATTCCTAAAAATCCATTTTGTACCAATAACATTCTTGTCATTAGGTCTCAGTACCAGTGACCAAGTATTGTTCTTTTCAATTTGATCAATCTCTTCTTTCATTGCATTAATCCAATCTTCATTTTCAAGTGCATCCTTAACTAGTCTTGGCTCAAATTCAAGAATCAAACATGTATTGTCTCTCAACTTACTTCTTGTCATGACTCTTGCATTCTTGTCTTCAATTATTTTTCTCGGTGAGTGGTGTCTTCTCACATACTTTGCTAAAATAAGATCGATAGACTATTCTTTAGAATTTTCATCACTCGATGGACGCTCAACTAGTTCCTCACTTTCTTCTTGCAGCTCAGGTAAAGTACCAAAAATTCCTTCCTGTACATATACAAATCTTTGATAATCTTCTGGTTCCTTTTTGCTATCTTCTTCATTTCTTTTTGCAAACTCATCAATTCTTACATTTGCACTCTCCACAATTTTGTTAGTAGTCTTATTTAGACATTTATAAGCTTTTCTCTTTGTGGAGTATCCTAGGAATATACCTTCATCTCTTTTAGAATAAAACTTTTCATTCCTAGTATCTTTCAAAATGTAACACCTACTTCCAAAAACTTTAAAGTAGCCAACATTAGGTGTATGCCCATACCAGAGTTCATAAGGAGTTTTATTTGTACCTTTCTTTACTCAGTTGAGGGTGTAAATAATAGTACTAATGGCTTCTCTCCAGAATGTTTGTGCAACCTCTTTTTCAATCAACAATGTTCTAGCACAATCAACTATTATCTATTCCTACTTTCAGCTATGTCATTTTGTTGTGGAGTCCTCGGTGTAGAGACTTGTCTTTTGACTCTATTCTCATTGCAGAAGACAGTAAATTCATTAGAGATAAATTTACCTCCTCTATCTGATCTTAAACATTTCATTTGTTTACCTATTTCCTTATCAACTCTTTCCTTGTACCATTTGAACATTTGGAATGCATCATACTTTTCTTTTAGAAACATTATCTATATCATCCTTGAATAGTCATCAATAAACAAAATAAAATATTGATTACCATAATAGCTTTGTATTCTCATAGGACAACAAAGATCAGTATGAACTAATTCCAATATACCATTAGATGAGTAACACTTGCTTGAGAAACTTGATTTAATCATATTACCGATCTGACATTGCTTACACATAACTTTATCAGGCTTGCTTAATTTTGGTAAACCTCCAACTCTATTCTTTTTGCTCACCTTAATTAAGTTGTCAAAGTTCACATGTCATATTTTTTATGCCATAACCATACATCTTAAACTTTAACAAATAAGAAACTCTTTGTAGTGGTATCAAGGTAGAATAAGTTACCTTTGGATTGTTCACCGATTCCAATAAAATCTCCATCAGTATCATAGATCTCCACCTTTCTATTTTGAAACTCTAGTTGGTGACTAGTGTTTTTCAATTATGCAATACTCAACAAGTTTTACTTTAGTCCTTGAACCCAATAAGCATTATCACATTTGATCTTTTCATTTAGCATAATGGATCCTTTTCCTCTTACAAAACATGGAGCATCATTTCCAAATCTAACAAATCCTCAATCATATTCTTCTAAGTTCTCAAACTTATCAATATCACTAGTCATGTGATGTGAATAACCACTGTCAATTATCTATGGGTCAGTTTTTCTAACTTGAGAAATAAGGCCTTTTTCATCTTCATACCTTTCTTCTTATGAATCATCCTTCATAGCAACATAGACAACTTCCTACTTTCTTTTGTGTCATCAGTGTCTTCATCGATTATTCCTTCCTCAGCTAGGTAGCATGTTTTCTTTCCTTTATCCTTGTAGTATCTAAACCTTTGGTATCGGTTCTCCTTCTTGTCACTTTTATCATTCCTATCATTATCAGGCTTCCTAGATGCAATGTGACCAATCTTGTTGCAATTAAAACATGTTAGAGGCAGTTTACCTTTATACTTTCCTTTTCCTCTCGGTAGCCTCTTTGCTAGCAGTTCTTCCAATTCTTCTTGTTCTTTTTCTTTGGTTAGGATACTGTCATAGTCACTTCCACTTGAGCTACAGTGATTCTCTCTTTCTCTTCTTGAACTACCAGTGCTTAAAGATGATTTAAAAGTTGTTTCAATCTTTAGTAAACTATTATCAAAATCACTAAGCTCAAATGTAGTCAAATTACTGAAAAAATCATCAAGTGTAACAATATTATTAGGTATGGATCTCAATTCTTGAATAAAAGAGACTTGAATAACTTATTTAGGTGAAAGAGTTCTAACAATTTTGCTTGTGACTTCTTCTCTAGTTAATGTTCCACTAGCACCTTTGATAGAACTTACCACTTCCTTAATTCGGAAAATATATTGTGCAATATTCTCTTCTTCTTTCATTCTCATTTCATCAAATTTTTCTTTGAGACTATCAACCTTTTCTTTTTGTACATGCATATCACCTCCATAAATAAGTGCAAGTTTATCCCACATCTCTTTTGCAGTAATACAATCATTTATGTCATTGCACTCAACATCAGTCAAGGAAGAAGCAATTTTAATTATTACCAAGTTGTGTTCTTTCTTTTCTCTCATCTGATCAAGTGTCATAGGTCCAAGAGGTAGTAGAGTGTAGTCATTATCCAAATGGTTGAGTGCAAATTCTCCAATTCCAGATGGGTATAGCCTCATCCTACTTTTCTATGTAGATAATCTCTCCTTGTTTAACTTCGGTACTTCTCTCCTATATATCTTTGGATCTAGAGTCTTTCAAACTTATCCCTTTAGAGTATTCACCTCTGATACCAATTGTTGGATTACGGAGAGCGGGGGTGAATCAATAATCCTTGATTCTTTGTACCTTAAAAGCTTTCTCTAATTTAACTCAATGGCAACTCATTCAGGCACACTTCAATATTAACCAATAATAGCAAAATAACTTTACCAATCAACAATAACATTCACAGTAAACATTCAACACATATAACACCAATATTTAACGTGGAAACCTAATTTTTGAAAAACCACTGCAGGAATTGTCATCCACAAAATAATTCACTCTTCTAAAGTGAGCTCAGTTAAAAGCCAATATGGTTAAAGATTATAATGCACATTGTTAAATGTGACCTTGTTAGGGGATTTTCCTTAGATCTATTAGGATCTTCACCCTATTAGGAGTGGCATGGTTAAAGTTCTTCAAACACTTTTATATAATGTTACCTCTTGCAAGGATTTACAATAATACTGTTAGGTCCTCTCGATTAAGAGATTTTAATGATACAAATGTTTTTGATTGCAGGAAAAAATAGGTTTTAAAGGGGACCTGAAACCCCTTACAAGTAGAGAATAAAAGATATAATGATAAGCATACTAAAGAGAAACAGGACTGGGACCTAGGCCACCAGCACCAAAACCAATAGAAAAAACCTCAAAACCAGACACTAGCAAAAGATCAAAAACTTGGGAACACCAAAAAAGGACAGCACCAAGAACCAAGAAAACTAAGCAAACTCCTTACGATTTTCATCCGCTTCCTTCTTCACCTTAGAGATCTTTTTTATGGCAGCATTGAAGTTGGAAAGCTCTTGGATTCTATCTTGGATATTTCTCCTTTTAGCTGACCAGGTATGTTTACCTGGGCCTTCCTCTCCCATATCCTCATTATTCTCCTCAGGTTTCTTGCTGGGGGAACCGGCATCCAGCTCCGCTTTGATGGTCAAAAAACAATCCATGGAAGAACCCATGAACATGTTATTATCCTACATATATTTCTTCATGGCATTCTCTAGCATATCCACTCTAACTTGCATATCATGCACCTCCTTGTCCCTGTCATTGTCCTTGTTGCCATCCAAAGTATTTGAACCAGACTCCAACCTTTCCTGTAGGGAGTCAACCTTAGTAGAAATAGAATGACATTTTAAATTCAAATGTTTTATTTCTTGAAAGACCCATTTCAACAAATGAAATGAGTACATAGAAGCCGCCTTTGTAGTTTGGAGAACCCCTAAAGGGAGGGTCAATTTTTTCATCCATATCTTCTTTGAGCAATTGGATGTTTCGTTCTTGCATATTAACAATTTTTGCAAAGGGGATGTTCTGAGAAGAGGCAGGGACATTGACTTTCTCTGCAGCAGGGAAATCCTTCTCCACATCAGGAGCATCCTTCAGCATGTCTGAACAAACCTCCATGATAAATTTTAGCTTAGGGGAGATGGGCACTTCATGTTCTTTGGAATTGTCGTATTCCACCAAGATGGGGACCTACTAGCCGCCAACATCCTCCTCTTTCTTGTCATCAACATTGTTATTCTTGATCCTAGAGGTATTCCCCACCTCCATAGTTCCAACAACCTCCTCCTCTGTGTTCTCATAGTCCTCTAAGGCCGTATTTGACACCAAAGTTGAAGCATCACTACCCTCCTTGGTTGAGGTAGCTATATCCTCATAACCATCCACACTATCAGCAGTAGTGTCACTATCCATACCAACATCCTTTTCATTTTTTAATTTTTTCCCACAAGGATTCTCCTCTTTAACAACCATCTCCCTAATATGTTTCTTAGCCGAGCTAGAGGTTTTGGGTGAATAAATGATAGGGCTGGAGATGGCTTTCTGCTTAATGTGATCCATAATGAGGAGAATAATCCCCTCATGTAGGATGGGTTTCTTTTCTTTCCTTCTATGCTCAGAAATACTAAGGCAGAGGGACTGAAGGATATAAAAAGGTAAGGACACCCTAATCTTGTGATGGAAGTGACAGAGCAACACAAAGTGGTAAGAATGGGCATGTTTATACTTACCATCAAGGGTAACATATTCCATGATCGCCATCATGACCATCGCCCAGATTTCCTTGAAAGCAACAACATCATAGCAGCTGCTGGAATCTTTCACCAAAATCTACGCTTCAACCTTGTATTTGGGAAAATGTCGGATGGCCTTTTGCAAAATGTTCTTATCTCTATAAAATTTGATGCCCTTGAGGCTCAGCTCAGACACCTCAGCAATGAGATCTTCTGTAATGTTCATAGTAGACCAGCGATAGTAACTACCCCATCTTTCCACGACTCAACAAACACTTCCGTAGCACTATCTTTAAACCCATGCAGTCATTCCATATAGGTAGTAAGGCCACCCTTTCTGAGAATTTACCAGACCTCCAGCATGTTTTTCTATTTTGCACAGTCCTTCGGTTCCCTTCGATTTAGCTTTCCACCCATGATATCGAAGAGAGAAATAATAGTAGCACAAGCTGAGAAAATCCAAATGTAGAAATAAGAGGCAACTTTAAAATAAATAGAGATTAACTCATGTCTACATTTACTAATCTCAGGAAAGGCACCACTTTGCGTAATCATATTAACTTGTTTCGCTAAAATGTGTCTTATCATTATAATTTCTTGAGATACTCCCAATCCACTCTTTTGCTTTGAGACATGTCAAAAGCCAACTTGGCTTTCATATCAACAGTGATATTGCTACATCTATGCCAAATCATGATGTCCTTAGCTTTAACCACAAAGTTGGCCAACTCATCAGCAGTATCATTCACTTCTCAGTAAGCGTGGGAAATAATGACATGCTTAAAAGACTTAATAATTATTTGGGCTTCCTCGATTATTGCCTTAATGGACCATGATGGTTTTGTGATGTTATTGATGCACCTTAATATATTCATTGAATCTCCTTCAATCCACACATTCTGATCCATCTCTTTCTTAATAATTTTAAGGATTTGTAGGAGAGCCATGGCTTCTACAATGTGATTGGTTTGCACCCCAATGGGCATAGCCATGATAGCAAGGAAATTCACCATGTCATCTCTTATGAGCCCACCACAACCCACCAGGCTCAGGTTGCCCTTTGCAGCACCATCGAAGTTTATTTTAATCCATCCCGGTGGGGGAGAGAGCTAGATGGCATTCTCCCAGTGATTTGGGGTTTTATCTATGGGCCCAACACTTAAAACACCAGCATTGAAGTCCAACATCAAACCAGTCGATGAGCTATAGTTCTCCCTGAGACTTCTCTTAAACTTTTCAATAATCACCACAGGCGGGACTTCATTATTCCTAAAAACTCTGTCATTGCATTCTCTCCATAATCTCCATATGATGTGAGGTGCGATGAGATTCCACAATTGCTAATCCATGGGGACCTCCTCTTTTCTCCATTGTGTATAGAAATTCTCCATATTGTTAGGAAAAAACCAGTTAATCTTCCAATACTGTAATAAAAGACACCAAACCTCCCAAGCAAAGCTCCAATAAATGGCAAGATGGAAGACCAAATCTTCCACTTTCTTACAAAGAAAACATCTATTACTCAAAATCATACCACATTTCTAGAGGTTGTCTATAGTAAGGATTTTATTCTGCAAAACCAGCCAAAAAATGTTAATTTTAGGAATTAATCTTTTGTCCCACACCTGAACCCAAAAGGGGAGAGGATCTGGCTACTTCAATAAGAGCTTAGAGCCTAAGGCCATAGTGAAGATGCCAGAAGGAAGAATACCCCAAATCAGCTCATCTTCTCTAGAAGACAACCTTCCAGATCATCAGGTCTAGCATCAAAGGCTTAAGCACTTCATCCACTAAGGAGAGGTCAATCCATGAACCATTCCTCCAGTAGTCCCTGGCCCTAGGCCCAAATCTCTAAATATAGAAATTAATGAAAGGTTGAAAGGTAGAGACAGAGCTAAGAGGACAATCTTTGAGCCAGCAATCATCCTAGAACATGATTCTTTGGACCATTGCCAAGATACCATTTAGCCCCTTTAAAGGCCATCTCCTTAGCATTATGGATATAGTTCCAAATGAATGAGCCCTACACTTTTAGATCCATTTTCCAAAACTCAGAGATGTGGAAAAAAGAAAAGAGATACTTTTTATGGATAATTTTATTCCATTCTCTCTTTTTCCCCAAAAATCCTCCAAGTCTATTTGGCCAAGAGCGCCATATTGGTCACTCTTAGAGGGAAAATACCCAGCGCCCCCCCCCCCCCCCCCCCCCCCCAACTTTTTAGGAGTACAAACCTTGTCCCAAGCCACCAGAGCTGATCTCTTTTTTTCTCCCACTCCATTCCACAAAAATTTTCTCTGAATTTTTTCAATAATATTTGCATGTTTACAAGGAATTTTAAAAAGACTAAGGGCATAAATGGGGAGGCTCTGCAGAGAGGTCTTCAAAAGCTAAAGTTTACCTGCTTGACTAAGCAACACACCTTTCCAACTAGCAAGCCTCCTGTTAAATCTATCCACTAGACCAACCCAAAAATAATCAGGAGGTTTAAGACCTAGAGGAAGGCCTAAATAAGTAGCAGGAAAGATATCAATTCTGCACACAATGATTCTACCTATTATGTTCTACCTATCCATAGGAGTATTGATAAAAAAATAAAGAGCTCTTATCCCAATTGATAGTTTGACCGGAGCCTAAGGAATAAATGGAAAGAGCATGTTTGATAACCCTAGCCTCCTGGATAGATGAAACCCCATGATGATAGTGTCGTCCACAAATTGTTCATGAGAACAAGGTCTGGAAGCCGAAGATGGGGAGAGACCTTTGAAAGAACCACTGGAGACTAAATGCTGGAGATAACACCCCATACATTCAACCATGATAGAAAACAAGATAGGAGACAGAGGATCTCCTTACCAAGCCCCTTGGAAGGTTTGAAAAATCTGGAGGGGGATCCATTAACATAATAGCAGCTGTAGAAGTACTGAGGAGCTGGAAAATCAATTTGAGGAAATTGTCACCAAAACTAAAGGATCTCAACACCTTGATCAACAGATCCCAATCCATCCAATCATAAGCCTTCAAAAGATCAAGTTTCAAAAGGAAGCTAGAGTTAAGAGAAACCTGAGTGGAGTGAATCACCTCATGAACCTTATAATCAAATCAAGGATCTGCCTGCCTGGAACAAACTTGGTTTGTTGAGGAGAGATGATCTAAGGAAGAATAGCCAGCAAATGAGAAGTTATAACTTTTGATAAAATCTTGTACACAAAGTCACATAGGCTAAATTGGTCTAAAGGAATCCACCGAATCAGCACCAGGCTTCTGGGAATTAGAGCAATAAAGGTAGCATTAATCTCTTTCAACAAAGATCTTTCTCCAAAGAATTCTTTAACTGCATTGCAGATGTCCTTACCAATAATATGCCAAATTTATGAAAGAAGAACATAGGGAACCCATCCAGACTCGAGGATTTATCACCTTCAAAAGAAAAGACAATAGACTTGACTTCTTTCGAGGAAGGGATAGCAGTTGGTAGCATCATCAATAATGGCAAGATGGATTCAAGAAGAGTATCTTGATTCTCCAAATGAAGATTCAAATATTTAGATAAAAGAGAGGAGAAGAAATCAACCATAGCCATAGATATATCCTTATCGTTACTAACCTCCCCAGCCTCCACTTTAAGTTTGGAAACCCTATTAGAAGCTCTATGTTTGGAGGTAGACATATGAAAGAATCTGGTATTCTTGTCCCCCGCTTTAAGCCAAATCATCTAGATCTCTGCCTCCAATACTCTTCTTCCTTGGAAATAATATTATGAGTCTTGACAAGGATACTCTCCTCCTTATCCCTCAGCTCATGAGTCATCCTAGATTGTTGAATTGTATCCTGAATAATGTCAAGGTCCCTTTTTAGCAAAATTTTAAGATTTAAAAATATCACCAAAAGCCTCTTTGCTCCAAGACTTGACATTCTGTTTAACATTTTGAAGTTTTTTAACCACTCTAAACATCATCATTCGCTGAATGTTGATAGTCCACCAGTCTTTAATCTTTTTTTCAAGATCCAAGTGAGCAATCCACATCTTTTCAAATCTGAAAGGTGGGTTTCCCTTAGCAGTAATCAAGTCAACACTAAAACATATAGGGAAGTGATTAGAGCCGATCTTCGTAAGAGATGACAAGAGCAGCCAAAGCTTTTGAGCTAGCACCCAAAAATCAATGCACGGTCTAGCCTAACTTGGATAAGATCCTGACCAATCCTTCTATTTGACCAGGTATAATTGACCCCCTGAAGCTGCAGATCAAAAGAGCTTGATTATTGATAAATTCCATAAGCTCCACTCTACCATCAAATTGTCTCTGATTATCCACTCCACCAAACTTCTCATTTTCTTTCAAAGGATAGTTGAAGTCACCAATAATCAACCAGGGAAGATCCAGGAATGATCTTCTATGTTTTTCAACCCTTTTCCAAACTGGGACCTTCTAGCTTTAGAGTTGGGGGCATAGATAATAGTAGCAACCCATTCAAAATCCGACTTGACATAAACAAAGTTAATGCTTAAGCAATTCACATTCTCCATTATCACTATCCCCCTAACATGATTATGATTCCAAAAAATAGCAACCCCTCCTGAAGCCCCTTCAAAGCTAATACCCACCACACCACCATTTTTAAAAATTCTATTTTTTTCCACCTTATCTTTCCCCATCTTGGTTTATTGAACAAAAATAATATCAGGTTTATGGTCTCTTACCAAATTCCTGATGATGTCTTGCGTATGAGGGGCATTCACCCTCTTATGTTCCACGATATGAGCTTCATTTCCTGACCGGAGTATAGACTCCCTGGGTAGTAAGCTTCTTACCATCCGCTATGTCCTTCTTACTTTATCTTTCTTGATCTCTTTGTTGGTATATCTACCTTGGGTTTTTTTCTAAGATCCAACATCTTCTGTAAGACCCTTAGTTCCCTAGTCATCTTTACTTCTTGTAGTGACACCCTTGGATCCAAGTGTAATAAGTTTATTCTCCTTTTTTTTGTTTCTTTCCCTTTTGAATAGTCCAGGGTTCCTTATTTCGATCTACTGTGGGATCTTCACTAGCAACAAGATCTTCATCACTACTACTTGAAAGAGTATCAAAAGCAAAAGAAGAGTCATCTTCATCTAATTTTAATTCCTCAACAAGAAATCTATCTTCCAGGAGCCACTCTGAGAGTCATTAGTATAATTTCCCAAAATAGGGATGAGCACCACATAGGAACAAAATCATCACTAGGATTTCCAATGTCAAAAACCAAGAAGGGACTGACAAGAGATTCTAAAAAATGAGAGACTGAAGCAACAGGGATACCCGCTCTAGGGGCAGAATCCATGGAGGAGGTAGCCAGAGTCCAAAACATGTGAAACTGGTTCCACTAGTTCCCCTTCCTCCAACACAGGATAGCATTAGAATCCACTTTCTCACTGAAGCTTCCTTTTTACTACTATTATCAACTTCCAAAGCCTAAGATTTCACTTTCTTCCAGACTTGTCTAGTGGACTTCTGAGGTTTAGGCTCCGGGTCCCACGGGGCCTAGAGAAACCTTAGGAGTTTTCTTGGGGCAATGCTTAGCCCAGTGACCCATCTTATGCCACACAAAGCATGCAAATGGGAGCGATTCAAAAATCACCTCCTACTTCCACAAACCCAATTTGGAGTTGATATTAATCACTGAGGGGAGATTGTCAAACTGACCAATATTAACACATATCCTGGCAAAAACTAGTCTAGAATTAGTCATCATCATAAGATCAACCGAAATGAGATCACCTCCAAAAGAGGAAGCTAAGCCCTTCAGGACCCCCTTGTTCTAATACTCGAGAGGGCAACCTAGGAAACCTAACCCAAATAGGGCTAGCCATAAAGAAATTATCAAAGTAATCCTAGTTAGGAACCCATTTGTGAAAAGCCACAGCCATTCTACCAAATATCCAGGGTCCTCCACATAAAACATAGTCACTGATCTTCCTTGTTGGAAAAATAAAAAGAGAGAAAACCTTTTGGAAGGGCAGCACTATCAACATGGCCTTTCAGCATCCATCTCTTCTTAGCAAAATACCTAACTACCTCAATGTTAGGATGAGGACCCAGAAACTTACCAACAATGAGAACTCCATAGCCATACCGATTGATCTACTAAGGAGTCTAGAAACAAAATAACAACTTCTCCTTCATGAAGACACGCCTTAACAGAATCATCTGAAGAATGAGACTTTCCCTCCTTTCTAGCTCCCAATATTTTCAACCACTTTTTCAGGCTAGGAGGGTTGACTTTAGCACCAACAGGGCTAGAATTACCACTTGACCCCACTTGTGGGTCATTTGAAGAAGTGGCCTCATCGTTCAACACCTCAAGAGAAGGATAGGGCACACCCCCTAGCACAACTTCACACATAGGCAAAGCACCAGGAAGTACTTCCATCAAGGGGGTTCCCATGACAACCCTACACGGGGAAATATTCCCTTTACCCATTAGAGAAAGATCTAACACCAACAATGCCAGATCCAGTACTGGCAAGGATGGAATCCCCAAGTCCAAAGACCCATCCAGACTAATGCCAGTACCAATACCAGTACCAGCACCAGCAGCTGCAACGCCATGGCTCAGCTTGAAATTTGAACATGCATTCCCGCTCGATTCCTCTCCCATTCCTGTAAGGTTGTTGATTGTTAATGATACATATGTTAATAAGTAACTGTATATAAATTGATTTGTAAATTTGCAACTACCTTTTTCTTAGTTAGATCTCTTGTGCACTCTTTGTCTTCACTTCATTCCTTCACTATCCATTGGCTTCAACATTTCATCAATCTCATGTTTTTTACTCAGATTTCAACCTTTTTCTTCTTCACTGCATCATTCGGTGACTCATCAACACTTCAACTTGCCAAGCTTCTCTTCATACAATTTCATCCTTTATATAGACTTTGTTTTTCCTCTTAATCTCCTTTATTACATTTATTTTGATTAATTTCAACCGTTTGATCATCCTTATAAACTAATTCAATGAATTTAGAGCTCGGTAAAATGTTTTATCATCACCTCGAAACTTGAAATTTCTTAGAACTTGTACCTTCACTTTTAACCACTCAGATCTATACCATAGATCATCACCTTGAATTTTCTTGATCATAGATCTCTTCAACTAACTCTTCCTTATCATTAGAATCTTCTAGCTCATCATAACTCATCATTAAATGTCATTCCGATCCTTGTATTTAATTTTTGTTCCTTGCTCGGTGGCTAAATTATTTTTCTTTAACCAAAATTCTATTTACTTCACTCAATAACTAAAACCTTCTAATCAGTGCCTTGACTTCCTTTCACTTTACTGAAACTTACTTTCCTTTCACTGGATGACTTTTTCTTACTCGGTAACCAAACTATTTTGCTTACCGACTTGACTAATCTTCTTTACCGACTTGATATAATCAAATGTTTAGTAGAAAAAATTTATATCAACATAACCGTATCATAGTCTGATCTGTATTAGCTGCCCAATTAAGTTCTTCAACTTCACAACATTTCACTTCCTCTTCTTCTTT
>BSBK01002006.1:0-12500 GCA_027943335.1 Chamaecyparis obtusa
AAAAGAAAAGGAAAAAGATGTTGTTCAGTTGCCTCCTACCCTTGAGAGGACTGAACAAAGAGACCATGTTGGGCCTAATGATGAGGAGAGCTCTAGCAGCTCTGATAGTTCAGAAGAAGAGAAGAAAAACCTCAACCTCAGCCCTTGAGGAGATCCACGAGAGAAAGAAAGCAACCAGAAAGGTTTGGTTATTCTATGTTAGATTCCAGTTGTGCCTTTGCTTTGATTACTAACATTGATGAGCCTAGATCTATGAAAGAGGCTTTGGGCATGAAAGATGTAGGTTCCTAGATTGAGGCTATGGATGATGAGATGGCTTCATTGGAGAAAAACAAAACTTGGGACCTTGTACCTTTTCCTAAAGGGAGAAAATCTATTGGCTATAAATGGGTGTTCAAGAAGAAATTCTGTGCAGATGGCAGTGTTGAAAGGTACAAAGCTAGATTGGTTGCAAAAGGGTATTCATAGGTAGAGGGAATAGATTATGCCCCTATGTAGGCATGTCACGGGTATCCCCTTGAAGGCAGTGTCATATGGGGCTTTGCCTGTGTGTGAAGTTGTGTTAGGAGAAGGGCCCCTGTCCCACTTCTAAGGTATTGAGCATTGAGGCAACTTCTTCAAAGGACCCACAAGTGGGGTTAGAAGGCATCTCTAGCTCTATTTGTGTTGATGTCAACCCTCAAAGTCTGAAAAAGTGGTTGGATCTTGTGGGAACAAGAAAGGAGGAAAATTCTACATCCTCTAAAGAACCAGTTAAGGCTTTTCTCCAAGAAGGAGAAGTTGCTATTTTTGTTCCTAATTCTCTGGTGGATCATTCTATTTCAGCCATGGAATTCATGTTGGTTGGTAAGTTTCTGGGCCCTCGTCCTAATATTGAAGCGGTTAGGACTTTTGTTAAGAAAAAATGGGCATTGAAAGGCCATGTTGATATTGCAACCCTTCCTAAAGGCTTTCTTTCCTTTTCTTTCTCAAATAAGGAAGATCGAGACTATGTGTTGTGTGGGGGTCCATGGATGTTTGGTAGAATGGCTATGGCCTTTCATAAATGGGTTCCCAATTGGAACTATTCTAATAATTTCTTTATGGCAACCCCTGTTTGGGTTAGGTTTCCTGGGCTTCCCTTAGAATATTGGAATGAGGGGTTTTCAAAGGGTTAGCTTCCTCCTTTGGAGGAGAACTCATCTCTATTGATCCTATGACAATGACCAAGTCTAGACTTGTTTTTGCTAAGATCTATGTTAATATCAGCCAGTTTGACAATCTCCCTTTGGTCATCAATATCAACTCCAAACTGGGTCAGTGGAAACAGGAGGTGACTTTTGAGTCGCTCCCATTTTCCTATTTTTTTTGTCATAAAATGGGTCATTGGGCCAAACACTGCCCAAAGAAAACTCCCAAGGTTTCCCTACCAGCAGACTCTAAACCTAAAAAGATGACCAGACAAGTCTGGAAGGAAGTTAAAGGTGACAATAGTAGTAAAAAGGAAGAATCAACGGAGATAGTGGACTCTAACTCTATCCTAGTGTTGGAGGAGGGAGAAATGGAAGAACTGGCTTCCCATATGTCAGACTTTGTTACCATATCTTGTAAGGATGTAGTCTCTAATGAGAGTAACCAGGAGATCCCTACTTCTTCTGAATTTCTTGAGAATCCCTTGGGTGATGATGATGTTTCACTTCCTATGGTGGTGCTGGTTCCTATTTTGGAAGAAGTCTCTTAGATAGAAGCCTTGGCTAATAGAGTTATTATTGAAGAAGTTAAATCTGATGAAGATGACTCCTCTTCTATCCCTGATACTTTTTATGGACTAGTGATGAAGATCTGATTGCTGGAGATGAGCCCTCTGATGAAAATAGACCCTGAACAGTTCAAAAAGGGAAGAAACAAAAAAAGAAAGAGAAGAAACCTGAACCTATCACTCTAGGCTCTAAGGGAGTCACCACTCAAAGTAAAAACAGATGGGGGATCCAAGCTAAAAGTAGATATTAGATCTTATAAAAAGACTCAAGGCAGATATACTAACAAATAAATCAGAGAAAGAGAAAGCAAAAAGGATATTGTGGATGGTAAGCAACTTACTATCTAGGGAGTCTGCACTCCGATTAAGAAATGAAGCTCATCTTGTGGAACATAAGAGGGTTGAATGCCCCTCACAAGAAAGACATTCTTAGAAATTTGGTAAGAGACCACAATCCTGATATCATTTTTGTTTAAGAAACTAAGATGGGCAAAGAGAAGGTGGAAAAAATTAGAATTTTTAAAAATAATGGGGTGGCTGGCTTCAGCTCTGAAGGAGCTTCGGGAGGGGTTGCTATTTTTTGGAATCAGAATCATGTTTGAGGGTCTATGATCATGGAAAATATGAACTTCCTTAGCATTAACTTTTTGCATATTAAGATGGATTTTGAATGGGTTGCTACTAAAATTTATGCCCCTAACTCTAAAGATGGTAGATCCCATTTCTGGAAAAAAGTTGAAAATCACAGAAAAACCTTCCAGGAGCTCCCATGGTTGATTGTTGGAGACTTCAATTGTCCTTTAAATGACAATGAGAAGTTTGGTGGGGTGGATAATCAGAGTCATCTAGATGGAAGAATTGAACTTATGGAATTCATTAATACTCAAGCCCTTTTTGATATGGAGCTTCAGGGAGTCAATTTTACTTGGTCAAATAGAAGGATTGGTGAAGACCTCATCCAAGTTAGATTGGATCAGGCACTAATAACTGGGTGCTTGCTTAAAAACTTTGGTTGTTTGTTGTCATCCCTTTTGAAGATTGGATCTGATCATTTCCCAATTTGTTTTAGTGTTGATCCGATTACAGCGAAGGGTCACCTACCCCTCAGGTTTGAAAAGATGTGGGTTGGCCATCTAGAGCTGGATCAACATATCAAAGAGTGGTGGAATGTTAAAATTCAAGGCACTGCTATGTTTAGAGTGGTTAAGAAACTTCTCAGTGTTAAACAAAATGTGAAGATGTGGAGTAAAGAAGTTTTGGTGACATTTTTAAATCCAAAATTTAGCTTAAAAGGGATATTGATGTTATTCAAAACACCATCCAACATTCTGGTCTGACGGTGGAGTTGAGGGATAAGGAGGAGAGCATCCTTGTGAAAATGCATAATATTATTTCCAAGAGGAAGAATACTGGAGACAAAGATCCAGGTCTATTTGGCTTAAAGCTGGGGATAAGAACACTAGATTCTTTCATTTATCTACCTCAAAACATAGAGCTACTAACAGAATATCCAAACTTAAAATGGAGGAAGGGGAAATTACCAATGATAAAGATATTTTAGAAGCTATCATTAATTTCTTCTCTTCTCTACTCTCTAAAGACCCTAATCTCGATGTGGGGAATCAAAATATCCTTCTTGATGCCATTCATTCCATTGTTAATGATTCTACCAAAAAAGCTCTTATTGCTATCCCTTTTATGGATGAAGTCAAGGCTATTGTCTTCTCTTTCAAAGGTAATAAGTCCCTAGGTCTAGATGGGTTCCCTATGTTCTTGTTTCAAAAATTCTAGCATATTATTGGAGTGGATATTAGAAATGCTACTAAAGAATTCTGTGGTGCTAGATCTCTGCTTAAAGAGATTAACGCGACCTTTCTTGCTTTGATTTCTAAGAAGCCTATAGTTGATTTGGTGGATTCCTTCAGACCGATTAGCTTGTGTAATTATATTTACAAAATCTTATCCAAAGTTCTTACTTCTTATTTGCTAGTTATTCTTCCTTAGATTATTTCTCCTCAACAAAGTGGTTTTGTTCCTAGTAGGTAGATTCTTGATTTGATTATGAAGGTTCATGAGGTTATCCACTCTACCTAGGTTTCTCTTAACTCTGGTTTTCTCCTCGAAATTGGATCTTTCGAAGGCTTATGATCGGGTGGACTAGGACTTATTGATCAAGGTGTTGAGAGCCTTTGGCTTTGATGAGAAATTCTTCAAATTGATTTACCAGCTTATTAGTACTTTTACTACTACTAGTCTGATTAATGGATCCCCTTCTAGATTTTTAAACCTTCCAGGGGTCTTAGGCAAGGAGACCCTCTTTCTCCTATCCTTTTTTCTATCTTGGCTGAATGTCTAGGGCATCTTCTTCAGAAAATTGTCTCTATTGGAGTGTTTAAAGGTCTTTCCCCTTCTTCAACCTCTAGTCCCTGCTCCCATGAACAGTTTGTGATTGACACTATCATAATGGGTTTCTCTTCTATTTAGGAAGTGAAGACTATCAAACAAGCTCTTTCTACCTATTCTTTAAGTTTTGGCCAATCCATTAATTGGGATAAGAGCTCTTTATATTTTATCAATACTCCTGAGGATAGGCAGTATAGAATTACCAAAATCATAGGATGCAGAATTGACTATTTTCCTGCTACCTATCTTGGCCTTCCTCTTGGTCTCAAACCTCTAGACTCCTTTTGGGCTAGCATTATGGATAGATTCAATAGGAAGTTGGTTGGATGGAAAGGAGCACTTCTTAGTCAAGGAGGTAAACTTCAACTCCTAAAGGCCTCATTGCAAAGCTTTCCTATCTATGCTCTTAGTCTCTTTAAGATACCTGGTAAACATGCTGATATTATTGAAAAAAATCCAAAGAAACTTCCTGTGGTTGGGAGTGGAAGAGAAAAAAAGACTTTCCTTATTTACCTGGGACAAGGTGTGTACTCCTAAAAACTAGGGGGGGGGGCTGGGAATTCACCCTCTAAGAGTTACCAATATGGCATTGCTAGCTAAATAGACCTGGAGAATTTTTGTGGTCAAAAGAGAATGGAATGAAATTATCCAAAGAAAATATCTCTTCTCTTTCTCCCATATTTCAAAATTTGGGAAACAGATCTGAAAGTACAAATTTGGAATAGTATCCAGAATTCTAAGTGTCCTTTAAAGGGGCTAAGTGGTTTCTTGGCAATGGTAGAAGGATCTAGTTTTGGGAGATTGTTGGATCAAAGGTTGTCCCCTTAATTCTATCTCTACTTTTCAACCTTTCATCAATCAGTGCATCCAAAGATTTGGAGCCAGGGTTAGGGACTACTAGAGGAATGGCTCATGGATTGACCCCCCTCCCTTGTGGATGAAATGCTTAAGCCTTTAATGCTGGATCTTATGGTCTAGAAGGTTAAGGATTCTAGAGAAGATGAGCTACTTTGGGGGTATTCTTCCTTTTGGTATCTTCATGGTGGCTTCCTGTTCTGAGCTTTTACTAAAACAACTGAATCCTATCCCTTTCTGGGCTCAGGTGTGGGATAAAAGTTTAATTCCTAAAATTAATATTTTTTTCTAGCTGGTTTTGAAGAATAAAATTCTTACTATAGACAATCTCCAAAAACGGGGCATGATTTTGAGCAATAGATGCTTCTTGTGTAAAAAAGTTGAGGAATCGGTCTTTCATCTGGCCATTGATTGTAGCTTTTCTTGGAAGTTTGGAATCTTTTATTACAATGCTAGCAAATTCACTGGTTGTTCCCTAACAACATGGAGAGTTGTTGTATATAGTGGAGAAAAGCTGAGTTCCCTATGGATCAGCACCTATGGAATATTATAGCCCCCCATTTGATATGGCGGTTATGGAGAGAACAGAATGACAGAGTCTTCAAGAATATTGAACTTCTGCCTAAGGTGATTGCTGAGAAAGTTAAGAGAAGCATTAAGGAAAACTATAAGCTATCAATAAGCAGGATGCCAGACTTCAATGTTGGTGATTTGAGTGCAGGGACTACTATAAAAATTCAAATCAAAGGGAGAATGCCATCTGGCTTTCACCTCCGCCAGGATGGATAAAAATAAATTTTGATGGCATTGCGAAGGGAAACCTGAGCCCAACAGGTTGTGGTGGTCTCATTCGTGATGAAATGGCTAATTGCTTGGCTGCGGTGGCAATGCCTATTAGGGTGCAAAGCAACCACATGGCGGAGGCCATGACCCTTCTTCAGACTCTAAAAATTGTCAAGAAAGATATGGCTCAGAATGTTTGGATTGAGGGAGACTCAATGAACATATTGAAATGCATAAATGACAAGACTAAACTATCATGGTCCATTAAGGAGATAATCGAGGAAGCTAGGGTTATCATTAGATCCTTTAAGCATGTCATTATTTCTCATGCTTATCGTGAAGTGAATTGTACCACTGATGAGTTGGTTAACTTTGTGGTTAAATCTAAGGATACTGTGATCTGGCATGGTTATGACAATCTCACCATTGATATGAAAGCCAAGTTGGCCTTTGACAGGTCTCAAAGTAAAAGGGTGGATTGGGCGTATCTTAAGAAGTTATGATGATTAGACACATTTTAGAGAAATAGGGTAAAATGATTACGAAAAGTGGTGCCTTTCCCAAGAATACTAATTGTAGACATGAGTTAACTTTTGTTAACTTCAAAGTTGCCTATTATCTCAACAATTGGTATTTCTCTGCGATTACGATTGTCACTATTAGCTTGGAAATCATGGGCAGAGGGCTTAATCGTAAAGAGCCTAAGGACTGTGCAAAATGGAAGAATATGTCAGAGGTCTGGGAAATTCTCAACAAGGGGGGTCTTACCACCTACATGGAATGGTTGCATGGGGCTAAAGACAGTGCCACAAAGCTATTTGTTGACTCCTGGAGAGATGGAGTTGTCACTATTGTTGGTATCATAGTGAACATTATAGAGGAATTCATTGCTAAAGTCTCTGGGCTTAGTACTAAGGGCATCAAATTTTATCGTGACAAGAAAGTCTCACAAAAGGCCATTTGGTGCTTCCCCAAAAGCAAGGAGGAAAAGAAAAGTCTGGTGAAAGAGTTTGGTGGGTGCTATGATGTTGCAACATTCAAAGCTATTTGGGCAATGGTTATGATGGCAATTATGGAATATGTTTTCCTGGATGATAGGTTTAAATGCACCCATTCATATCATTTTGTGTTGCTCTATCATTTTTATCATAAAATTAGGGTGTCCCTGCCTTACTATATTCTTCAGTCCCTCCGTCTTAGTATTTCCCAACATAGGAAGAAGGAGAAGAAACCCAATCTTCATGAAGGGTTGATTCTTCTAATGGTTGAACATATTAAGAAGTTTGCTGGTGCTAGCCTTGTCATTTCTCAGCCTAAAACTAGTACAGGTAAGAAAAGAATTAGGGAGATGGGTGCTAAAGAGGAGAGTCCTTCAAGTAAAAAGATAAGAAAGGAAAAGGAGGTTGGCATGGAAACAGATACCTCTGCTAATAGTGAGGAAGGTTATGATGATTTGGTCGATTCTACTGAGGAAGATAATTATTCTTCAACCTCGGCTTCAAAAATGGCTTTGAGGGATAAGAGGCTACTACTACTATGGATATGGGTAACACCTCTGGAATTAAGAGTAACAATGAGGATGATAAGAATGAGGAGGATGTTGGTGGCCAGCAGGTGCCCATTTTGGTGTACTATGATAGCTCTAAAGACCATGATGTGCCCATCTCCCCTAGACTAGAAGTGGTCATGGCAGTTGGGTTGAATATTCAGAAGGATGCCATGGATGTGGAGAAAACTTCCCCTGATGTGGAGAGGGTTTCACCTAGTGCGGAGAAAGTGAATGATCCTGGCAATTCTCGGAACATTCCTTTCATTAAAACTATGGATATGCAAGAACGGAATGTTCAGCTACTTAAGGAGGACATGGACAATAAAATAGATCCCCCCTTTGGGGTTCTCCAAACTGCTAAGGCTGTTTCCATGTATTCTTTTCGTTTACTTAAATGGGTATTTTAGGAAATCAAGAATTTAAACTTAAAGTATTGCTCCATTTTCACTAAGGTGGATTCCCTGTAGGATAAGCTGGAGTTTGGTTCAAAAACTACAGATGGCAACATGAACATTGATGGTGATAAAAAAGTGCAAGAAATGAAAGCTAGAATGGAAATGATGGAGAAAGCCATGAAAAAACACATGCATGACAACAATAAGTTTATGGGTTCGGCCATGGAATGTTTTATGAAAAAACACATGCATGACAACAATAAGTTTATGGGTTCAGCCATGGAATGTTTTATGAAAAAACACATGCATGACAACAATAAGTTTATGGGTTCGGCCATGGAATGTTTTATGACCATTAAAGTTGATTTGGATGCTGGCTCCCCCAGCAAGAAACCTAATGACAACATAGAGGACTTGGAAGAGGAAGGCCCAAGAAAATGTACCAGATCTATGAAAAGGAGAAAGATTCAAGAAAGAATCCAGGAGCTCTCTGACTTTAACACTACAATTAGGAAGATATCTGAGGTGGAGCAAGAAGCTGATGAAACTCGCATGGAGTTTTTCTAGTGCCCTGGGTTCCTGGTGTTGGCCTTCTATTGATTTTTTGCTGGTTTTTGGCTTTTTGGTTTTCATGATGGTTTTGGGTATTGCGGACTGGTTTCCAGTCTTGTCTCTCTTTAGTTTCCTTTAATACTAAACTTTTATTCTAGCTTGTACGGGGTTTTGAGTCCCCTTTAAAACCTATTTTTCCCTGCAATCAAAAACATTGAGACACCTTTCCCAACATATTTTAGATTTTAAATTCACTAATGAATACAACAATCATAGGACTACTAGGATCACCATACTTAGGTAGAAAATATTCCCACGAAAGGAGGCCATCTCTAGGTATCCATAAATTTGGATAATGTTAGTTTGTTTATTTCCCCTCCCTTCCATTTTTGTGCATAAATTTTTGTCTACTTGATTTAGTTCAAGTATTTCTTTGATTTCTTGTAATAATGGAATTTCAATATTCAATTGTCGTATCCCATATATAACATATGTGTTTCATTTAAATAAATTAGTTTTGGAGGGAATATCTTTATAAAAGGAAATTATTTCAAAACATGGTTTTATTCTCAAGTTCTAAGGTTAAATACTAGAAAAAATTGAAAGAATATTTGGTAATGTTTTTTTAGTGCAATAGTATGGAAGGTCACTAAAATCATTATCTGGGGAAGCTTCAAAAAGAAGCTCTGGAGAAGCTTTGAAATATGGATCCAAAGAGTTGTTGAGAAGTGTCTTTGAGGTGGATTCGACAAATAATTTTAAAAGAGTGTTAGAAGGTTTTTCAATCTAGTCTTGTCAATTGATATTTTATGAGGTTTCCTAGTAGGTTACTTATCACTTTCATCCACATGATTATCTTGTGAAATTATTTCTTATTTTCCACCTATTAATTCAATTATGGTGGGTTGATCTGATTGACACCAATTTTTACCTTACCTAATTTATACATCTCCATAGTGTTTAGCATTAATTCTAGTAATATTTTCTTGTTACGCTAAGGGTAAGCATAACAGATCTATTATTCTTTGGATTAGTGACTATGAGTGTGGAGTTAATGTATAACTCCTTCATCCTAATATTGATTTTATGGAGGTGGTAGCAGGATTTTTTGTTAATTTTTCATGTGGTGAGGTCTTTGATAGAACTAGTTATATGGAAGGTTCCTATTGGGAAAATGTGTTGTACACCTTGCATAATATTTATATTAATGTTATATTTTATTATTATGTGTGTCGCTCCTAGGATCACCTAGATGGATGCACATCACATTACTATTCCTTGGAGATTCCATAGGGATTTCATTCTTGGGGCCACTTGATGATTTGTATTGTTACATTGGGATTATATTTAACGTGGGTGACACACTAGGATATGATATTGTATTTTATTTAAAATTGGGGAAAGATATTTAATAAATTGTAAACTTAGTACCCAATATTAAATAAGGGAGACAATGTTATTATGTTCAAATAATTTTGTGGTTCATGGTTTTACTTTATCACTAGTTGTATTTTGTGCAAGATTGTGTCTATAAAAAAAAAACACATAATAGTGGTTTAGGTTGAGTGGTGTGATGGGTTATAATTATTGAGTCTTTCTGAAGGTTGCATTTTTTAAGCATGTCATGAGTTGTTTAGAGACATGTTTGGAATCATGGGAATGCATTGGAGGTTTTTGATGTGTTGAGGGTATTCATTGTAACTCTATAAGTACTTTGCATTACTTTATGGTTGAATAATACAATGGAATATGGATACCTTTGGAGACTAAGTTCTTTTTTTTCCTTCATGAGGGTTTTCCTAGGGTATATCTTGTGTTATCTTGTGGCTTGTCTATTTGAGCTTTGCATAATGATGATTTTACAAGCTTGTACATGTATTCTTGTCTCTCATGGGATACATAGGAAATAAATTAAATATAACTAGGTATAATCATTATTTCATAGCAAGTGGTATCATAGATTTCATGGTTGATTTGGAGTTATAATCCTAGCTTGAGTACACAAGGCCCAAAGTTGAAGCCATGGATATGCATTAAGGTTTTTGGACAATTAAAAGGTATGGAACACATGTGTAGGTTACATGATGCAAATTAAGAATTATTTGAAGATTATTATATGTGATAACTACAAGACCTAACATTATGCAAGAAATAGGATTGGTGACTCACTCTAAGGAAGCATAAAATGAGACTCAAATGGAAATAATTGAAATAATTCTCAAATATTTAAATGAAACTGTGGATTTTAGAATGTGGTATCCAAGAGGTGAAAATCACTCTTATAGCATATATGGATGAAACTTGGTCCAAATTTTTTGATGAATCACCCACATAGGGTGGAATCACATCTCCACAAAAGGTGGATCATCCTCCATTATACAATAAGGTATGAGCAACATGTGAATGATGATAATGTGATAAGAGCACTAAAGGTGGATCTCACACATAAAGTGGAAAATTATATAAACTATCACCACCTAAAGTGAAATTTATCCTACACCACATGCAAATAAGATGCAAACTTCTAGGTGTCTCATATGCAAACTACTATGCAATGCATTATCTTAAGTAGGCATAAATCAAGTGTAATTAGTGAAAATTTAATTACACCAACACACCCCCCACCCCCCTTAAGTGTAACTTAGAGGGATGTACTTACACTCACAATGAAAGATGGGTCCCAACTACCAGATGATGTTAGGTACCCATGTACAATATAAAAATATAATGCAATGCAATCTCTCATAAAGTGAAGAAAAGGAAAAAACATCATGGAACAAAAATCCTCTTCAAAAAGAGAGTTGAAAACACAAAAGATTCATGGATGGAGGAATCAAGACCCCACAAGGACTACATACATCATATGTATACAATAAAGTATCCCTCCATAGGAAGGAAAGGAGGAGATATGATATCCCCCCCATGATAAAGAAGCCAATCCATGTCCAAATGGAAGGAGGAAGGAAGTCTCCAAGTATACATCTCTGAAGAATTAATGGATATCTCCAAGATCAAAGAATCCATCGCATCATCATGATCAAATTGGACCAAGAAATGTGACAAGACAAATGAAGGAGAAGAATGATGAAGGGTACTCCCCTTTTTAACACAAACACACACAACAAAATTGAGAATAACAACGAATTGTAAGGACAAGAAATGAGATTTCTATTATCTCCAATGAAATGGAATTACAATGTTCATAAATATAACATGCACAGCCACATGGGCATTTTTCATTACAATATTCTGCAAGCCAGAGCCACTAGATCCATCTTCCAAAAAATGCCCTAGATAACCCTACGAGCCTTCATTATATAGGCAATTTTTATTGCCCAAGAGGGTTCTAGAAATTTTAACCCCAAATTTTGAGGTTGACCATCCCTAAGATATTATTATTCATTTTTATTACATTAGAATAGGCCCAAACAACTTTCAAAACTCAAAAAGAAAGTTTGAAAGAATTTGTTTTTCTTCTATTTTAGGTAGTACAACTTCTAGAGACCATAAATCATTGTCCATTGACCCGATTGGCTATTATCACCCCATTTTGGAAATGGCGCAAAGTTATCTACAACTCTTGATTCAAATTGTTAAGGTTTCAACCCCATTCAGAGCCTCTAAAGCCTTCAAAACAGAGTTTAATGTTTTTGTACCCTATTGCCAATACCAAAAAATTTCAATATCTTCAAAACTAGACTTGATCTTGCAATGAAACTTTACTGGCAGGCTGATATAACCAAAGTGAACCTTTAGGGAAGAAAATAGAACATTCTAAGCTCAAACAAAAAACTTAAAATAGTAAATTTCCAAAAATAGCAGCTTTGCACAAGATAGCCCTTATTGAAAAGAAACCAGAAGATATTATTAGGTGATACAAGATTTCCCTTACATATAGGATGCTCTTGCATCAAAGAATTATAAATGTTAATCTCCAAAGAAGGTGAATAAGTATCTTCAAATCCAAATGTGATGAAACTATAATCAAAGAATAGAGAAACCCCCTCAAGTATGTCTCCCAAATCTGCAATATGAGACTCCACAAACAATGTTGAAACACCATCCAAGTATTCATCCCATGCTACAAGATCTAAATCACTATGATCATCATGTTGAATAGTATAAATCAAGCCTAAAGAAGTGGAATGTTAAGGAGTAGGAAGTTCAAAACTTGTCTCAAGACCACAACAATTCAAGTGTTTGAAATTCTCCTCATGATACACCC
>BSBK01002006.1:645000-797500 GCA_027943335.1 Chamaecyparis obtusa
CTACTGAAGAAAATGCAGAGTTTGAAGCAAGCAGAAGATCTGTTCAGGAGTCTACAGAGGAGTTCTATCGACTTCTCATCAGAACAGACCATGCAGAAGCTGATAAGGAGAAAGTTGCCTGATACCTTAATGGGTTAAGGCCAAGCATTCAGGAGGAGCTGAATCTGGTTCAAATGAACAGTATTGAAGAGGCATACCAATTTTCCCTAAAAGTAGAGGAAAAGCTAAACAAGAAGTTTGAGAGCAGACAAAATAGAAGAGGTCGCGGTGGACGGTCATATGGTGGCTGAAATGAAGATCCAAAAAAGAAGGATGAGGCCAGTAGCAGTCAGAATCAGTGAAGAAATAATTCCAATCGCTTCCAAGATCAGAATAATAGAGATCAAAGAGGAAGAGGAAGAGGACAAGGACCTGGAAGAGGTGGCTTCCATGGAACATGTTTTCACTGTGGAGAAGAAGGTCATAGGGCATTTGAATGTCCTCAGCGCCAAGGCCAAATAGACAGGAGAAATGAAGGCCAGGCTAGAGTTGCACATGTAGATGAAGATGCCAAATCATCAAATTTTGAAGATGCTGAAAGAGGAGAAACTTTGATTAACAGAAGAGTCCTATTGAGTGGTGAGAATAAACCTAAGCAAAGGAGGATCCTGTTTTGCACCAGGTGCAAGTGTGAAGGTAAATGTTGTGATGTGATTATTGATAGTGGAAGCACTGACAATTTGGTGTCAGAAGAGATGGTGACAAAGTTGAAGCTCAAGAGACAAAAACACCCACATCCATATCGAATTGCCTGGGTACAGGATGACCACAAGGTCATGGTCAATGAACAATGCCTGGTGAAGTTTAAGATTGGCGGATACCAAGATGAGGTATTATGTGATATCATATCTATGGATGCATGTCATATGTTGTTGGGTAGGCCATGGCAGTTTGACAAATGTGTTGTACATGATGGTCGTGCAAATACTTATTCCCTGACAAAGGATGGAGTGCGACATAAGCTAAAACTATTGAAGGAGACTGAAGAAAAGGTATGTGGTAATGCAAGGATAACTTTTGTTGATGAAGAAATTTCCTAGATGGTATGAGGCATGAGCATGTATGTTTTTCTTTAATTCCAAAAGCTGGTAAAGAGGAAGTAGAAGATGTTCTTGTAGAAGTTGCAGATTTGTTGAATCAGTTTCAGGATATTGTATCCGATAACGTGCCTGATGGATTACCACTAGTCAGGAAGATCAGTCATCAGATGGACTTGATCCCAGGAGCGAGTTTGCCGAATAAGGCAGCACATAGAATGACACCTGCAGAAAGCAAAGAGTTGAACAGATAAGTACATGAACTGCTACAGAAAGGATTGATCCGTGAGAGTCTGAGTCCCTGTGCTGTACCAGCGGTATTAGCACCAAAGAAGAATGGAGAATGGAGGATGTGTACAGATTCTAGGGCAATAAACAAGATCACAATCAAGTATAGGTTTCCATTGCCACGAATGGATGATATTATGGATTGTTTGAGTGGAGCTGTGTATTTCTCAAAGATAGATCTGAAGAGTGGATATCATCAGATTTGGATCAGAGAAAGAGATGAATGGAAGACTACCTTCAAGACAAAGGAAGGACTATATGAGTGGTTAGTCATGCCTTTTGGGCTAACCAATGCATCGAGCACTTTCATGCGGCTCATGAACGAGGTTCTGAAAGAATTTCTAGGTAAGCTTTTCATTGTTTACCTAGATGATATTTTGATCTTTAGTAAGACATTGGATGAGCATATGATGCATACTCATATGGTATTTGAGAAGTTGAGAGAAGAAAAATTGTTGATTAATTTGAAGAAGTGCAGTTTTGTGAAGAAAGAGTTAGTGTATTTGGGGTTTCTAGTTTCAGGAGAAGGTCTAAAAATGGACCCAGAGAAGGTACAGGCTATCCTTGAATGGCCTACTCCAAGGAGTGCTACTGAGGTAAGATCTTTTCATGGTCTAGCTGTATGCACCCTAAAATGGTTGCCTAGACTTTGGGCCCCATTTATTTGATTTATCAACCCTGAATCATTTTGATCAATAATCAATATTTTCAACAATATCAATTTCTTGATCAAATCTTAGTTTCGATCATATATTGGATTTTTATCCTTGGGCTAACCATTTATCCTAAGTCTTTATTTAATTAAAAGGAATATTTCCTCCCCTTTCAATTAAATAAAAGCCCCCACTTTTTCTCTTATCCTAAGTTGCACAAATAAAGTATTATTCCTATTTTATAAAAAGAGAAAAGCACCTTTTGTCTCACATGAGGCTCAAAAGTCAACACTTCACTCTGATTGGAGGATGTTTGTGCACATGGATTGCTCCTTTTTCAACCTCCACCGCTGATTGAGACTTTTGCCTCTTAATCTCAATGGTCCATTTCACCTCATTTCTTATAAAAGGAGAGCTCTCTCCTTCATTTGCATATTCATGTTTTATGCTAATGTTATGCTGCAAGTTTTCTAGATCATTTGGAGCTTTTTGAAGACATTGAAGACTTGTTGCTTTCATCATTTTAGTTGCATTTCATAATAGTTTTGCTTTCATAGTTACATTCATGGCATCATAGATTAGATTTCCTTTTATGCAATAGAATCAGCTCACATAGTTTAAATAGGAGGCATTGTAATCCATTGCTATTTCCTTTCATAGCTTAGTTTGTACTTCCATTTTCATAGCATAGCTTGCACATTTGCATCTTCATCTTAGTTGCATTGCATTGCATTTCATATTGGATTCTTGGAGATATTGGCACTCTTGCCCTTGTCTTCACTTGAATCTCTCATTGTATGGTTGACTAGCAAGGTCACTTTCTTGTAGCTCTAGCTGAGAGCAAAACTCATAGTCCCTTGCAACTCCATGCATAGAGAGCTATGAGCCACTTTGTGAGGCCTCACTCTTGAGCAACCTTGCATGTAATGGTTCATAGAAGTGCATATTTTAGTGTGTACATTTCTGGCGCCCACCGTGGGGCAGAGTAGATTAGCTTTGTCCCTTTTAATTCTGCATTTTTCATCATTTTCGGATTAATTTTCGGAAAAATCTGCGTCTCTGGTTTTCTGTCTCAGATTATCACGCGACACTTCTCAGAAATATCGCGCGATATACTTCCTGTCTCGGCGCGATAGTTCGCTCGGAAAGAGTATCGCACACCTATATTGAAGTCTATCGCCTGGCATCGGGCGAAGTATCGCCTGTCATCATGCGAAGTATCGCTTGACTGAGAAGTATCGCCCGACTATAGGAAACTGTATCGCACGATACTGTTGAAGACTAAGAAACATCGCCTACTCTGGCAGAGACTTGCGCTTTCAATTTTTTTTGTCCGAATTCGACTATTTTAGCTTGCTGTTTTGTTTTACTTTGTTTAATTAGGTCTAACCTGCATCTTTTAGCTTGAATCCATCAGATTATTGCACATTTACATTTGGATTTTGATTTTGCTAACATTGTGGGCCTAACAAGTTGTGTTTGTAGGTGCTCTCCTTTGCTTGAAAATTGCTAAAAATGCATGTCAAAGAGGGCTACTAACAGTTTTTGCAGGGCTGCCTAAGCATAAAAACAAAAAAAAATTTCCATTTCTTGCTTGTTGTTATTTTCCTTTCATTTGTGGCATTTACTAATTGTATTAGGAATCTTAATACCTTGTGAAAGGGATCTTGAGGTGGTAGGAGAAGTATGCTCTTCACCTTTAGGTGAATCAGAAAATCTTGACCCATCTTAAGGTTTTGGAAGCAAGGGGGTAATTGATCTCTTTGCTTGGTGTGTTTGGGAGAGATTCTTGAGATAGGGGAGTATGCTCTTCACCCTTGTGGTGAATCAAAAACCTTGAACCTCAAGATTTGATCCATTTTTGTTTAGTTTAGGAATCCTTTAGCGGGCCTGCTCTTGAGCAATCAAGAGGAACGACTCAAGTGGGGACAACCTTGTCATCATTCTCCTTGATGGCAAGTGATTCCAACTCACTATAATCTCAAGGCTATCAAGGACACCAAAAACCTTGATAGACATAACACTTGTCTTCGTTTGATGTGAGTAGCTCATGGGATTGCGACCATGAGGAAAACATTGAATAAGAATGCTTAAGGTACTCTTGAGGCCGCGAGGTCCTAGTCCTTTATGAGGAGCAAGAGGGGTGTTGTGAACGGAAATCCTTATTAAGAACCATTAGATAGAAGCCACCTTGTTTAGCCGCTTATCTTCTTAGTGCAAGGATTGATCCAAGTGGTTTACCCGGATCACCTCAAGATACTCACCATATGTGTCCCTTTGGTTGTGTCATTTGACACTTCCACGACAAAGCCAATATCTCTTGTGGGCAACCACTTGGTGTGAGGCAAGGGGGCATCAAGTTGTGGGCTAAGTTGGTAAGTATTGAGCCTTGTCTTGTAGGTAGATATTGCTTGAAGTGTCTTCGATTGTGTGATACCAGTGTAAACATTCTCAACATACAAACAATCGTTAGCATTCATAGGGTGCAATTTTATTTTTGATATCATAAGTGTTTGTCTTGGCAAGGTTGCTTTTGCCCTTGTTTCAAGTGTTTGAAGACATGTTTGATCCTCTACTGTTTGCAAATCTATCCAAATACTGTTGAATTTGTGACTGAAACCAAAAACATCAACCCTCAGATTGAAAATTTTGACCAAACAGACCCAAAACCGCAAATTTCACACAATTCTGGTCAAGAGTTGAATAATTCTGCAATAGTATCACGCCCTGTAAGGTGAAGTATCATGCGATACTTCGCGCATGCTAGAAATATCGCTCCCTTTGAAGAGAAATATCGTGCGATAGTTCGCCCCTGACGGACTATCGCCCGACCTGCCTGCAGTATATCGCCCGCTAGTGTTAAGAAGTATCGCCTGTCTTAGGGTGAAGTATCGCACAGGTGTAGGTTTATCGCCCTAGTAGCCTGGAGTATATCGCCTGGTTCATTTTTGTCGTGCTTAAATTTTGGTCAGTTTCAGTTGCTGTCAATTAGGCCAGGTCTTAGAACAGGCTTCTCACCCTAACGTTTGAGATCTGTCTTGACTCCAAATTTCTGGTTCTTAGTTCTCCGGGATAGCATCATTTGATTTACAAAGTCACTTTGGAATAATTGTCAAGTTAGAAAGCCATTCTTGGTGCCAAGGTCCAACTTTAAAATTGTTAGCTATATTCTGAGAAAATTTTAGTTCTCTTATTGTCCAAATCGCTTTCATTTTCAATTATCTTTTGGCCTAGTCCAACCTCCTAATTCAAAAGTGCAAGGGTAGTCACCCTTTGAGTTGAAGCACCTCTTTGACAGTGTTGGTAAAGCCCCCTTTCTTTTCTATTTTTTTTCATTTCTCTTTGGACAATAGAGGATTTCGATTATCCTAGTTTGGTGTTGACACTTTGAAAGGTCACCTTATCATTGAGAATGTCCCTCTTTCATGTCAGTTACGACAAGGTACCAAGTTAATCAAGGGAAGCGACCCCCTGTTGCCTTTAGCCAGTTACCACCTATCAAGACACGTCGACAACCTAAGGGAAAAGGACCCCTTTTTGACCAATCTCCTAAGAGTGAATCCGAGGTTTGTTTCAATCTGGGAGCTAACCCTAGTGAAGTGAGCACCTCTTTCATACCACTTTCATCAAGTATGGACATGAGTTACACTTTCACCCGACAACAAAGAGAAGCCATGAATCAAACTCTCGAGGATATCTTTCAACGACACAGAAGAGAGTATGGTGGTTCTTCTCATGCCAGTCCACCCAGGTCACCTCCTAACAACGCGAGGTATTTTGATGCTCATCAACAAGCCGAAAGACAGCATAAGTCAGCTCACTCAGATTCAGGGTCACAACACGAAGACCAGAACAACGAATCTAGTGATCACCATATCAACGCAGCTAATGCAATAAGGCATTCAAGACAAACCTCCCCACTTAAAGACACTTCTCGATATGCAAATACAAGATTGAGAAGCATTGAGAGAGAGAAGCAAGCCTACTTAGATGAACAGGCTGCAAAAAAGGAAAAATTCCGACAACTAGAGGAAGAGGAACGTGCATTGTTGGATATACAGAAAAGAGTCGCCCAAGAAGAAGAAGATAGACTCTATGCACAACAACTCCAAAGTCGATTTAACGGGAAGGGAGCCAATAGTGGGATCAACTCGCCCCCATCTACCCCTTCCCCTAGCCCTCGAAGAAGATCAAAGACACCCTCACGATCCCCAAGTCCTAGAGGAAGAAGGACTTCAAGATATGACCATCATAGGAGACAATCGTCTCATAGACATTCAAAGCAACCCTCCCAACGAGCACATCATGGCGCACAACATGGAGGCAGTTATGCTAAATTTGATCATATGGACTTCATGACTATGCAACAAGAACCATCCTTTCAAGCCTATGTGGAGCAATACGTGGAACAAAACAAAGACCAATTCTTGGAAAGTCTTATCAACAAAGGTGCTAAAGTTCCATATAACTTTGATGTTCACCACAAAATCAAGAAACAGAATCCTTCAACTGATGAGTTGATCTTACAAATGCAAAAGGATATAGACAGAATAAAGGCTCCCAAAAGCACATTTCATTTGGACTCCATATGTCCTAACCCCATTGACAAAAGTGTGGTGATGGTAGAATTTCCTAAGAAGGTTGAATTCCCAACATACGACAAATATGATGGCACGGGTGACCCTCACGACCATGTTCGACAATTCTACATAATGAGCTTTTCCTTTCACCATGAAGACTCCTACTTGCTGAGATTATTCCCAAGGAGTTTAAAAGGTCAAGCCATGGAGTGGTTCACCAACCTTTCCCCTCCAGTAAGGACATTTAGAGAACTTGTCCAAAGATTCGTGCAACATTTCGCTTACAATTTATCTAGGTCAGTCACCATGCTTGATTTGTGTAAACTTAAGCAAAATCAAGGGGAATCTTTTGTCACCTTTTTACAATGATGGAGGCGATTATGTTCGAAATACCCAAGGACAATCCCTGAAGAAGAGAGAATTGATATCATTGTGAACAATCTAATACCAGAACTCAAATATGAAGTCAAGAAAATCCCATTTAATTCCTTTGATACTATGGTAGAGGTGGCATGTCGCATTGAGGATGTCCTAAAAGAACAAGGAATTTTGGCTAAACCAACAAATAACAACAATAGCCAAAATAACAATACTAATGGTAACAAGGACAAAAAGAACTCTTATTGGAACAAAAACAAGCAAGTCGTCAACGACGGAGTTGTTGATTCATCTCAGATCAAAAATGAAGGAGTTCTTAATCTCTCTCATGCAGTTCAAGCTATGAAGTTGCAAACATCGTCAACACAACAAGACAAACCTCAATATCAAAAGAGATCTAAAATGGAGAAAAGACAATTCACTAAATTGGGAGAATCCTATGCAGATGTTTTTAAGACACTAGTTGCTCATAATCTGGTGCACCCACAGGATCCTACAAAACATCGAATACCAGATCCTTTACCTCATTGGTGGGATGCTAAGGCTTTTTGCGTTTTCCATAATGGGATTGGACACGACATAGAAAATTGTTTTAAACTCAAGCATCTTGTCCAAGACCTTATTGAGAAAGGACAATTACAAGTGGATTGGTTAACTACTAATGCAGACCATAAAGCCTTTAAAGAGCCCTTGCCTAGATATAAAAAGGAGAGAATTCTAGCAGTAAGAATGGCAAGGCAGCTATTAACTATACATACACACATGCTGATAATGTGATTAACATGCTTGAAGTGGCTGACGATAATATCAACATGGTGAGAAAGAAAGATCCTCATGGACATAATGTGGACTCAGTTCCTATGACTAATGAAAGACCCGCTGTGGTGATAAGAGGTCCTCACTCACAAGGAATGCCCCAGTCCCTCAATGCTGTCACTAGGGGTCAGGCCCAAACACCCATTATCATCAAAGGTCCTAGCACTAGCAAGTCTAAACAGCCCGTGTCCAAAGGTGCTCCTCCAAAATCTGTCATTGGTCCTGATTCCAATTATAACCTTATTGACCAACTACAACGTACACCAGCTCAGATATCCATTTTTGAGCTTTTAGAATTATCTCCTAAGCACAAGCGCGTCCTCGAGGATGCTTTGCGTGCAGCCAATGTCCCTAATAACTTAGATATTGACCAATTCCAAAACATGGTCAACCATTTGGCTAGCCCTCATTTCCTCACCTTCTCAGAAGAAGATGACAAATCCATTAGTCACCCACATAATTTGGCCTTACACATCGAGGTCATGATTCATAAAACCCGTGTGAGGCGTGTACTGATAGATGGGGGTGCGGGGCTCAATATTTGTACCCTGAGTTTGCTGCTAGCTCTAGGGTATTCCAAGAACGTCATTGACACAAAGAAAAGAATCACAATCAAAGCATATGATGAAGCAGAAAGAAGTTCTAAGGGATTGGCTATTTTGCCTATTCGTATTGGTCCCGTAGAAAAAGACATATTATTCCAAATTGTTGATGTTGGACCTCTAGCCTACAACATTTTGCTAGGTAGGCCATGGATTCATGAAATGCAGGCAGTCCCATCGACATATCACCAGTGTGTTAAGTTCCCCCATAACGGTGTAGAAATTTACATCCCGGGAGACAATGCTCTATCAGTTAATAACATTTCTGCGGGATCACATGTACCTTTGAATAGAGAAGCTGACAGTCCTAGTAGTTCACTTGAACAATGCAAGCAGAAATTCAAGACCATGGACCTTGGGATGGGAGATTATAAGATTGATTCTTTTACAAAAATGCCAATCTCTCCTAGGTCTTATGGGAGACCCTCCCCAAATGTGAAGCCTTCATCATCAGCAATGACGTTATTTGGGAAATTTGTTGAGTCTTCGGTCCCCATTCAAGAAGAGAAAGAGGAAGTTGCTGTAAGGAACTGGATATATCACGAAGAGAAATACAAACATAATGAGAATTTTTCTTCTTCACCTGAAACTTATGGGAAAGGATATACACTGGTTAAAAATATGGGATATCCAGGATTTGGTCCCCTTAGTCATAGGCTGGATGCTAAAGCTGAGCCTCTTGATCATGCTCTTTTTGGACGCAAAAATAAGTCCATGGTCGGCTTAGGTTTTGAGAATAAGAAGAAGAAAGGTATCCCTGTTCCAGCTGCAACGGATAGTGATAGTGATGCAGATTATACGCCCGATCTCTCCAACCAACAAGATGTGTCTGATGATTGGGTTCCTTCAACGAATCTCCTTTGGGGAGATTCCACAGATTTGATGCTTAATAGTCCTACTATCCCAACTGTGACGGATAGTGACTGTGTGACTTCTAGATCGACAAAGGAAAGTGTTACTGTCCTAGCTGCGACGGATAGTACCAATGCTAGCACTAGAGAGGGGGAAACCCTTCCTAACCTTGAAGCTTCTACATCACGAGGCCTAAATAATGACTCAGAGACAGACTCCCATGAATATGAATGGGATTCGCTTTCAGACGCAACAATTGATCTAGACGTGGATATTATCCACACCTATAGTACCCAACCCGATGCAACTAACGATCCTAGTGTCAGACTAGAGGATTGCCCTCCTCAAATCGTCTTAGTAGACGACGCTTCGTTTGATAGAATGGGCCCCAATTCAGGTATCTTAGGAGAAGACTTGATGAGCTCTGATTATATGGTCACCAGAGATGACACCTTTCGCATTAACAACATCAAACCTACCATTGACTTGCCCCTTGTTCACTTTGACCTGATTGACTGGCCTCAGCGCCACCACGAGCCCACATTCCTCACATTTTGCAACGATTACGAAATTGCTTGCTATCTGAATGCTCTCGAACCCGTGGCTTCTTCCACCAGTGAACCAACAACCAGCATGACGGAGCCTGATATTAAGTACCTCAGTCTCAAAACAAAAGAGAAAAAGAAAAATAGGTCTGATGGCGAAAACCACTTTGTGGCGGTGTCAGAACCAAAAATAGTAAAAAGAAATGACGCATCCAAAGGTGAAAACCTCTTTGAGGCACTTAAGGATGGGGTACTTAATAACTTGCTGAGTTATTTCCAGGATAGATCATCAATCTTGATTGAACCAACAAAGCCGGTCAATCTAAACACAGAAGAAAATCCTCAGATAGTCCATCTTGCTCAGTCTTTATCAGAGGAAGAGACCAAGGCATATGTACAGTTTTTACAGAAAAAGAAAATTAATTTTGCATGGACCTACTCAGACATGCCAGGGCTTGACACAAATCTCATAATGCATCACTTATCTATAGCTCCAGGAGTCAAGCCAGTAAAATAGAGACTAAGAAAAATGCATCCACATATAGCTCTACTTGTCAAAGGAGAATTAGAAAAGCTTTTGAAAGCTAGATTTATTAGAGCCATCGATTATGCAGAATGGATCTCAAACATAGTACCGGTCTCTAAACATGATGGGTCCATTCATTTCTGCACAGATTTTAGAGATCTAAACAAAGCCTGCCCAAAGGACGACTTTCCACTTCCAAACATTGACATGATAGTGGACATGACGGCGGGCTATGACATATATTCCCTAATGGATGGTTTCTCAGGGTATAATCAAATCAAAATAGCTCCTGAAGACCAAGAGAAAATAGCATTCACATGTGCATGGGGAACCTACTGTTGGAACGTCATGCCATTCGGGTTAAAGAATGCAGGAGCAACCTACCAAAGAGCTATGACAACTATCTTTCATGATATGATGCACAAAAATATGGAAGATTATGTGGATGATACCCTGGCAAAATCAAGAAAAAGGGACACACACCTCAATGATCTGGAAGTAATTCTAGATCATATGGAACAATTTCAACTCAGATTGAATCCAAAGAAGTGCGCATTTGGCGTCACCTCAGGCAAACTTTTAGGATTCATAATATCAGCAAAGGGTATCGAGGTTGATCCTGACAAAGTCCAAGCAATCCTAGATATGCCACCTCCTCGAAATATCAGCCAAATGAGAAGTCTTCAAGGACGTCTTCAATCAATTAGGAGGTTTATTTCTCAGCTTGCAGATAGAGCGCAACCCTTCAACAAGACATTGCATAAGGGTGCTTCTTGTGTTTGGAACGAAGATTGTCAAAAGAGCCTAGATCAGATCAAACAATACTTGGCTAATCCTCTGATCTTAATGCCTCCTATTCCAGGGAAACCATTGATCCTATACATCTCAGCTACAGACACTTCCCTGGGGGCATTATTGGCTCAAACAGATGATACTGGGAAAGAACGGGCCATCTACTATATCAGTCGTACTCTAGTCTCTTATGAGATCAATTACAATAATATTGAGAAGTCTTGTCTCGCAGTGGTGTTTGCTTCTCAAAAGTTGCGCCACTACATGCTTGCTCATACCATACACTTGGTTGCCAAAATTGATCCCCTTAAATATTTGCTTGGTAAGGCTGCCCTGACGGGTAGACTTGCTCAATGGATGATGGTCCTCACTGAATTTGACATAGAGTATGTTGAAAGGAAGGCAATAAAAGGGCAAGCTATTGCTGACCAATTAGCTGATTTTCCAATCCAAGATAGTACGCCAGTCCAAGTGGAATTCCCAGATGAACACATCTTATATACCACTGCTCGCACTTGGACAATGTTCTTTGATGGCTCCTGCATGCAAAATGGATCAGGTGCTGGAGTGTTATTTGTTTCTCCACATGGGTACAACATTCCGAAGTCTTATAAACTATTATTCCCATGTACCAATAATATTGTAGAATATGAAGCTTTAACTAATGGCTTGAAAATGGCTATAGAATGGAATATCACAGAATTACATGTCTTTGGGGATTCTCAGCTAATCATCAACCAAGTCAATGAAGAGTATCAAACCAAGGATGACAAATTGATACCCTATAAAAAGATGGTTGATTCTTTGAAACGCTATTTCACTTTTGTGACGTTTCAACAAATCCCTAGGACAGAGAACAAAGCTGCAGACGCCATGGCCACATTAGCTTCACTTCTTCAGTTGGAGACACATGAATCCAGATTTGAATTCCTGGTGGAAGAGCTACACCATCCCATCTTTGACTCATCTGAAAGCCGTGTCATTTGTGCCATTATCACACATGAGTCTTCCCAGTATGGTGCTATCTATTCATATCTTCGTGATGGCATCATCCCTGACACATTCACCCGCTCCGAATGCCGAAACCTCATCCGTAATGCCTCTCGCCACACCCTCATCTCTGGTGACTTATATAGAAGGGGTTTAGATGGGACACTCCTTAGGTGCTTGGAAAAGGAGGAATCCAACCAAGCGTTCGCTGACATCCACGAGGGCATTTGTGGTGGGCATTCTAATGGTCTTGCCATGGCCCGAAGGTTACTTAGGGTGGGATATTATTGGCCCACAATGCAGATGGACGCAATCACCTTTGCTAAGTCATGTGAAAAATTTCAGAAACACGGTAACCTGATTCATGCTCCGGGTAGGGAGCTGATTCCTTCTATTTCTCATTGGCCATTTCAGCGCTGGGCCTTTGATCTGGTTGGGCAGATTCATCCCAACTCATCAGGTGGACACAAGTTCATTATTACTGCCACTGACTACTTCACAAAATGGGTGGAGGCCGTACCACTTTCTGTTGCTTCAGGAAGGACCATTTCTTTGTTCATCTTGAATCATATCATTTGCCGATTTGGAGTGCCTTCTGAGATCATTACTGACAATGGAGGTCAATTTAAGAATAAGGACCTAAAGCACCTATGCAAAAAGTTTAAAATCAAGCAACATTGGTCCTCCATATATTTCCCACAAGGAAACGGATAGGCAGAAGCTTCTAACAAAACCATTCTTAAGATTCTTCATAGAACAGTACACAAGAATGGTAGGGATTGGCACTTACAAATCAATCCAGCACTATGGGCTTACCGAACTAGCATTCGCACACCTATAGGAGCCACTCCTTTCTCTCTCACCTATGGCGCTGAAGCAATATTACCTTTAGAAGTCGAGATACCATCCCTTAGAGTCTCACTCAAAGGTTTGATTACAGATGAGGATTACCGCGCCATGAGGTTGCAGGAACTAGAACTTCTAGATGAGAAGCGTAAGGCTTCCTTTGATCATATGAGAGTGTATCAGAAGCGTATGTCCAAGGCATTCAACAAGAAGGTTCGCCCTAGAGAATTTCAAATAGGTGATCTTGTTTTACGAGAAAACCCTAAGAACCAACAAAACAGAGAGCAAAAGGGAAAGTTTGAACCTAACTGGCTTGGACCATATGTCATCACAGCTGCTTTTGGTACTGGTGCGTATTTACTGTCAGATCCTGATGGAGAACAGCTCCCTGATCCCATCAACATTGTGCACCTTAAGAAGTTCTATCCTTGATGCCCGTTCTGTCTGGGGGCATCCTTTGTATATATCTTATTGGTCTTGAAAAAATTCCAAAAAAAATTCATATATGATGCTGAAAAAATCTTAAAAAGCATAAAATGTCCTGAAAAAATACAAAAAAAATCAAAAAATTCAAAAAATCAAAAAAAAAATAAAAAAAGTGCCTTGGTGAAAACCTAGCAATAGGCGCCTTGGTAGCAAAAATACAAAAAAAAAAATGAAAAAAGAATCCAAGTGGTGAAAACCTGGAAACAGGCGCTACTTGAGGCCTTTGTACCCCTATTTGTTAGCATGCGTCCTCGACACTTAACCACTTTCCATCATGTCTTGACCTTATTTGGCCTAGTCTGGAATTGGTCTTTGTCTTTGCCTAGGGGGCATAACTATTCACATAGGTCCTTTTGGTGCGTTTGTCTCTTGGGGCATTTCACAATAGGTGTTTTTTAACACCACCCCAAACAGTGTCTTTCAACACTACCCTTGCGTTGAGTGTTTCTTAACACTTATCAGATATCTTGCCTATAGTCTAAGTATAATGCGATAGTGCTCATTAGCAGATATCATACTCAGAATTTGACTCTATGACCAACACACACGCACTTAAACAATCAACTCGCTGACGATATGATGCCTTTATTTTTTCTTTGTGTGCTGTCTATGAGGATTTCTTTTGATGAGTGGTCTCTCCCTGAGAAGTTTTTGATGATGTATCGCTAGAAGACTGAGGGAATAAGACCATGTTTTCTTTCTTTATCTGCTTGTGGGTATATTTTGTTGGTCCTACCTGTCATGAGCATTTATGCTAGTCTTACTTGACACTATGGATCGACAAGGTATTATCCTTAACTGTTTTGCGAGTACATGCTTTTAGCTATCCTAACTTTCACGTGTCTTGATACAAGCATAATCTCGCCATATCAAATCTAGGTGATCTCACTGCACTAGTCATCTTGACCTATATGTCTTTTGATGCCTAGGTGAGATTCCCACATTTCTATCTGATAAAGATCATATTCATATCCACATAGTTATGCTAGTGTGCATTGTATGATCTTATGACGCTACTAATAACGCTCGATGATGATAATTAGATGTCTATAAGCATTTTGACCTTGCAAGTCAACCACTTTCATAGTAGCTTGCATTTTTAGGTTCATGTTAAGTCTAGTCCTGCATCTTGCACATGGAGAGAGCTCTCCTTTTCATCCTACGTGGACCTATCAGTCGACTGCGCTCACCTTCTCTTCTTTTTGATCATGTCTTTCGCTCCTTGTCTTTTTCATCTCGAACCTGTTCCTGTTCATCACAAGGGGTTAATCACACCATCATATCTATATTACAAACCGTCATTTTCAAGAAACATAAGTCAACATCATACATATGAGAATTAAACATACATCTATGAGAGAGAACATACATAAGCACATACATAAGCATTTTTGAGCAAAATGACAAGACAATATACATAAACTGATACATCCATCACAAGTGAGACAAATACACATGATACATCGAACATCCAGTAATCTCATAAATCAATAAATGTCATGATATACAATATGAGATCCCAAAATCTAGATCAGAAGTCTCAAAATATGTCCAAACATCTAAAACCTAACCCTAAGACTCGCTACCACCCTCGTGAGGAACTCGTGGTGGTAGAGGAGGCATGGCTCTCCTATCGAGTACCACATCTGATACCCCTGCCCGCTGAGAGTATGATGGTGCTCTCTCACCCTCTGGGACGGCCTGCAGATATAACCCGTGATAGTAAGCAGCTCTCGCTAACTCCCGTCGGAGCTCCAATGCCTCGGCCTATGTCATCGCCTCACGGCGTGCTATCTCTGCTCTGAGATCAGCTATCTGCTGATCCCGCTCTGCCCTCAGATCCAGGAGCTGCTGATCTCTCACAGCTATAGTGGTCCGTAGCTGCTATATCTCGGTCTCCCGAGCCTGTATCTGGGCTCTCAGGTCCTCTCCCCCCGCAGGCTGCTCCTGCTATACCTCTGCCTGTCGGCAAGCTGGTCTCACCTCCTCCTCAGGAGTGGCTGATCTCTGTCCCCGTGACCGTTTCCGGCCACCTGATCCCGACCCCTCTCCTCTCTCCATCCTCCTCCCTCTCCCCCTCCCACCATCTCCTCCATCTCCTCCCTCCTCTCCTCCGTCCCCTCCGTCTCCTCCCTCTCCCCCCGGCGCTGGCACCTGAGCATCTGGTACTGTAAATCGAGGGAATGGTACCCTCCGCCGCTCTGCTCTGTAGGCTCCATCAGCCCCTGCGTCTGCCACATCTAAGAAATAATCCCAAGGCTCACCCCTGATAGCTGCTATCTCTGCGACAGCCTACTGATAATCCAACATGGGTAGCCACCCATGACCCTCCTTGTCTCTGGCCCTGGCATATGTAGTAGTCTCTGTCGAGACTCGCTGCTACCTCCCAAACTGCCGCCATACCCGAGTGATACAGAATCTCTCTACAATCTCTGCATATCGACCTACCAATGGCCGACTGCACAGCATATAACTCAGCTCATCTGCGGCATCCCCCCAAACCTCAACCTCCCTATACGGCCTCCATGTGAATGAGGCTATCTCATCCAGAATCCGCCGATAATAGGTCACATCCCCTGAATGGGCATGTGATATAAACCTAATGTACCTGTAAATAAAGGGGTACCTCCTCTCCCTCGGCTGAACCCTGGGGCACACCACAGCAATGTGCTCCCATGCCCATACCTGTGCCAGGATGGCACCATATGCCCATGTCCGACCGTCCCTGTAGACGATCTCATGCAGCTCATGATACATTTCTGCTAGGATCGCAAGCCCCCATGCCATCCGTCGGGGCCTGCCTACCAAGTCTACCAGTAGCCTGCCCCATCCGAGCAGGAATCCCTTCTGACTGTGATCAGTCATCAGGATCTGTGAAATGATCGATGCCACAATACATGGCACCGGATAATCTTGGCCAAAGTCATCAAGCAGTCGCTCCTAGCTGACATGCCTGTCTAGGATGGTCACATCCTGAAACATCTCCTGATTCAACCGACGCCCCTCAGTGACATCCTGATCATAGTATACCTGTGACAACACATAAATCATGTTAGTTTTCATCTTTTAGAAACATTACATTTTACATGACTATCTTAAAAATATGATTATACTTACAGGCTCTCCGTGGCATGGAACTCGAAGGATCCTATAGACATCCTCCAATGTGATGGATGCCTCGCCTGTAGGAAGGTGGAAGGTGTTGTGCTCGTTGTGCCATCTCTCGGCCAGCGCAGTCAACAACCCATGATCTGCTCTGATATACGGATACCGCAACAGATACCGGAATCCCATAGCCCTGATATCGGCATTGCCCGATTCATCCAGATCTCGGACACACCGCAACCCAGTCACCTTCGGCGCTCTGATGATGAGCGCCGGAAAAAATCTCCTGCAAGCCAAAACCAAGCCCGTTGTTAGTACATATTATGATGGATGTCCAAAAAAACTCAGTATAAAATATCTTAAAAACGTAACATTGTCTAGACCCAGTCATTTTTGCTCAAAAATGCGTTAAATATTAAATTTTTTAACTGGGCGATATTCTTTTTTGGAGAAGTATCGTGCGATACTTCTCCCTATAGTGGGGCGATAAACCTTATGTCGAGCGATACTTCGCCCAGTATCGCGTGATCTTTCACCCGGTATCGTGCGATAATGGTGTCCAAAGCGCGCGATACTTTTGGGGCACGCGAAGTATCGCGTGATACTTCTCCCCAAAGCGCGCGATACTTCTAAAGTATCGCGCGATATTTCACCCAGCACAAAATTTTAAAATTTAAAATTTGAAAAAAATGTGCTAAAAAAGCTATTAAATGCTAGAAATGACCAAAAAGCTCAAGTTTCTCGAAAACATACCAGGGCAGGATAGTGTGGTGGCCGGTTGTGCAACCGGGCGCGCTTGAATCGATGCCTGTGGACGGGAACTCCTGCTTGCTGAGCCATTTTCTCTCTCTAAAGCTCTGAAATTTTCAAATCACTAAAAGACAAATGATTTTTGAAAATGACATTTTGACCCCTTTTATAGCATTTTGACTTTTTGACCTAATTTTCAAAACACCTCAGAATTGCGCGAAAATTGCACCCCTAGCTAATTTCGACGTCCTGGATCCATTTTCAGACTCGAAATCGAAATCTGAGATCATCTTCATAGTCAAAATAGCGTTTCAAATTCTTCCCCCCCTTCTGCGCAGTTGGCTGATCTTTTGAGGCCTAATCTTTTAATCTTTGTTGGGGCATCGTCATTCCTTCCTTTTCATGTCTTCCAAACTTCTAGTCTTTCATTCATAGCCATTTCATTCCCTCATTTCTCACGTTGACTACATCTTTTCAGTCAGGCTGGGGCATGTTGTATTGCCTAATGGTTAACCTATTTGACCTTTACCTTCGATTGTGATTTTATTATGATTTGATCAACCTTATCAATTTTCTGTCTCTCCTCTACTTGATTTCAATTTCGATTCCGAGGGGGCAGTATTTATGGGATTCTCATCCCTGATTTCCTTGATTTTCTTGATTCAGACATCTTTTGTGAGATTTTGCTCAAAACTTGAGATTCTTATCTCCCAGTTTTAGACATTGATTATTGCCTAGCAGCGACGGTGATAAGTTTTGTCTAAAGTTTGATTTGCACCTAGTAGCGACGGTGTTGGTCTAAGCTTTTATTTATGTTTGTCCGGATGTGATCCCGAATCGACCTCATATCTGAGTTGTTTTGTGATCCCAAATCGATCTCACATTGCAACTTCATTCTTTGACTACATGTGTTCCCAAATCGATCACACATTAGTCAAAGAGGGGCAAATGTATGCACCCTAAAATGGTCGCCTAGACTTTGGGCCCCATTTATTTGATTTATCAACCCTGAATCATTTTGATCAATAATCAATATTTTCAACAATATCAATTTCTTGATCAAATCTTAGTTTCGATCATATATTGGATTTTTATCCTTGGGCTAACCATTTATCCTAAGTCTTTATTTAATTAAAAGGAATATTTCCTCCCCTTTCAATTAAATAAAAAGCCCCCACTTTTTCTCTTATCCTAAGTTGCACAAATAAAGTATTATTCCTATTTTATAAAAAGAGAAAAGCACCTTTTGTCTCACATGAGGCTCAAAAGTCAACACTTCACTCTCATTGGAGGATGTTTGTGCACATGGATTGCTCCTTTTTCAACCTCCACCGCTGATTGAGACTTTTGCCTCTTAATCTCAATGGTCCATTTCACCTCATTTCTTATAAAAGGAGAGCTCTCTCCTTCATTTGCATATTCATGTTTTATGCTAATGTTATGCTGCAGGTTTTCTAGATCATTTGGAGCTTTTTGAAGACATTGAAGACTTGTTGCTTTCATCATTTTAGTTGCATTTCATAATAGTTTTGCTTTCATAGTTACATTCATGGCATCATAGATTAGATTTCCTTTTATGCAATAGAATAAGCTCACATAGTTTAAATAGGAGGCATTGTAATCCATTGCTATTTCCTTTCATAGCTTAGTTTGTACTTCTATTTTCATAGCATAGCTTGCACATTTGCATCTTCATCTTAGTTGCATTGCATTGCATTTCATATTGGATTCTTGGAGATAATGGCACTTTTGCCATTGTCTTCACTTGAATCTCTCATTGTATGGTTGACTAGCAAGGTCACTTTCTTGTAGCTCTAGTTGAGAGCAAAACTCATAGTCCCTTGCAACTCCATGCATAGAGAGCTATGAGCCGCTTTGTGAGGCCTCACTCTTGAGCAACCTTGCATGTAATGGTTCATAGAAGTGCATATTTTAGTGTGTACACTGGCTAGCTTTTACAGAAAGTTTATCAAAAATTTTAGCAGTATTTATGGACCCTTGACTGAAATAATGAGAGGGGATAGAAAAGAGTTTAAGTGGACTAATGGGGCAGAAAAGAGTTTTCAATTGTTGAAACAAAAAATTACAAAACAACCTGCTTTAACACTTCCAGATTTTAATAAGGTGTTTCAAGTAGATTGTGATGCTAGTGGTACTGCAATAAGAGCTGTTATGAGCCAAGAAGGTAAACCTGTTGCTTATTTCAGTGAGAAGTTAAATGATGCCAAGAGGAAATATTCTATTTATGATCAAGAATTTTATGCTATAGTTCAGGCATTAAAAAAGTGGAGACATTATCTACTTCCTAAGGAGTTTGTTTTGTATACTGATCATCAAGCTTTGCAATATTTGCATAGTCAAGGAAAATTGAATCAAAGGCATTTGAAATGGGTTGAGTTTTTGCATAGTTATACATTTGTTTTGAAACATAGAAGTGGAAAGTCTAATAGGGTTGCAGATGCTCTTAGCAGAAGGCAACTATTGCTGACAAAAATGCAGATTGAAGTGGTTGGGTTCAAGGAACTCAAGAATTTGTATCCAGAGGATCCTGATTTTGGTGAAGCTTGGAAAGCTTGTACATAACCTGTTACTTTAGACAGGATGAAATGGTTAGATTTCATCATCCAGGATGATATGCTATTCAGAGGGAGTCAGTTGTGCATTCCACGAAGTTCTATGAGGGAGAATCTCATCAAGGAAAAGCATAGCAGAGGATTGGCTGGATATTTTAGTCGTGATAAAACCTTTGCTTTGGTTAGTGAGAATTATTATTGGCCACAGTTGCAGCAAGATGTGAAGAAGTTTGTATAGAGTTGCAGAGTATGTCAGATGGCGAAAGGAGTGAAGCAGAATAAAGGGTTGTATCAGCCATTACCTATACCAGAGAAGCCTTGGGAGGATATCAGTATGGACTTTGTTCTTGGTTTACCGAGGACACAGCGTGGAGATGATTCAATTTTTGTAGTAGTTGATAGATTTTCAAAGATGACACATTTCATTCCCTGCAAGAAGACTAATGATGTTGTTCATGTAGCAGAATTGTTTTTCAGAAAAGTGGTGAGACTACATGGTTTGCCAAAGACCATAGTTTCAGATCGGGACACTAAGTTTGTTGGATATTTTTAGCGTACATTGTGGAAGAAGTTGAAGACAAATTTGAAGTTCAGTTCATCACATCATCCATAGACTGATGGATAGACAGAGGTGGTGAATAGGAGTTTGGGAAATTTATTGAGATATTTGGTTGGAGATAAGCCAGCAAGATGGGATTTGATTTTACCACATGCGGAATTTGCATACAATAATTCTGTTAACAGGAGCACTGGTAAATCACCATTCTAGATTGTATATGGAAGTAGTCCAAGAAATGCATTTGAATTGAGGAAGATAGATAAAGGAGAAATAAGTAGTGCTGAAGCTGAGGATTTTGCAGAACACTTGAAGAACATCCATGAGGAGGTGAGGAAGTATATTACCAAGATGAATGCGCAGTATAAGGCTAAGGCAGATGAGAAACAAAGGTATAAGGAATTGCAGGTTGGTGATGAAGTCATGGTTCATTTGCGAAAGGAGCAATTTTTGGTTGGTACATATAACAAGCTGAAAATGAAGAAGTTTGGACCATGTAAGATATTGAAGAAGCATGATTCAGGAAATGCATATGAGGTAGAATTTCCTACTGAGCTAAATATTTCACCAGTGTTTAACATTTCAGATCTGACAGAGTATCATGAAGGAGATGTTGAAGATGAGATCACAACAGCACAGTGGAGTATTCCAGCAACTAGTTCAGACACTAAGGAGATCGAAGATATACTAGACAGTCATGTTGGTAGAAGCACAAGGAACAGGACATATGAAGAATATCTGGTCAAGTGGAAAGGATGACCTATTGAAGATTCATCGTGGCTGACAAAGGAGGAGGTTAGCTATCTTGGTTTTCCTCTGCACACCTAAGTCGTGACAGGGTCACTTCTCAAATTACCCTGGGTGTCTGATGCAGGAGCATCCCGGGTGTAAGAGCAATCTTGCATCACCCAAAAAAAAAAATATTTTTGTTTTTATATTCAATAAGGGCTATTTTGTGCAGAGCTGCTATTTATGGAAAGTTACTATTTTTGGTAATTTTTGTATGTGCTCAGAATGATCTGATTTCTTTCTTGGAGGTTCATTTTGGTCATATAAGTTTGCCAGTAAAGTTTCATTGCCAGATCAAGTGTATATTGGAAGATATTGAAGATTTTCGGTATTGGCAGCAGGGTACAGAAACTTTGAACTCAGTTTTGAAGGCTTTAGAGGCCCCGGATGAGGTCAAAAAATTGGGTGACAAGCACTTGTGTTGGTCAAGCCTGTAGAGCGCTTCGTGGCATTTCTGAAATGGGGTTATAATAGCCGATCGGGTCAACTGGTGATGACTTATGGTCTTCGGAAGTTGGGCCACTTGAAATGGTGGAAAATAATTTTCTTCAAAATTTCTATTCGGGTTTCAAAGATTATCTTGAGCCGACTATGATGTAATAAAATGTAAAATAAAATAATTCTAAGCTTGGTCGGCCTTATTGGCTAGAATTCTGGAACCTTCCCAGGCGGTGGAAAATTGCTTATATAAGGAAGGTTGTATTATTGTCTTAGGCAGTTCAGAATAGTTCTGGGTAGTAGATCTGGGTAATAGTTCGAGGCTTTGTCCTACAGAATATTGTAAGGGAATGCCCATGTGGCTTTGCATATTGTAATTCTGAAAGTTTGTAATTCCACATTTGTGGAGATAATAAGAAGCCAATTTTCTGTTCTTGCATATTGTTGTTATTTTTCTATTTCTATTATGTGTTTGTGGTATTAAGGGGAGCACCCTTCATCAGGATACAAGGAAAAAACTTTGTGCTTGTAACTTAAAGGTGTGAATGAAACTGATTTTAGCATAAACTGACGCATATCATATTGCTCTCCTACCAAATCAATACTAATCCCAAGCTTCACTTAGATGCTGGAAGAGCCAAACTGATTCTTTAATTAAAAGAGAGGCATAGAGACCCATTTTGCCTAGCATATGAAGTTATCATAAACATAAGAATATATAAAAATTTGAGTATATATATTTACAAATGAAACTATAAAAGAACATAAGCTATATACAAATTTATGAATGAAATTTTTACAAAGGAAAATAGGAGTGGTGCCATTTTAGAACAAAAATGAAAAGGGAAAAAACCTTATAAGAACAGAGTGAAGCCATATAACTATATATGTATGTATGTATGTATGTATGTATATATATATATATATGTATGTATATATATGTATATATATATGTATGTATATATATATATATGTATATCTATATATGTATCTATATGTATATATATATATATGTATCTATATGTATATATATATATATGTATATATATATGTATATACATATATATGTATATATGTACATACATACATATATACATACATACATACATACATACATACACACACACACACACACACACATATATATATCTATATATATATATATATCTATCTATCTATATATATATGTATGTATATATATGTATGTACATATATATATATGTATATACATATATATATATATATATGTATATACATATATATATATATATATGTATATATATATATATATATATATCTACATACATATATATATATATATATATATATATATATATATATGTATATACATATATATATGTATATACATATATATATATGTACATACATATATATATATACATACATATATATATAGATAGATAGATATATATATATATAGATATATATATGTGTGTGTGTGTGTGTGTGTGTGTGTGTGTATGTATGTATCTCTCTTTATATATATATATATATATATACATATATATATATATACACATATATATATAGATATATACATATATATATATGTGTGTGTGTGTGTGTGTGTGTATTTATATATATATATAGAGATATATGTGTGTGTGTGTGTGTGTGTATGCATATATATATATGTATATGTATATATATGTGTGTGTGTATATATATATATATATATATACATATACATATACATATACATATATGTGTGTGTGTGTGTGTGTGTATGTATATGTATATATATGTATATATGTATATATATATATACACACACACACACATTTACGTATGCGTATATATATATATATATATATATATATGTCTATTTATATAAATACATGTATATGAGTGTCAAGATACATGACAAGAGGGTTGTTTGAAACATATCTATGAACATATAAAACCATATGAATCAAGAATGTAGTATGGCACCTCAGAGAATTCAACCATAGTTTCTCAAATATAAGACGTTATTACTTAATATTGATAATATGTCATCTTACTGAAGTTCACAATTAGGAAATTACCTACATATGATGGCCGATGTAACAATCTGGACCAAAATAAAACTTTCCCAATGTATAGGGTTAATGAGGTATGTTAATATTTAGATAAAACCTATTCTAACTAATAACAGTCTTACTGTGAAAAACCATAATCGAAGAACAGTTTATGGACCTTAACAATGTCCAAGTTAAACCCTACACTTTTGTCCAAAATATAACCAAAAAGCATCTAAAAATTCTATTTCTTAATTCATTCTACAGCTCCTTTTGGAGCTTGTGACAACGCCATCTTTCACCCTTCTTCTTTATGATGATGATGGTCTTTGCTTCCTGCATCATAGGTTTGACATGGCGGGAGCACTTTTTAACATCTGGGGAGATGATGTGTAGATTCGTCTTCTCTATTGTGTCCCAAGAATTTGGAATGTTGAAGCCCTCCACTCTCCAATAATCCAGCATCCATTTTATGTCCACCTCCTCCTTTAGAAGCACTTTGTAGAGAAAATCTGGGTTTCTTGCCATAACTAGCCAATGCTCATCAAATTTCTCTTCATCCTTGAAGGTCATCATCAAGATCCTTTTAGAATTTGGTATTGCACTCAAGTTCTCAATATTTGTGCTCATATTTATCTCTAGGTAAGGAATAGATAGTTGTTGGTCTATGCTATAGACTATTCACTCCAATCCTCCAAGAAGACTCTCCTCAAAGAGAATCCTAGTAGCTTCAATGACTTCCTCCTACCCTCGCCTAGAAAAGGTGGAAAGGGATATGAAGATACCAATTATACTACCATTGGTGTGGAAAACAAATTCATTATCAAAGTTGTTATCACCCAGCCCTTTTTATAGTGCCCTTCTTACTGATACAGAGAACGGATTGAGTAGTTGGTTCCATCTTTCCGGTTTAATAGCACCCCTAAATGCCATTTCTCTGTTATCAGGGAAAGCATAGGTGATAAGTCTGGTTTCCATTCTCAAACCTGTTAAAACCTATAAGTTGAGTAGGCTCAACGGTTCTTGATTATGGCTTCACTTCACATTTTTTCATCATTTCTCCTATTGTATCCTAGCCTAGTTATCATATCATGTCAGTAGTGATTTATATCCCTCAAATCTAGTAATTATTGGCACTACTACATTTGAGGCCAAATTCTGATGGCCATTTGTTGGATTTGCAATGCTCATTTGTTGAGATTTTGACATATGTGTCCATCGGCATTTTTGCATTGCAAATTGCAATGGAAGAGCTAACCGTTGGTATTCCAACACCCTATTCCATCGAAAACTTACACATAAATACCAGATTTGTTATGACATTTCTTATGGTAGACCTATCAGAGTTCTGACAATACATGTAGGTGTTCCATCGGACAATGCTTTCTTAATAGTGACAAGCGCATAATAATTCTCTAACAAGAAGACCCATCAGAGATATAGCATGGCTGTCACAATTGGCTGTCAAAAAGAAGTAGTTTCTAACATTATGACTATTGGAATAGCGACTTATCTGTAGCCACAATCCAATAGATAAACCCGTCGATTGTATAGCATTATTGTCACAGGAGTCTATCGAAACAGAGATATCTCTGACATTGGGGCGGTTGGCAAAGTGACGATTTACCCATTGGATATATAGCATTCATGTCACAGTTAATAATCAAAAATCTATTGTCTCTAACATTGGATCAATCAGTCAAGTGACAGGTTTTAGTACACTCTGATGGGAAATTTTGTCAGATATATAGCACCACTATTGCAATAAATTCTTTAAGTGTCGAAATATTGACGGATATGCACATTAAAAATAAGAAAGCCTAAGAGACCATCATAGGTTGTCTCTTTCTTCGGTTTATATTATTGACAAAATATTTTACCTTTCTTTCACTCATCAAATCTGGGGATTTGAAAGAATTTAATAGAATATTTTTATGACAACATATATTATTTAAGTTGACGTTGCACAAATTTATCTACTTCACGCACTTGTAGACTATGAGGATGGTGATAAAGAAGCATCTCCTTCCATGGCCTACATTACTCAAGCCACGAGAGGGGATGCTTCTTTATGGTCATCCTCATAGTATACAAGTGTGCGAAATATATAAATTCATTCAGTGTCAAACTTAAATAATGTACGTTATACATGAAAATATTCTATTAAATTCTTTCAAATCCTCGAATTTGATGAGCTAATGAAAGGTAAAACATTTTTTCAATAATATAGACCAAAAAAAGAGACCAACTATGATGGTCTCTTGAGCTAGGTTATCTTTAGTCCTAGCTACTAGGTAAGGCCTGGAAGACTTATACCTGTCAATCATCAAGAATAATCACCACCTTACATTTATGTACACTGCACAATATCTAATATAATTGATCCCAATCTCACAAAAACATTTTACACTTGTGCAGCTCATCAATACTGGAGGCTTGAAGTAATTTTATACGATCACTAGCACATTTCATGCATGAATGAGAAACAGTATCCAAAGTTTCTAGATTTTGAGAAGAGGTATGAGTGGAGGCCAATGAAGGGATAATTGTGAAGGTTTTATAGATGTAGGTTACTAAATCATCATCTTTGCACTGGTACTCAATTTGGCCTCCACTCCATATACATCTTCTCAGAATCTAAAAACTCTCCATCATTGATTCCTGTCATTTTTTATTATCTCTATGGACTGAGACCTTAAATTATTGAGCTTCTCTTTGTTTTAAGAATAGTTTAACATTCTCTACTTAACATGACAAACCACATGAAGGTGGAAGCTCATATGAGCCCTCCTAGGAGCCTCTCATGACCCTTTACGACATTTAAAGAGCTCTAAGATGTATATTCTTAGAGATTGTAAAGGGTCATAAAGGGTCATAAGGGGTCCTGGGACACAACAACTGAGAAATATAAATGTAGGCATCATGGTCACAATTTTTTGGAGACTTAATATAATTGAGTGGTATTCCTAGATGATGCAAATTAGTAGTTTATTTGCATCATCTAGGAATACCACTCAATTATGTTGTGTCTCCAAAAAATTATGAACATGATGCCTACATTTATGTTTCTCAACTGTTGTGATATCTACATCATAGTCTATAGTTTTTGTAGCATCAGAGCCTATCCACAACAAAAAGGAAGACATCTTTCTAGCCTGGGTCTGGATCCTACCCCAATTGTCAAAGGATCTAGACCCAAGCTAGAAAGATGTCTTCCCATTCTGTTTAAGCCTTATTCCTTAGTCTTGTCAAACTTCCTTGGTACGGTAGACCTGCTCTCTCCAGTACTCTTCTTCAATCTATGTTCAACAATAAGCATCTTATTCTTCTTCCTAATTGCAGCCAGAGCTTCCTTTTCATTAGGATTTAACTCCACTTCCCCCATCTCATCATCCTCATCACCCTCAGCTACCATCCTAAGCCCTTCTTCCCTTTCCAATTCTTCAAGCCTCTACAAGATATCTAGATCAATAAAGTCTGCAACATTGTGTCCATCCATGATCTTAGGAATATCATTTTCTTTCCACTCTTCATTTGCCAAAATATACCACTTCTTCAAGCTTGCAGAGTAATCTTATTAATAAAAGAACTCTTGCCAACATTAGGGTACCCACATATCAAAATAGTTGATGTTATTGGTGGTTGTGCTCAAGGATATCGATTCAATATTTTGAAATGGCCAAATCATTTTTATTTTGATTATAGAGAAAAGGAGCAAGTGAAAGCTGATCAAGCACAAGAGAAGGCATTTCATTTTATTTGATCATGAATGCTCTCTGAAATGACCAATCATGTTTTCTATTTGATTCTTTTTGGTGCTTTTTTTCCCCATATTCAGTAGATAAAAATCATGGCAGCAGCCACTTAGCCATATTTTTTATGTTCGAGGTATTTTACAAAGATACAAGTATGTGGATTTATCATTCAGTTGCTTGCAGTTATTGGTCAAATGCAAATATTTTGTCAAATTGAAAGGGAAAGATATCAGTTTGGTGTTTTTGGTTTATGTTAAAAGTTGATTTGGTAAAATCCTCAAAAAACACACTACATGTTCTAAAATGTAATGAAGTTGAATGTTAAATGTAAGATATGTATCTCATCCATAGTAATCAAAAGAAAGGACATGAAACTTATAAGGAGATTTACCAATCCAAAAATATAAACAAATAGAAAAAATGATTGGTACCTTATGAATTGGTTTTTGAGGTGTACAATCTTCATCAATCTCCTCAGAAGAAGACCCCTCCTCATGAAAAATACATTTAACACAAAAAATAAATACAAAACTGAACCAATGGCATGTTTAGAACAAAGAAATAAAATGATAATAATATGCTAAAAATTATATTTTGTTTAATACATGCCAAAGGACCAGCCCCAACAATTCTTAAACATACTTTATCTGATATGATAATAACATACTAATTAAACTAATAAAGGTGTTATCTGTATTTAATCTACCAATTACTAATTACACAAAAAATAAATTTACAAAATTGAACCAATGGCATGTTCTTTATGTGGTACAAGGAATATTTGGCTATCAAATCTTCCTTCGTGAAAGCTGAGCGTGAGAGAAGGTATGTGATTTCTTCATCTTTGATTGGTATCTTTGATAGGAAACATCTTTCGAGCCTCTAGTATCATATTCAACTACAAATTTCAAATGCATTGCATTTTATTTGATCATGAATGCTCACTAAAATGACCACATTCTACCGGTGGCGTGCCCTTGCCCGTGCTTTATCTCCATTATTTTATGTTATTGGTGCTTGTGCTCAAGGATATCGATTCACTATTTTGAATTGTTTGGATCATTTTGGTCATGACTGCTCCTCTACACAGTCAGGATATGTAATTGCATAATGATTATATGTAATGTAATGTTGAATGGATTAAATGCTTTATTCTTGGTAGAAGTGAATGGAAGGAATAGTGTTGGTGTTGGGTTTCATTTATTATTGAATTCAATGTTTTCCAAGATGTGTTGAGGATTTTTCTCCTTGTTTAATGTTAACTATTCCTGGACAATCCACTCATACAACAATGAAATGCTATGTGATTGACAATTTCATAAAACTTGTCCTTTGGCATGTATTAAATACAATCCATTCATACAACGGGTCCTTTGGCATGTATTAAATAGAATATAATTTTTAGCATATTATTATCATTCTATTTATTTATTGTAAACTTGCCATTGGTTCAATTTTGTAAAAAAAAATTCGTGTAAATAGAATGATAATAATATGCTGAAAAATCTATTTTGTTTAATACACACCAAAGGACCAGTCCTAACAATTCTTAAACATACTTTATCTGATATGATGAATTGTTAATAAAGGTCTAATTCTGTAGACTACTAGCATGAAGGAATATTTGACCTAGCAAAATCTTCCTTGTACCACACAAAAAACTATGTGATAAGTATGTCTACTCCAACCTTAATTGTCTAAGAATTCATCATATCAGATAAAGTATGTTCAAGAATTGTTGGAAGTTGCATGACAAGTTTTAGTGTCTAAACACTCAACTAATCCCTCTAACTGATTAGGAGTGGTTGGGGAAGTTGAGAGGAAATTTTCTAAGCATTCATATTCACTTATCAAATGCTTTGGAGACTACTGGTTTGACTGTCCATGTGTTACCAGTGACTGAGATTCATTAAAGGATACAAAACCCTTCATTTTGGGGCTATTGTGTGTGGATTCAAATGTAGGTTTGATTTGGTTAATGTTTAGAAGAGATCAATAAAGTATTTAAAGACAATCTTACATATTTGGAGAGGTTTGAGAGGTACTTATCATGACTGTACCCTCACAAATAGCGGCATAGACTAGTTTTACTAAGTTTCCTTTCTCTATTTTGAGGTTTCCTTTCTCTTCCGCAGGGGTACAATCAAAGGGTTCATTGACAAAATGATCATTTGAATGGTTACTATGAATATGAATGATTTTATACAGCATATTTCTCATTTTACTTGAATTTTGGAATAGCTTGTGCAAGGGTGAAAGTAGTTTTGATCATTTTGGTCATGATTGTTCCTCTACACAGTCAGGAAATGTAACTGTCTAATGATTATATGTAATGTTGAATAGATTAAATGCTTTATTCTTGGTAGAAGTGAACGGAAGGAATAGTATTGGTGTTAGGTTTCATTTATTATTGAATTCAATGATTTCCAAGATTTGTTGAGGAGTTTGCTCCTTGTTTAATGTTAACTATTCCTGCACAATCCACTCATACAACAATGAAGTTACAAAATTGAACCAGTGGCATGTTTACAACAAAGAAAAAGAATGATAATAATATGCTGAAAATTCTATTCTATTTAATACATGCCAAATAACTAGTCCCAACAATTCTTAAACATACTTGTTATCCGATATGATGAATTGTTAATAAAGGTCTAATTTTGTAGACTGCTAGCATGAAGGAAGATTTGACCTAGCCAAATCTTCCTTGTACCACACAAAAAAATGTGTGATAACTATGTCTACTCCAAACTTAATTATTTAAGAATTCATCATATCAGATAAAGTATGTTTAAGAATTGTTGGGAGTTCTATTAGACCTTTGTTGTAAACATGTCATTGGTTTTCAAATGTTTGGATTCACATTTTTTGATATTACTAGCACGTTTAATGACACCATTGTATATTGCTGAGAAGCTCACTAAAATGACCACATTCTATTGGTGTCATGCCCTAGCCCATGCTTTAACTCCATTATTTGATATTATTGGTGCTTGTGCTCAAGGATATCCATTTTTTTGAAATGTTGACCGTGGTTATCAAATGAACAGCCCGTGAGCTTCTAGCTAGGCGCCATTTGTATTGATAGCTTAGGGCATCAAATGTATTGTATCATTGATAGTTGAGAATTTGTTAAAAGGAAATAGGACAAAGAATGATTTTGATTTAGTTTCTCTATTTTGATCCCTAAGTGGCTTACAACCTTAGAGAAGTATATGCAGATTTACAGATGCAGTTTCAGGATAAATAGCAGCTGATAATTCAAAAGAAATCCTTGCATCCAATTTGAATAGAAATTAATAAAAATAAATATGGTCCTCCAATGGCCCAATCATCTGGACCTTGAATTTCCCCTCAACCAGTGACCCTTCAAAACTAGGTTATCATGCAATCGGTGAGTGATCCTTCATTCTCCTGGTCTACCCTGCATCCAAACATATTGGAAATACACAATACAATGATAACAAGTATTTCACAATCCCCCTTCCCTCAAGGAAAACTATCAACCATCCCTTCCACATATCATTTCACTGTTGTAGCAGTGGATTGTGCAGGAGCAATTAAAATTAAACAAGGAGAAAACTCCTCAACACATCTTGGAAACCATTGAAAGGACAAGAAATCAGTTTGGAGACCTTTGTTGTAAACATGCCATTGGTTCAGTTTTGTAAATTATTTTTTTTGTGTTAAATGCATTTAAATGGAACATTAAGCATAGTAATAATATGCTTAATCTATTACTAATTGGAAGATTAAATGCACATAACACCTTTATCAGTTTAGCATGTTATTATAAGATACTAAAGAAGACCTATTATTTGTCAGAGAAATATTCACTATCCCCCACAATGAAGACAATGAAGATTGACCTCCTGCCCCACAACAAAGAACATTGTAATAAGAATAAGATATAATATAGTGTTAGAATAAACTTTGAACAAAGACATGTAATGCTTAAGTTAATGATCTAAAAAGCTACAAATATAGGAATTGAAAAAGAAGATAGTGCCAAGAAACATTTTCACAAATATGAAATGTGAGGAAAAGTAATAACATTAACAATGCCAAGATTCACAACATTAAATTTTACCTGCGGATGAGTTTTTGTAGTGGGTTTCCTAGCATCAAAAATATGTTGAGTTGCATTTGAGTTGTAACTAAGAGTATCATGTAGAATAGACCCTAAACTTTGAAAGTGTTCTCCAGCCTGGCAATTCAAAATTCAATCTAGGAAAGTATCAATAAGTGAAATAAATTATAGACATCAACATCAACATAATCATAATCATTTGGAGGGTATTCATTTTGGATAGTACTATGTTTCTTGAAAGTTTTTGTGATGCTTCTAAACTATAAAGACATATCTTATGGCTTAATGATAATATAGATTAGTGTTTTGTTTTTTGATGTAAAATATTTTTAATATAATCATGGAATGTTGTTGATCATTCATGGTCTTGAAGAAACTTTTCTTCTATTTGATGTATCCTAAATTCATTGAGTTCTAGTACAGGTGAATTGGCCAGGTTGAATAATTTCTAGGGTTAAATTTTTGTTTACCTATGTAAGCTTCACATTCATTCTTTGCTTGTTTTGATTCTCGAGTCTTGACATTGTTTCTCAATGTGATATAGACTAACCAAAAGATGGTTCAGTTGGTGCTCTCTTTCTATTTAATCATTTATGTTCTCCATGGTGTAAGTGTCAATATGTTATAATCCAACCAGCATGTCATACCCCCACTTCTGACAAACCTCATAGCATGAAAATCACAACCAAAGACTTGGGTGATCAACATACAGAAACAGTGATTACCCTTAGGAAATAATGATCATTAATATTCATTAATGGTATGCAGTGATTCCTTGGTAATAAAGGCATTGAAAACATTCATCATCTTAACCAAGTCATGGGTGGTGATCCTTGAAATAGCACAATTAGTAAAAGGAAATAACAACATAACATAATTTGGAGTGAGGAAGAAGGAAAATTGGAAAACAAAATATGGAATAATCAGGCTGGAATTGGAGAAGAATTTGGAAATAAACTTGAATTAGAAAAAATCCAAGTTATCTGGTTCTTTGTTTGAGGCTGGGTTCTGGTTCTACTTTTGTTCTCCTTTGGGTTCGACTTGGGTTCCTTTGGTAGGAACTTGGGTGCCTGGGCCAATCCCAGGTGTACCTACAATTTTATAAATATGATACACGAGGTATTTTATTCATAATATTACAAATATGAATATTAAATCTAAAATATGGCTTGTAATTTGAATTTTCATTGTGAATGAAGAAACTCTAGATTCAAGTTGACTCATTCTATGTTGTAGTATATTTGTTCCCTAGATCTACCATATTATATATGTGCATCCTGTAAGGGACATCTTCTGCTCATCCATGTATCAAAGCTTGATAAGATTTCTTACAAGAAAGACAAGATATCAGTGGGAGATGGAGAAACCAATCTCAGAATACCACTTGAAGTCTTGCAAATGTTGAGAGTGGGATAAAGGCTACACTTGAGACCCTATATAAGGAACAATCTTATTGAGCTTCACTTTTTTTCGAGAATATTTTTATATTCTATACTAAATAGGGCCAACCATGTGAAGGTGGAAGCTCATTTGCCCCCCCCCCCTAACATCACTCTAAATTCCCCATTAACATCTAACATTCATTCATTATTTCATCCATTAATAAAATGTAACATTCATTAATTATCACATGATAACATTCATTAACACATTAATAAAATGTAACATTCATTAATTATGGCATGATAACTCATTAACACATTATAAAATTTATGAACATTCAATACCACATAATTAAATTCATTGGCATATAAAAATCAGTCATTATCAATTAAGGTGCAGAGATGACAATCATTTCCTTTTTTTCTTTTGATTTCTAGTTTTTAAGAAGTAATCATTAAGAGGAGTATCAATGTCATCATGATCATCTCCCCTCTCATTAGATCTCAATGAATGCCTAGTTCTTTGTTGATGCAAAGGGGGGTCATCTGCAATAACATATAAAAGGTTAAATTAAAAACATTTTATTATAATTAAAAACATTAAAAATATTTTAAAGTATTTCAGTACTTTAAAGGCCATAATCATATAGCTCTTTACCTGATCTAGTCACATCATCAACATCCAGGTTAGTTTGTTTGGCCTTGGCCTCAACCTCAACCTCCTCATTAACAGTGGCCTCTACACTCTCTACAGCTGCAATACAAATTGTTACATTAATCCAAACACCAATTGCAATTAAATTTGTATTACTACACCAATCAATTTAAGATGTTTACTTGTATTACTCTGATGCAAATCCTCATTGCCATCAACACACATAGGTTGTGTATGGCAAGAATCGACATGCTACATTTAAATTTCATACGCATTCCATATTATCATTGTTTTCTTACTTAAAACAAATTTACTCACTTTATGTTGGAACTTAACATCAAATAAACTAATTGGTAAATAATTAAATTTGAAATATCATATATTTAGCTTACTTACCGTGACAGATCCATAAGTAGAACCTTGTGCACTTCTTATTCTTTATGCCATGGCTTTATAGCCTTGTTGGAAGCCAATTTTCTTGTCCTCTTCTATGAGAGTTATATTGAACTCCGTGCCCTACATTTTTGCTTGGTATCATCAAATTTTGTTTTATTGTTTCATCAAAACAAAAAAGATTTCAAATTATAAATAAATATTATAAAGATCAAAGTATTATTTTTAGTGTTAAAAGCCATCTACAGATTGTATTTTTCCTCATTTAATTCTAACAATATTAACACTTACAACTCATGCAGCAAGTTTGGAATAACCGCCAGAGCCTAGCTTGTGTTGCTCGTACTTTTGTAGTCTTGCCTTTGTTGCCTTTGATGTGTCAGGAAATCTATGAAGAGATTGAAATATGTTAGTTCATATAAATATGAAGAGTATTTAGTACACAATTACATTCTTAACAGTATCACATACCTTCTTCTATTCTCTGGTGGTGTATTTCCTTTTTTTATTTCAATTTTCTCATTCGCATCTAGAATAAGAGATTTCCACTCTGAATCAGGAATGCAAGGGGGGCACTGGTAATTTAGGTTTTTGGTTAATGTACACCTATACTAGTCCCTAATATACCTTAAACATAACCTAACTTTCTGAAGGAGCTTACCCTTCTCAAATGCACGAGGTCCAAAAAAAATTATCATACTTTGTACAAGAGCATCCTTTAACTTTTGATCTTGGGTTTTCCACCTTTTAAGAAAAAAAAGTGTTAGAATAAAAAATGAAGTGAAATTACCTTTAATATAGTTTAAGAAATGGATGTAATGATAACTATCCTAGCAATGATATGAAATCAAAATAGTGGATTGGGGTTTTAGTTCAGATATGATGTTCCACCCTATACAAATGGTGGGCCTAAATATCCACAAACACTCATCACTAATTTTACCATAAAAAACATCATTCCCTGCAAAATAATCATGGGATCATTAGTCGAAGGATATAATAGTACAAAATAAGAATACAATAGATGTAAGCTTTTCATATTGAATGCAAACTATACTTAACATACGATTGTATAGTAAAAGAAAGGTCCAATCTTTAAAGTACCTGGAAGTTTTTCTATTTTCAAGGGAACTCCTTATTCATCACTCACAAGAAATATGCAATCCTTCACCATTCTTGTACTAGGAATACTAGTACATCCAGGAAAATCACCATCAAGTGTTGCATCCCCTATTGCATAAATTGAATCCATTATGAAATGGCCCTAAGAAAGAACACTTCAAGGGAAATAAACATATATATAATGACAGAGAAAATAAAATTTGTGTACGAGTAGGTAGTGCCATGGCATCTATGGCCATGCTACATGTTGCCAACATTGTAGGATGCAATACATCTGAGTCTGCCATCATATGAGGTGGCAATAGTAAATGATCATTGACACATGATAAAGAATAAGTTTGTTAGAGCATAATAAAAGAAGTGATTAGCATGGACAATATTGTTAGAGAGTAAAAAAAAAATCTAGTCCAACATGCGATCTACCTGAACCTGCTGCAATACCCTCATCATGGCTATGAGGATAAAAATTACACAAAAAAAGTTGTAAAAGCAACACATTTGCTTATTTTTTAATGACATAAAAGACTAGTATAACATAAAAACTATTATTGAACTTTTGTTATAATTAAAAATTACATTAATACTTACTTTGTAATTTTGAGATAGGTGCATCAGTTTAGTTGCCCTCTTTTGTGACTCAGGATTTGAAGGGAATGTAGATGCCAATTCAGCCACTTTTTTTCCAATTTTGTGAAGGCAACTTTTAATTGTAAAGGTCAGGTCATCATAAGTAGTGAAATCAACAGCTAGGTCCTCATCAAAGGACTCCTCTTCAGGGACTGCGGGTTCCTTTCCCTTTCTCTTTTGACCACCTATCTGTGACAACAATATTACTAACACTATTAGAATTAATCTGAAATAGTGATGAAAAGAATATAATAAAAAACTTTATTTAAAATTTTTCTTCTATCTAATTTGTAGTACAATAACAAAGAGGTTTACTTGCTAGGAAGAAGTGCATGCAGGATCATCATTGTCCCCTCTATGTGGTTGCTCCATATTGTGGCCCTATGTTATTATTTAAAGTCAACCAATAATTAGAAAGGACTACATTAATAAATTTCATTAGAAGGTGATGATGGAGATGAGGTGGATGGTGAGGAGACTTATTAAATGTGGCTGGCAAAAAAACTCAATTATTTAATGATACATAGTATGTACCTACACCCCAATGATAGAAACATCATTTGTATCTATGTGATTCAAATTGTAATCAATAAGAAGCTCTTCCCCTACACTTATTGATTTTATCACACATACAAATACATGATTTCCCTCGCGCACCTCAAATATGCAATTGGGTTGCTTAATAGTTGACAGAGGTCATGTGCTATTTATAAAACCTACAATATTCCCTAATGCTTTTGGCCTTCTATCAATGTATATAGCCACTCTTTTACTTTGCTCATTGTCTTTTTGTTGAATATAATTTTCCGAGAGTGCATATCTATGCATACTTTTTTTATATTGAACAATTCGCATCCAACTTTTGTAATCGTAACAAGGTCCAACATACTCCATCAATTCAACAACTTTGTTGTAAGAGACCTTTATGCCATCCATGGAAAATAGGCCCAAACCATGTATTGATGATGGTGCAATACGATATATCTTGCCTTTAACACTAAAATCAATGTTTATTGGAGGAAGTTCCTTGGGGACCCATTGTTTCCATAGATTTTGGTACCTAGAGGGCACCTCAATGTCGCCTTTACACTCATCATCATAAGAACATGACCCCCCTTGAGCAAGGAAAAATTTCATGCATTTATTGAATTTCCTTCTAGTCTGTTGACCTCTAGTTGATCTTCCTAATTCAGACATACTACATGATTCACTTTCTTTGCTCAAGGAAGACACATCTGACAAATACCTATTTGCTACTACCTGCACTCCATAAAATGAGAGAGATAGCAAGTAATGCGAGATATTTTGCAAACTATGAAATACATTAATCCCTATAGGGTGTATTGACTTATACCTGTCGATTCATGAGATTGTGTGGGATGCTCGTGAAAGGGGTTCAGGTACCTACATATGTAATTCAGTTATCTAATGTTAGCTAAAAAAATCATGATACATATAATAAAAACCACATAGTAAGTACATTAAAAACCATAAGCATCCCATATGAATTAAAAACATTAAAAGGTACATCATGAATTAATTAGATTAAGCATTGATCGCATAACTGCACATTTCTATCAAGAAATCAATATTAAATAGATTAAGCAGTGATCACGTAACTATACATTTCATTCATGCCATTCATCTTCTTCTTCATCCAAATAATCACCATGATCATCATTGTCATCGACATTATTATCACATTAATATGGTGCATTGTTAAACAAATTAAGGGTAGAGTAGTTGAGAGGAAAGTTTTCAAACATTCATATTCACTTATTGAATTCTTTGGAGACTACTAGTTTGACTGTCCATGCGTTACCAGTGACTAAGATTCATTAAAGGATACAAAACCCTTCATTTTGGGGTTATTGTGTGTGGATTCAAATGTAGGTTTGATTTGGTTAATATTTAGAAGAGATCAGTAAAGTATTTAAAGACAATCTTACATGTTTGGAGAGGTTTGAGAGGCACTTATCATGACTGTACCCTCATGAAGAGTGGCATAGACTGGTTTTACTAAGTTTCCTTTCTCTATTTTGAGGTTTCCTTTCTCTACCATAGGGGTACAGTCAGAGGGTTCATTAACAAAATGATCCTTTGAATGGTTACTATGAATATGAGTGATTTTATATAGCATATTTCTCATTTTACTTAAAGTTTGGAATAGCTTGTGCAAGGGTGAAAGTAGTTTTGATTGTTTTACCTATGATCGTTCCTCTACACAATCAGGAAATGTAACTATCTAATGATTATATGTAATGTTGAATGGATTAAATGCTTTATTCTTGGTAGAAGTGAATGGAAGGAATAGTGTTGGTGTTAGGTTTCATTTATTATTGAATCCAATGGTTTCCAAGATGTGTTGAGGAGTATGATCCTTGTTTAATGTTAACTATTCCTGCACAATCCACTCATACAATAGTGAAATGGTATGTGGAAGGGATGGTTGATAGTGTTCCTTGAGGGAAGGGGGATTGTGAATGACTTATTATCATTGTATTGTGTATTTCCAATATGTTTGGATGCAGGGTAGACTAGGAGAATGAAGGATCACTCACTGATTGCATGATAACCCAGTTTTGAAGGGTCACTGGTTGAGGGGAATGAAGGATCACTCACTAATTGCATGATAACCCCACCAAGAATTATTTCCTTTAAGTTTCCACAATATCTCAATGTATGGTCATTATTCTTTACTTTCTTCTATATGTTGTTCTTTCTATGGTTTTGTTATCTTAGAAATATATCAAAAACATTGCAGATGTGCATATAAAAGTAAAATATTTTCCTTCTATTGTTCCAAATTGAAGCATTTCATCTTGGGGGTATTCTCTTCATTTGTACAATATCTATCAAAAATGGTTCCCATATTTCTTCAAGATCTATTTTAATCTTTATATTGCAATCTTTATTAGATTTGACCAATACTTGATTTCATTAGTATTTTATAGCATATACTCCTAATGTGAACTATGGAGAGAAAGAAAGAAACACACTACATATGAATTACACGATATACCCATCATCACTTAGCACTTAAATAATAAATTATGGACAAGGAACAACCCCCTAACTTTTGGATGTTTGTTTCATGTTGGCCTCTTATTATATGCAAAGGTAGGCCTATCTTAGGCTAACAACCATAGTGTAGGGGCCATAAATTATTGATCTCAAAATAGTGCACACTTGTATTAAATTAGGTTCACTATACTACAAGGGAATTGAAACATGCAATAGTACCTCATGCAGATGGAAGCAACCCTTCACCAAGAATATGATTGTGTCTGCAATATTTACTAGAGGCAAAGAACATAATTTGGTTCCAACAATTACTCCTTGAAGTGGCACCCACAAAAAACTTTGAAAAGATAGCACTCGCTATATCTTTTATCATTCTTTTAAAGCTGGGACAATAAATCTCAAAGATAGATCAACAAATTCTTGAACATAAAGAACCATTGACAGTTATGATTCATGTGTACAATAGCCAGCAACCACTTGATCCAATCATGGTGTCCAATAATTATGTTAGAAAAAGCATCTACAAATCCCTTACACAACCATAATAGATTCAAACCATGAACCATAAGAACCTAACAATGGGACTAACAAAGATATAACCTAAACAAATCTTGATCATATTCCACCCTATTGTAAGGCCCAAGAAGTAACTCTATCTTAAAGCTACACATTCCTCTAGATGAAGCTCAAAGGTCAAGTAGCTGAAGCATAGCAATACTTGAATGAATATAGGAATAATTTGATGTACAATCATTTGCTAGCTTGGTTTGTGGGTTTTCCACATAATATTTTTCCTTTAACCATATTTATAGTTTGAGAAAATCAGAAAAACTTGTTTCAGATTTATATTATCCTTTTGAACTAGCACACTATCATCAAAATGCATAATCATTGGTCATCTCAAGAAAATTCCTATTGATTAGTAGGATATCCTTATAAAAATTTGATGCATGGATTTCTTGTGAATTATCAACTGCTGTGTATCCTACAACTATGGATGGAATAGTGTTTGTGTTAGGTTTCATTTATTATTGAATTCAATGGTTTCCAAGATGTGTTGAGGAGTTTGCTCCTTGTTTAATGTTAACTGTTCCTACACAATCCACTCATACAATAGTGAAATGGTATGTGGAAGGGATGGTTGATAGTGTTCCTTGAGGGAAGGGGGATTGTGAAAGACTTGTTATCATTGTATTGTATATTTCCAATATGTTTGGATGCAAAGTAGACTAGGAGAATGAAGGATCACTCACTGATTGCATGATAACCCAGTTTTGAAGGGTCACTGATTGAGGGGACAGTCAAGGTCTGGAAGATTGGGCCATTGGAGGACCCTATTTATTTGTATTAATTGCTATACAAATTGGATGCATGGATTTCTTGTGAATTATCGGCTGCTATGTATCCTACAACTGCATCTGTAAATCTACATATACTTCTCTAGGGTTGTAAGCCACTTAGGGATCAAAATAGAGAAACTAAATCAAAATCGTTCTTTGTCCTATTTCCTTTTAACAAAGTCTCAACTATCAATGATACAATACATTTGATGCCCTAAGCTATCAATACAAATGGCACCTAGCTAGAAGCTCACGGGCTATCCATTTGATAACCACAATCAACATTTCAAAAAAAAAGGATATCCTTGAGCACAAGCACCAATAACATCAAATAATGGAGTTAAAGCATGGGCTAGGGCACGACACTAGTAGAATGCGGTCATTTTACTAAGCATCTCAGCAATATACAATGGCGTCATTAAACATGCCAGTAATATCAACAAATGTGAATCCAAACATTTGAAAATAGTGAATCGATATTCTTGAGAACAAGCACCAATAACATCAAATAATAGAGATAAAGCAATGGCTAGGGCATAACACCAGTAGAATGTGGTCATTTCAGAGAGCATTCATGATCAAATAAAATGCAATGCATTTAAAATTTACAATCAAATATGATGCTAGAGGCTCGAAAGATGAAGAAATCACATACCTTCTCTCATGCTCATCTTCTGCTCCTTTTCTCCCGCTCCTTCTCTATCCAATCGAAATAAAAATGATGAGGTTGTTTCACTTTTTTTTTTCATCTATACCCCGAAGCTGTCAGAATTCCAATGGTCAATTAAACACCCATCAGAATACTGACACCATCGGGGCCTATTACAAAACAAAATACCAAATCCATAAAAAAAAATTACCCATTGGAAGTATCTGTCAAAATTTGGCCCCAAATGTAGTAGTGTGGAAAGGGCGGAGAGAAATCCTCCACTATATGTGGGCCTTGTAAAAATCATTGGGATCTAGAAATTTCATAAAGGATGAAAGATCGCTAAATGATGCTAGTGTCTATTTGAGTAATTAAAAATCATGCCCCACTTAATTCATGAGAGTGATCTAGGTAGTTAGCTAGTGGTAAGAGGATGATAGTTAACGTGTTTAATCCTAATTGTGTGGGGGTACTTAAGGAAAGCTTGTTTTAATAATTTTTGCACTTTGCAACCTTTTAGTTTGATGTTTCACTTAAAGGTGAATTACTCCAGGAATGATAAGTTTCAAAAGTTGATGAGTACCATGGATTGTCTATGTTCTTGTTATATGTCTAACATTACTAGTCTTAATGAAATTATAACTTGAGCTATATGTTATCAATCTAGTGAGAGGGATCATCAAAAGTTTGTGTCTAGTTTTTGAATAAAAATGTTTATCCCTTACCTTAGTCTATCATGGGTATTCTATGTTCATTAGTGAGCTCCGCAAACTAGGATAGGGTGCGTGAGTCCTAATATTGATGGTTCTTTTGTGAAAGTAGAACCCCATCTACACCTAAATTGGCTATTTCATTTTCTCTCTTGTTCCCTTCCCTATAAATGTGGTTGATAGAGATTATTTTAAAGGATTTGCATAGGTTTAATGCTTGGGATAGGAGGGAATTCAATCTCTAGTTAGGAATTGTTCCTTTCTTGAGTGCATTAATTATGATTATCGAATCTCCACCTAGTTGTTGGTTTCAATCCCTATAGGGGCATCTAAGGAGGAAATTTCTGCCCCATCTTGGTTATGAATACTACACCCTATTCCTATTATCCCTAGGTTCCCTCTCGAAGCACCGTCAAAGTTAAGTTTGAACCAACCCTATTTTGGAGGGCTCTATTTACAGTCAATTCTCTTTGATGCCTTGTTTTGATTTCCTGAGCCAATAAAAGGGGGAAGGGAGAGACCTATCCATTTTCCTCACATTTTGCCATCCCAGTGACTCATATAAAGATCCATTTTTTGGATTTTAGAGATTCTGCAATTCATGTTCTCTATGATGACAACCTCAATTTTGTTGCATAGTTGTCTCCAATCTAGTTTCTGTGAGACCTATCAGACAGTCACATTTTTGCTATTATGTTTTCTATGCTTCCAGTACTTATTTCTCAGACATATCAGACTATGTGGACACTTATGTATTTAAGGATCTGTTGAATCCTATTTTATATGTTCAGTACCTGATTATGTAATCAGGGTACACTTGGGATATTACATGTTATGTTTTAGTTTCAGTTATGGTTACATACATATGATGATTTATGATGTTTTAAAACTATTGTAATGTAAAGACGGTTTAGGAAACCAAAGTTATGCTTAGTTGAGTAATTTACAGACATAGTTTTAAACCTTGCAATTATGATGTATTATGTTTATATCATGTTTTATTGGACCTACTGATGTGTGCAATGAGTGTGCAGGATAAGTTGACCATGGAACTAAATTTGGGGATCCAATATTGAAATATATGTTTTTACTGTGCATGCCAAGGTCCTCTTTGAATAAAGAGACGTGGACCTCATTGTGATGTTTTTCATTTTGTAAATGTGGTTTGCATGTGTGTAATTAAAATAGATTTTTGTATATGATCTAACCATGTCATTGTTTTAATTAATGTGGAAAATTTGGCAAATTGTGGCTTATATGTTGGCATGGTTAAATATGTTTATTATTGAGTGTTTTAGGGCCTAACCAGGGTATTACCTTAGGATGTGATCAACTAAACTTGGGTTAGGAAGTTTCTAGAAGTCAACCAAGACCCCAAATCCGTGCACAAACTTCAGGTGGACTTTAGGAAGGTCTTTTGGGCTCCTAGAAGGTAACCGGGGTCAGTTTTAGCTACCCAACTTGGTACCCTAGGGGTTAGGGGTCATTTTCAGCCATTAATAAGCCTTTAAACTCATTTATTACTCCCCTAAAGTCTCCATTTTGAAGTTGGACGGATTTGAAGAGTTGTGAGGTTTTAGTTAACCTCTCTTTTTCTCAATTTTGCATTCAATTCTATTTATGGTGAATGAAGGCAAGTGGGAAGAAGGGGATGAAAGTTTCCTTCTCTCTTCTGATTGGTTCCACCATTCTTGGAGGTTTGCCTATTTAGGAAAGGCCTTGGACTAAGTTTTAGTTGATCACCCACTCTCTAGAATTGGAGACCAGAATTGTTGGAAAGCTTAGGAGAAAGCTAGCATCAAAGGGATTCAAGTTTGCAGATACTCAACACACTTGGAGAAAGGTTGGGCCTTCTGTTATGTTTGTTATTTCATATTTTGTATTTGTTCTTTATGTATGTGTTTCTTGAGTTTGGACCTCCATTAATGGAGTCCATGGCTTTTTATCCAGGTTTTAGTTTAAAATTTTGAGTTTTATAAATGTTGTTTATTTTATTCGTATTTGAAATTTGGGGATGGGAACTTCAAGGTTTACTCACCCTAGGGAGGGTGGAGTAACCTTGAAGGGGGTAGTAGGAAGTAGACCCAGGATGTGCAGAGTCTCCCATGTGTGGAGGGATAAACATGGGGTTCCACGATACCCATGATGCCAAACATAGCCTACGGGCACCTGGGGGCCATAAGGAGATTGAGACCGCATCTCTTGGAGATGGTCTACCCAAGTCCATGTGTGGCTTGGGATGTTTTATCATGTTGTGGCTTCTCCTCCTAGTAGTCCACCTCTACCCCATTTTCAAAAAGACCTCTAGGAGGTCTTCCTATTGTTATATCCCATTGGGAATTGATTTAGTGTCATCTTGTTCCTGATTGTTTTCCCTATTTCTTGATTGTCTGTTTGTTATCCTGTTTCATATTGGATCCCCTAGCTCGGGGGTGGCCTTGTAAAGGCCTAGGTTGGGAGGTGAGCCTCCGTGGTCAACTTGGTACCTACAGGAAATCCGCAACACAGGGCTTGTAGGAAGTGGTGAACTTGGACAATACTCAATTTTCAAACTTTATATGTTTCCTTCCAAATTTATTGTAAAGGTTGTAATTGCTAGTGTATGGCAATTTGGGAATCATGATTTCCCTTGTAACAAATCCTTATTCAAATTTATGTAGATTATGGAAATTATGAAATTTTCTTGAATATTCAATGTTAACTATATTTTAGAAATGAAGTACGTTGCAATATTGTGAAATAAAATTAAAGATATATATTTCAAGCCTAGAGAAATATTCAGAATTTCATTATTAAAATCTTTTCAAATTTTGTTATGTGATGCAAAAACAAAAAAAAAAGAAAATGGCATTATTAATTCATATTCACTTAGTGAATTTCTAAAAAAAAAAAATATACATGTATGTCCCATACTTAGCAAATTTATCAAAATAATTTCAAAAAAAAAATATGCTTATTTTCAATTTATTATTTTGCCATATGATTTAGAGCGAATTATGGATTCTAGTCATGCTTTCAAAATTAAAAAAATGATATATTTTATGTCCCCTGTTTCAGTAAACAGGGAACGAGTTTTCACCAGTAAATTGGGTTTTAAATTTTATTAATCATTGTATGGTAAATATAAATTACAATAGTTAAAACTTATAACAAATTTATATTTTGCAAAAACAAAAAGTGTTATCGGCAAAAATATTAATAGTATGCGCTATGCGCACATATAATCTCATATAACAAAAATGGGGAATTCACGTTTTGAAAATCGCATGGCGATATAAATTTTAACAATAAAAAAAAAAAAATTTAAAGTGCCAAAGGCACTATGCGAACGGAGCAACAAATGTGGCCAGGGGTGGCTCTTACGCCGTCGTCCCCATCGGACCCCTTGTTCGCAGCTCTTGTGGGAGTTGAAAACCCACCGCCCGCGGACCCCCCCAGCGGAGCTCCTTTCATCGCCCCGGGCCGAAAAACCCCCGCCTTCTTCAGCGGGTGCCTCCATCGTTTCCGTCGTGGTAGTGGCACTGCGGCCGAAGCGCCGCTCTCCCCGTGCATCGCTTCTTTGCGGCTTCCCCTCCGCTTCAGCGGATAAACTGCCACTCCCACTACCGTTTTCACCGTCGTAACCCTCCTCTGTGCGCAGCTCCATTTGCGAGCCGCTGTGGTTCGGCCCTGCGACCACCTATAACTTCGTACACGGTTTTAAATTATGTTTTTCCATTATATAATATTAAGGTTTATATTTATTTATATAAATGATTTAAAATAGATTAGTATAGATTTGTTTAACTTATTTATTATATGAGTTTTCTTTTATTTAAATTAGTTCATGTTTCAAATTGATTTTTATATTTAGTATATTTAGATTAGTATAACTAAGTATACTTAAAAGGAATTATATTTATATGTATTTGGAAAATAATTTTTATTATTGGTTACTAAACAAATACGATTTCTTTTGTAAAACTTAAATATTATTTATTAATATGGGATTAAGTTCCAAGTAGAGAGAGAAATAATTAGTGTTATTTTAATTATTAAAAGGAAGAATATTGTTAGTTAAAAGTATAAATTTTGAATGTTATTTAACTTATTAATTTTTTTTCCAGAAATTAATAACTTAGATATTTTATCGATTAGGGAATCTTACCTATTCCTTAACTTGTAATTTATACCAAACTTGGACACATTCGTTATCTTTGACTATCGTCAAGCATAGTTAACTTTTAGTCAACAATGGTCAAACCTTCTCCGATCATCTTGAGATTTGAATTAGTGGATCCCCTAATACCCTAGAACATAGGATTTCAGTTTCGTGTTGTTTTGAGAGGGTTGACTTTTTGGTCAAACCTAGTTGACCTTTTTGGTCAACCATCTCGGGTACATGTTTTATCATTACCAGTTGTATCATTAACCTTAGGATACTTTGTTTAGCTAAATTTTGACATAGTTGACTTTTTAAGTTGACTTAGTCAAACCTTGGACATCAACTCAGTTTGCGTGTCCAAATTTTCCTTGATACTTTTTGTTTATTTTCAACTTGATCACACGTACTTTGATGTGTAGTTGACTTATAGTTGACTCAGGTTGACTTTTAGTCAACTATCTCAATTTGCGTGCTGATCAAAGTTAGTAGCTTTAGGAAACTTGTATCTTGTTTAGAGACTCGTGCCAGGATAGGACTTGCTCTCTAGTTGCGTAAGTACGTTTAATATGCTGATTAGTATGTTTAGGAAAAATTTTCATAACTATGTTTTGCTCAACTTTTGGGCATGACAGTTTCTCCTCTTTAAATATTCTTCTATTTCTTTCTTTCCATAACTCCCAAACCAAAATTGAGGGTGAAGAAGTCCATAGGTTGGCATAAATACTATCTTTTTTTATGACTGGCCAGGCTTGTAGCATTGTAAGGAGAGAATGAGGGAAAGGTGATGATCATCCCAAATTCCTTCCAAGCCACTTCCAACATTGATTTGAAAAAGGACAGTTTAGAAATAAATGGTCAACATCCTCTTTGGAGCCCTCACAAAGGAAGCATTTACTGGGTCCGGAGAATCCTAGCTTCTTGAATCTATTTGTAGTTAAAAGTCTATAATTAAGGGCTAGCCAGGTATAGAATCCTACTTTAGGGAGAGTCTTTATTCTAGGATAGGTTAATAGGTATTGTAGTTTTGGGTCTTTTGTAATTTTGGGAGATGAGATTGTACCCATTTTTTGTGTTTTATTCACCTGTTTTAGATCCATCCCATGCTAATGTATCTTTAGAAGTTTTTAATGAGATCTTCCTTTTGCTAAGAATTCCTGCAACCACCTCTTCTTCTTCTAATGATATCCCAGATCCTTTCAGAGATCTCCATACCCATTCTGTAACGCCCTGCCAGGGAACCCAAAAGAAACTAACCTAGAACATGATACTAAGTTTGGTGAATAAATTTTTTTTTTCTAAAGTTTACATTCAAAATATACAATTACATGAAAGCAATAACCATTATCCCACATAACACACATTGTAAACACAGGTTACAAATCTAATGGGTCCCATGACATAGTATTAATTACTAACATAACACATTAAATAACATCAACAAAGTTTCCATAAATTAAATACAATAATTACATCGTAATGTTTACATTTCATGAATAATCATTAATTCTAATAAACATACATCTAGTGCACATGTCGCAGGGTATGCATTAATCATTCTAACAACTAAATTACAATATCCAGATTAGGTATCACAAGCGATACTCTAATACAAGATTTACAATAAAGAATATAAGTATATAAGAACATCAATGAAGAAGTAACATAAGGAATCCAACTGAAAAGACACCATCAAGCACTGGCACAAGGACATCGAATCTCAAATGGTAAAGAATCACTACCACTCGTTCGTGTAGAACCACAAAGGTCTACCCCACCGTGCTGAGGAGATAACATTGGACCCCAATCGGATAAACAAGCCAAACCAGGAAACACCACTAGGAAAGGAATCTTGATAGCTTACTAACTCAAGGTCAACAAAAGTAGTGAAAGGTATGACTCACTAATCCAAAGGCAACCGACCATGTAGGATAACTAGACTATATGTAGGTAGGTGTCATCATGTACGTCTAACCCTTGAGTCTCATCTTGGCAATCTCTCTGGATCCCGGCACTCAAGTGACCATACACGAAATCAATGACTTCTCGTACTAACGAAGCCACTAACTATGCCAGAACACACACCTCAATAGGTGGCAAGCATCATCTCATCCTCATCTCAGTCTGTACTAGCACTCAAGCATGGGAGAGGAAACTATCTTAATAGGTTAATTTATTTCCCTTAGTTTAATTTAGGTTATCACTTGTTTACAATAACTTACAATAAGTGATCCACAACAGCCACTTGTGGGCCCCGATGCTTATTGCAAGCCACCTCCTAACACATATCTAGATAAACTACCCTAGGCTCATAGATCTCTCCTAGATCAAGTCACAAATAAATTAAATAGTCACACATCCAGAATCGTCACAGAAACCAGGATTGACTACATATCATGTTCACTGAATCACATAGTAAAACAAGAGCCTATAAGGTCAACTAGAAAATATAGAATACACACTCACGCCAAACATGATAAACAACATGATCAAAAGATAATTCTCAGGCCTCTGTCTTTCCTAGGTCATCTAAAACCCTGATAACCCATAATAAATTTGAAAACATGAAGTATACACAAGTACATCAAATTAAGCTATAAATAAAACTAGAATTCATCATATTCCATAAACAACATAAATGAACATGAATACTAGGTTCACTAGGAAGTAACTGAAATAACCATTCCATTGATATCTTTATATCATCAAATCCCTGTCAGATATTCATAAATAACATCATAAAGAAAAATGCCCAATTTCGCTTATAAGGACGTCAATTAAATCATAAATTTAGTCCATTACTAGAGAGTTGATAAAATTCCAATACACACTTAGAAAAAATATAATTTCAGAAGTCATTTCCAAAAAAACAACATTTAAAGAAATATCTTTAATGTATAATATACAATCTTAAATATATTATAAATATTATGAAAATTCTGTACTTATAATACAAAATTATAATCTAAGAAATTTACTAACAATATTTTAATTTCCATTAAATTGGAATAATTAATATTAAGAAAAATATTAATTATTAAAAATTATTAATGAAAAATCAAATAAAGTATTAATATATTAAAAATTAATTTTAATTTAATTTAGAATAACTAAACCAAAATAAAATTAAAACAAATTAATTTCAAAGCTCAAATCATAAAAAAAAAATTTAAACAATAAATATAAAAACAATGGCAAGTGGGGCTACTTTTAGGTAAAGTCTTACTCAAACCTCTGAAACTTACTTTATAAATAATAAGTTTTAGTTGATGTTAAAGCCCATTCCTTACATTTACATACACAAATCGATAAGTCAATTCCCTTACAAGTACGGGTAGTGGGTAACGTGTAATATAAAATAAAATTTATTTGCTTTCTTAGTCAGTACCCACTACAGTAGGAGGTAGGGGATAGGTGGTCCCCTCTCTCATGTCATTTGAATATAAATTTTTAATATATTTTGTTTTTTTTTATTTGATTTGTTAAAACTAACTTTTCCATATATATAGATATAGATATAGATATAGATATAGATATAGATATAGATATAGATATAGATATATATATATATATATATATATATATATATATATATATATATATATATATATATATATATATATATATATATATATATATATATATATATATATATATATATATATATATATATATATATATATATATATATATATATATATATATACTTTTGAATAGAATTAATTCAAGCTAACTTTAAAAAGCACATACAATAATAATATTTCTTTTTTTTCCTTATACCAATTTTCGAGATTCTAAAAGGAATCTTTTCCTTTCAATGGTCTTTTCTAGAAACGGAAAAAAAAACACAAGGCTTGGAAATTTTTCCAGAACAGGAAATTTTTCATGAATTACATTTTGTCCTATTCTATTTGTTATTTAATTTGTATTCTAATGCAATACAAATTTTTGGAAAAAATTTCCATAAAGCATGCTAATAATTTTAACTGGTATAAAATATTCTTACTGCCAAATTTCCACAAAGCATTCTAATAATTTTAACTGGTATAAAATATTCTTATTGTCTTTTTTCACAAGGAGGGTTTTTTTTTTTTGCCCAAAATTCATTTTTGCACTCCAAAAACATTTTTTCTTCACAACCCATTTAATAAATTTATCTTCTCTATAGTTTTACTATACTAAAATTGATTTTCTTATTTTCTGTGGGTTTTAGATGGAATTTTTCCCAAAAATTTTGCCAGCATTTCCCTACTGTGCCAAGTAATAATAAAATACTGAAAAAGCTTTCTAATAACTTATAAAAATCCAAAAATGAAAGCTTAACCAGAATTACTAATCTAACCCTCAGAATCAAACGAACAAAGCAAATTTTACATAATTTTCTACAGACAAAAATACTAGAAAATTCATCAAAACCCTACCTCAATTCCAATGCTATAAATTTGATGGAGATTTGCCTGTAGGTTGATGAATCTCCCAAATCTGAAATGTAGAAGCTCAAACTCTGCAACTCTGAATCGCAACATATGTAGAATTCTAATTCCAAATGCACACACACTTCACCCAGAAAAATTCACACACCTAATTCTCAAGAACACAAGAAAGCACAAAAATATTCCAAAAATGCTCTCTCTCCAAAATTGAAAATTCTCACAAAACCTGGTTCCCCAAAATGAATGCAATTTTTTCCCAAATAGAAAATCAAACCCACTTATCATGCAAACCCTAATGAGTCACCAGACAACTCCTGATCAAACTCCTCTTTTTTTGAGTTGAGAGAAAATTCCAATTAATAATTATAAAATATATTACTTATGCACAACTCAACATAGAATTCTATTTACAAGTTATTTTATGAAATCCAATTTCACATAAATCAATGAAGCACATGTAATATAAAATTTCACATTTAAATTATTTAATAATTATGATACAATTAAATCATGCACTAATTTTTCAACAATTTAATAAAAATATATTAAATCATAATTTAGCACAATTAATTAATTAAATTCAAATATTCTCATATTTGATTTTTAATTAATTAATAATTATTCAACGACATAAGAACTACTCTAATCATTATTTTCCCACTATATTATTAATTAAAATAACCATAGCAAACAATTAAACCAAAGCAATATTTTGAAAATATTCATGCATCATATAAACTGACAAGACGGGATCCATGAATTAGGTCAACCTGACCAAACTCGAGCAAGGTAGTCAACCGATACTTTATCCAACAATTAGGATAAATAGGCTAAGGATTGGGTTTTGGGTCTGGATACTATCTCCCCTCTTTACCATGAGATGAATGTATGTGGGCACGCTCACTCCTGCCAATTCAGGGAAGACGATGCCCTGTACCTACAAACCTATCATCACAAAACAAATCATGTACATACAACATATAACAAGCAATGATAGGGTACAGTCAGTCGTGTGGATCTCGACAAAGTGAGTAACTACACCTCCGCCCTCTACCATAAAGACACATAATACAGATACATACATATGAACACCATACACATGCTAGTATGGGGTAAGTATATCATAAACCATCTAAAACATGAAACATCACATCATAATAACATAATCATCTAAATATGAAATCACATAACATCATAGCATAAACATAATCCAGATAAATCCACAATCACTGAAAATAATATCCATAAATGCACACATGCAAAGTGGCCTAAAAGAGTATGGCATCTGAAAAAATGAAAGCAAAATATGGAGGTACTACATCCACCCCCCCTTGTATCAGGCTTACTCCTTGAAGCCTACAAACAAGTAGGGATAAGATTCCCAAAATCTAGCTACATCCTCCCAAGTAGCCGCTGTCTCATCGTTTGGATCCCATTGGACCCTTACCTGGTCGACGGTTCGACCCTTGAGGATCAAATCCCAATGGTGTAGGATATGTATGGGCTCCAATGTCAGCTGCCCGTCCTCCACCTGTAAAGCATTCCAATCAAGTACATGTGTAACATCAAGAATATATCATCTAAGTACTAAAACATCGAAAACATCACGAATGCATGATAAGCTGGGTGGCAAAGCAAGACGGTATGCAACTGGACCTATCCTCTCTAGGATCTCAAAAGGACCAACAAATCAAGGTGCCAACTTCAAACCCTTTCCATATCAGATCAGACTCTTCCGTAGATGCACTCTCAAGAATACTCTGTCCCCAACTACAAACTGCCTATCAATTCAGTGAGCATATGCATACTTCTTTTGTCTATCCTATGCAGTAGCCACATGCTCTTGAATACGAATCACCTATTGCTCCATGTCACAAAGCATATCTGGACCAATAAGAATATGGTCCTCCAGCCTGTCTTAGCTCAATGGTGTATGATAAGGATGTCCATACAATGCATGGAAGGGTGACATGCCAATGAAACTATGATATCCATTATTGTAAGAAAACTCCACTAGATACAGATAATCCTCCCAGTGAGTCTGTCTGTCCATGACATACATCCTCAACATATCCTCCAGCATATGATTAACCCATTCTATTTGACCATTGGTCTCAAGGTGATATGTCAAACTGAAATTCAACTGAGAACCAAGATCATGCTGCAGTGAAGTCCAAAATGCAGATGTAAAAATAGGATCTCGATCAAAGATAATCTTACGTGGAACTCCGTGAAGTCTCACTATATCCTGCATGAAGACCCTAGCCATAGAAGCTACTGTATAAGAAGATCTCATGGGAGAAAAGTGTGCCACCTTAGTCAACCGATCAATGGTCACCATGATAGCATCATGTCTATGAGGAGTCATAGGCAATCCAACAATGAAGTCCATAGAAATAATATCCCACTTCTAGGATGGAATGAAATTAGGCTGTAAAAGCCCTACTAGATGTTGATGATCTGCTTTGATCCTTTGACACTCTAGACATCTAGCCACAAAATCCACAATGTCATGTTTAATGCTAGGCCAATAATAAAGTTGTCGTAAGTCTACATGCATCTTCTTAACACCTGGATATGCTGAATAAGGTGCACGATGAGCCTCTGATAAAACCAATGAATGTAAATCATCCAATGGTGGTACATATATCTAGCCCTTATGTCGCATAAGTCCATTAGACTCCATGAAAAATCTTGAGAACCTACCCTCCAATGGTCTGCCTGACTCAATCACTGAACTCACCTCCTAATACAAAGTATCTCTAGGAAGTGACTTAAGAATCCTGCTCCTCAAATCCACACTAAGAGTCATAGCTAAAACAATCTTCTTCTTGCGACTCAAAGCATCTGCTACCACATTTTCTTTACCCTGGATGTATTTGATCTCAAAATCATACTCGCAAAGGAATTCCATCCACCTTCTCTGTCTAGCATTCAGATTAGGTTGGGTAAATATATACTGAAGACTATGGTGATCACTATGAAGCTCAAAACGGTTCCCTAATAAGAAGTGTCTCCATCTGACTAAAGCATGGACAACCACTACCAACTCAAGATCATGTGTAGGATAATTAAGCTCATGATCCTTGAGTTTGCGAGACTCATATGAAATCACTCATCCTTCCTACATGAGGACTGCTCCAATACCCTCTAAAGATGCATCAGTACAAACAACAAAATCTCTGGCTAGATCTGGCACTGCTAGAATAGGGGCACTGGTCAAACACCCCTTAAGCTTCTGAAAAGCTTCCTCGCACTTCTCTATCCAAATGAACTTCTTCCCTTTCCTCTACAATGAGGTGATAGGATGTGCAACCCTAGAGAAGTCCTTGACAAATCTACGGTAATATCCGGCCAAACCCATGAAACTATGGACTTCAGACACATTAGTGGGTGCTGGCCACTCCACAATTGCCTAGATCTTCAAAGGATCTACCGAGATACCTTCTCCTAAAATCATATGACCAAGATACTGAATCTCTATCTGAAAGAAATCACACTTCTTTGCGTTAGCATAGAGTTGATTTTCCCTCAAACACTGCAAAACCTGTCTAAGATGTTCCTCATGTTCCTCTATGGATTTAGAATAAATCAATATGTCATCCAAGAAGACCAATACAAACTGATCCAGATACTCTTGAAACACTCCATTCATTAAGCACATGAACACCGATGGAGCATTCGTTAAGCCAAAGGGTACAACTATGAACTCATAATGCCCATACCATGTATGGAATGCAATCTTATGAATATCTACATCATGAATCTGTAGCTGATGATACCCTGACTTTAGATCAGTTTTAGAGAACACCTTAGCTCCCTTAATCTGATCAAATAAATCATTTATGCATGGTAATGGATATCTATTTTTTATCATTACCTTGTTCAACTATCTGTAGTCAATACACAAGCGTAAAGATCCATCTTTCTTCTTAACGAAGAGGACTGGTGCTCCCCATGGAGAAACACTAGGTCTAATACTCCCCTTTGCCAACAATTCTTCCAACTGAAGCTTGAGCTCACTCAACTCATGAGTAGTCATCTTGTATGCAGCTCTAGAGATAGGCTCAGCTCCTGGAACAAGCTCGATCTGGAAATCAATGTCACGCTTAGGTGGCATACCCAAAATCTCTGTCAGAAAAACATCAAGAAATTCTGACAAAACTAGATGATCTAGGGTCCTATCTTCACTCTCCTCTTCATCAATCTCATTTAGAGTCACCGTAAACATCTGGTAACCCTTCCACATACAATGTTTTAGTTGCATCGCTGAAATCATTCAGAGAGAAATAGGTTGTGGGATACCCACTATCTGACACTCTATACCTTCATCATCCTTGCAAATGATGGTCTTCTTCCTACAGTCGATGCTAGCTCCATGAGCTTCTAACCAATCCATACCCAGCACAACCCCATATGATCCCAAAGGAATCACATGTAGATCTACAATGGTAGAGAATTTACCCAAATTCAGTTCACACCTAGGGACCAAAGATCCTATCACAACCCTAGCTCCTGAGGCTAGTTCCACTTGCCAAAAACTATCTTGCTTTGTAGCCACCAATCCACAACGCTCAACTAAAAGTGGAGATATGAAAGAGTCAGTAGCACTAGAATCATATAAAATAGAAATGGGTATGCCTTGAATAGTACCTGTGGTCTCAACTACCATACCCTGATGATCTTCCTGCCACTGATCCAATGCAGCGAACACCCTATGTGTGTGTCCTACATCTCCAACTATGGGTTCAGAAGCTTCTAGCCTCTAAGAAGAGTATTGTGGGGGATGTTGTGGGCAATTCACTACTATGTGCCCAAATTGTCCACATGTGAAACATCCTGTGTTTCTAAAGTTACTATTTCCTCTGGATGGTGCACTAGATTACTGAAAACTACCTTTGCTAGCACTCTATTGTACACCCTGAGTTGGTTGAGCAGTTTGATTGTGCTTAGAACACTTTCCATTCTAGAAGTTCTTGGAATGAGAACCACTGCTCTGAGGAGGTGGAAGATTTTTAGCCTGCTAATGGTTCTGGTTACCCTTATAGAAGTTTGATGACTTCTTGAAGTTTCTGTTACCTTGGGACTGGTTCCCTTTGAACCCTGATCTTGAAGAACCACTTGGTTGTTGATCATATCCTGAGGCTATATTAGCCTTAGTGAGTGTAGCCTTCACAACCGCTTCTCTGAGGGTCTTAGGCTCAAAGAGTAAGACCTTTCCAATAATGTGGGCATTCAACCCCCTGATAAAATGCTGCACCAATAGAGTTGTGTCATATCCAAATCTGGCATACTGCTTAAGTTCAAAGAACTTACACTCATATTCACTCACAGTCATAGTCAGCTGCATCAGATTATGGAACTCATTGGCCCTATGTTTCCTCCATTGATCTAATAAGAAACGTTCTCAAAAATTCTCCAAGAACAATTCCCAAGTAACTATGTCCATCCGAACACCCAGCTTCTCTTCCTCAATTTTCCACCATACTGCTGCAAAATCTGTGAGCTGAGTCACATCATATCTAGCTCTGGTGTTGTTTCTGAATGGGTGCATGGCAAAACTTCATTCCAATACTATCAACCATGTCTCTGCCTCAAGTCTTGTACCCTTCCCATCAAAGGGAATAGGCTTTCCCCTCATAAGGTCCCTCATATGGTTTGCTGCAACCACTAAAGGATCCATAGTAAATTTCCTCTTTAGAGGACTCCTAGATCTTTCCCTCTCTCTTTCTCCTTCATTCCTATGGGAATGATGTGAACCCTCCTAATCTGCTCTATCCTGATCAGGACCAAGATGAGCAAGGATTTCTCGAAGGAGCTATCTAGTATCCTACCCATCAGATTCTCCTTGCTATTCACCACCCTGCTCATCTATCGACTGTTGGTGGTTACTAACTTGCTCAACACTGGTGGAAGGACTAGGTTACCTTCCCCTACCACGTCCACCTGACCTACCTCTACCTCTGCCTCTAGCTGCTCTAGTTAGATGCATGATTCCTGCAACACGAAGAAACCAGCAAACACTCACGAACATATATCAAAACATAAATCAAGACAAGATGATCATAAAGTAATCAGTCTAAAAATAGAATTGTTATATATCTACATTTTGTTTTCAAGTTAAAACTACATACATAAGACCTAATGAGCGTACATACCCAGAGTTCCCGGTGTAGAAACTCCACTCTAATACCAAATGTAACGCCCCACCAGGGAACCCAAAAGAAACTAACCTAGAACATGATACTAAGTTTGGTGAATAATTTATTTTTTTCTAAAGTTTACATTCAAGATATACAATTACATGAAAGCAATAACCATTATCCCATATAACACACATTGTAAACACAGGTTACAAATCTAATGGGTCCCATGACGTAGTATTACTTACTAACATAACACATTAAATAACATCAAAAAAAGTTTCCATAAATTAAATACAACAATTACATCGTAATGTTTACATTTCATGAATAATCATTAATTCTAATAAACATACATCCACTGCACATGTCGCAGGGTATGCATTAATCATTCTAACAACTAAATTACAATATCTAGATTAGGTATCACAAGCGATACTCTAATACAAGATTTAAAATAAAGAATAAGTATATAAGAACATCAATGAAGAAGTAACATAAGAAATCCAACTGAAAAGACACCATCAAGCACTGGCACAAGGACGTCAAATCTCGAATGGTATAGAATCACTACCACCTGTTCATGTAGAACCACAAAGGTCTACCCCACCGTGTTGAGGAGATAACATTGGACCCCAATCAAATAAACAAGCCAAACTAGGAAACACCACTAGGAAAGGAATCTTGATAGCTTACTAACTCAAGGTCAACAAAAGTAGTGAAAGGTATGACTCACTAATCTAGAGGCAACTGACCATGTAGGATAACTAGACTATGTGTAGGTAGGTGTCATCATGTACATCTAACCCTTGAGTCTCATCCTGGTAATCTCTCTACATCCCGGCACTCAAGTGACCATACACAGAATCAATGACTTCTCGTACTGATGAAGACACTAACTATGCTAGAACACACACCTCAATAGGTGGCAAGCATCATCTCATCCTCATCTCAGTCTGTACTAGCACTCAAGCATAGGAGAGGAAACTATCTTATTAGGTTCATTTATTTCCCTTAGTTTAATTTAGGTTATCACTTGTTTACAATAACTTACAATAAGTGATCCACGACAGCCACTTGTGGGCCCTGACACTTATTGCAAGCCACCTCCTAAAACATATCTAGGTAAACTACCCTAGGCTCATAGATCTCTCCTAGATCAAGTCACAGATAAATTAAATAGTTACACATCCAGAATCGTCAAAGAAACCAGGATTGACTACATATCATGTTCACTGAATCACATAGAAAAACAAGAGCCTATAAGGTCAACTAGAAAATATAGAATACACACTCACGCCAAACATGATAAACAACATGATCAAAAGATAATTCCCAGGCCTCTGTCTTTCCTAGGTCATCTGAAACCCTGATAACCCATAATAAATTTGAAAACACGAAGTATACACAAGTACATCAAATTAAGCTATAAATAAAACCAGAATTCATCATATTCCATAAACAACATAAATGAACATGAATACTAGGTTCACTAGGAAGTAACTGAAATAACCATTCCATTGATATTTTTATATCATCAAATCCCTATCAGATATTCATAAATAACATCATAAAGAAAAATGCCCAATTTCACTTATAAGGACATCAATTAAATCATAAATTTAGTCCATTACTAGAGAGTTGATAAAATTCCAATACACACTTGGAAAAAATATAATTTCAGAAGTCATTTCAAATAAAACAACATTTAAAAAAATATCTTTAATTTATAATATACAATCTTAAATATCTTATAAATATTATGAAAACTCTATACTTATAATACAAAATTATAATCTAAGAAATTTACTAACAATATTTTAATTTCCATTATATTGGAATAATTAATATTAAGAAAAATATTAATTATTAAAAATTATTAATGAAAAATCAAATAAAGTATTAATATATTAAAAATTAATTTTAATTTAATTTAGAATAACTAAACCAAAATAAAATTAAAACAAATTAATTTCAAAGCTCAAATCATAAAAAAACTTTTAAACAATAAATATGAAAACAATGGCAAGTGGGGCTACTTTTAGGTAAAGTCTTACTCAAGCCTTTGAAACTTTATAAATAATAAGTTTTAGTTGATATTAAAGCCCATTCCTTACATTTACATACACAAACCGATAAGTCAATTCCCTTACAGGTACGGGTAGTGGGTAACGTGTAATATAAAATAAAATTTATTTCTTTCTTAGTCAGTACCCACTACGGTAGGAGGTAGGGGACATGTGGTCCCCTCCCTCATGCCATTTGAATATAAATTTTTAATATGTTTTGTTTTTTTTTATTTGATTTGTTAAAACTAACTTTTCCATATATATATATACTTTTGAATAGAATTAATTCAAGCTAACTTTAAAAAGCATATATAATAATAATATTTCTTTTTTTTCCTTATACCAATTTTTGAGATTCTAAAAGGAATCTTTTCCTTTCAATGGTCTTTTCCAAAAACGGAAAAAAAAATACAAGGCTTGGAAAATTTTCCAGAATAGAAAATTTTTCATGAATTACATTTTGTCCTATTCTATTTGTTATTTAATTTATATTCTAATGCAATACAAATTTTTGGAAAAGATTTCCACAAAGCATGCTAATAATTTTAACTGGTATAAAATATTCTTACTGTCTTTTTTCACAGGAGGGTATTTTTTTTTTGCCCAAAATTCATTTTTGCACTCCAAAAACATTTTTCCTTCACAACCCATTTAATAAATTTATCTTCTCTATAGTTTTACTATACTAAAATTGATTTTCTTGTTTTCTGTGAGTTTTAGATGGAATTTTTCCCAAAAATTTTGCCAGCATTTCCCTACTGTGCCAAGTAATAATAAAATACTGAAAAAGCTTTCTAATAACTTATAAAAATCCAAAAATGAAAGCTTAACCAAAATTACTTATCTAACCCTCAGAATCAAATGAACAAAGCAAATTTTACATAATTTTCTACAAACAAAAATACTAGAAAATTCATCAAAACCCTACCTCAATTCCAATGCTATAAATTTGATGGAGATTTGCCTGTAGGTTGATGAATCTCCCAAATCTGAAATGTAGAAGCTCAAACTTTGCAACTCTGAATCGCAACATATGTAGAATTCCAATTGCAGATGCACACACACTTCACCCAGAAAAATTCACACACCTAATTCTCAAGAACACAAGAAAGCACAAAAATATTCCAAAAATGCTCTCTCTCCAAAATTGAAAATTCCCACAAAACCTGGTTCACCAAAATGAATGCAAATTTTTCCCAAATAGAAAATCAAACCCACTTATCATGCAAACCCTAATGAGTCACCAGACAACTCCTAATCAAACTCCTCTTTTTTTGAGTTGAGAGAAAATTCCAATTACTAATTATAAAATATATTACTTATGCACAACTCAACATAGAATTCTATTTACAAGTTATTTTATGAAATCCAATTTCACATAAATCAATGAAGCACATGTAATATAAAATTCCACATTTAAATTATTTAATAATTATGACACAATTAAATCATGCACTAATTTTTCAACAATTTAATAAAAACATATTAAATCATAATTTAGCACAATTAATTAATTAAATTCAAATATTCTCATATTTGATTTTTAATTAATTAATAATTATTCAACGACATAAGAACTACTCTAATCATTATTTTCCCACTATATTATTAATTAAAATAACCATAGCAAACAATTAAATCAAAGGAATATTTCAAAAACATTCATGCATCATACAAACTCACAAGATGGGATCCACGAATTAGGTCAACCTGAACAAACTCAGGCAAGGTAGTCAACCAATAATTTATCCAACAATTAGGATAAATAGGCTAAGGATTGGGTTTTGGGTCTGGATACTATCTCCCCTCTTTACCATGAGATGAATGTATGTGGGCACGCTCACTCCTGCCAATTCAGGGAAGACGATGCCCTGTACCTGCAAACCTGTCATCACAAAACAAATCATATACATACAACATATAACAAGCAATGATAGGGTACGGTCAGTCATGTGGATCTTGACAAAGTGAGTAACTACGCCTCCGCCCTCTACCATAAAGACACATAATACAGATACATACATATGAACACCATACACGTGCTAGTATGGGGTAAGTATATCATAAACCAACTGAAACATGAAACATCACATCATAATAACATAATCATCTAAATATGAAATCACATAACATCATAACATAAACATAATCCAGATAAATCCACAATCACTGAAAACAATATCCATAAATGCACACATACAAAGTGGCCTAAAAGAGTATGGCATCTGAAAAACTAAAAGCAAAATATGGAGGTACTACACATTCTACTCCATTAAAAACAATATAGTCCTTGAGGAGGGTACCAATCTTACCCTTAAAGAAATTTATGAGGGAGGGGTTATCTAAGAAGTTGGATATTGCTTCATAACGCCCCCATGAATCATCCCAGAAGAGAACCTCCTCACCAGTGCCAGGACTCCAAGTTAATTTTTTCATTATAATGTGTCTACATTCCATCATAAAATTCCATATTCTTGATCCTTTGGGAGGGTTAGTTTCTCTGAAGATACTAATGGGAGCCATGTCTTCTAGGTATTTTTGAATGAGGAGTTTGGCCCATTTAGCCTCCAGGCTTTTGAATAGTCTCCATATCAATTTAGCACCAAGGGCCTTACCTTGATCCCCTAAATTTTTTAGTCTCACTCCCCACTCTTCTTTTGGTTCACATATGTTTTCCCACGAGATTAAGGGGATTTTATTATTCTCATTACACCCTTGCAAGAAAAATTTCTTAAATGCTTGATTATTTCTGATTTTTTGTTAGAGGGGAGATGTATACATGATAATTGATAAGTTGGCATAGCTTCCAAGATTTATCCTACCATAGTTTCTCACCCCACAAAGGAGAGCCATCTTCCCTTCTATGAGCTTATTTTGTTCTTAATTTTTCCTATAATGGGGTCCCAGATGTCTGTAGCTCTATGGTCCTTAACTAGGGGGAGGCCCAGGTATCTGTAAGGAAGCTTACCTTGCTTAAAATTTAGGATCTGACAGATGTCTTTCTCAACCTCTTTATCAGTATTAAAGAAAAATATTTATGATTTGTCTGGGTTAATTTCTTGTCCTGATGCTTTTGTATATATTTCCAGAATCTTTTTAAAGGAACTTGCCTTCTTTCTTTTTCTAGCCCCGTATAACAAAGTGTCATCAAAAAAATGTTGATGTGTTGTAGGGTCTAATTGGCTGGAAATGGTTATTCCTTCAATAGTACCCTTCTCCTATTATCTTGAGATAGCCCTGCCTAATGCTTCTTCCATAATGATGAATAAAAAGGGAGAGATAGGGTATCCCTATCTTAACCCTCTAGAGCTACTAAAAAAACATTCTGGGGTTCCGTTCACTAGCACAGAGATTGTAACGCTCCACCAGGGAACCCAAAAGAAACTAACCTAGAACATAATACTAAGTTTGGTGAACAATTTTTTTTTCTAAAGTTTACATAAAAGATAAACATTCACATGAAAGCATTAACCATTAACTCACATAACACACATCGTTAACATAGGTTACAAATCTAATGGGTCCCATGACATAGAATTACTTTCTAACATAACTCATTTAATAACATCAACAAAAGATTCCATAAATTAAATACAACATTTACATCATAATAATTACATTCCACGAACATCTATGAATCCTAATAAACATACATCCATTGCACATGTCGCAGGGTATGCAGTAATCACTCTAACATCTAAATTATAATATCTAGATTAGGTATCACATGCAATACTCTAATACAAGATTTGTAGTAAAAGAATATAAGTAAAGAACATCAATGAAGTATCATAAGGAATCCAACTACAAAGACACCATCAGGCACTAGCACAAGGACGTCGAATCTCGAATGGTAAAGAATCACTACCACCAGTCCATGTAGAACCACAAAGGTCTACCCCACCGTGCTGAGGAGATAACATCGGACCCCAATCAGATAATCAAGTCAAAACAGGAAACACCACTAGGCAAGGGAATCCTGAAAGCTTACTAACTCAAGGTCAACAAGTATAGTGATAGGTATGACTCACTAATCTAGAGGCAACCGACACATGTAGGATAACTAGACTATGCATAGGCAGGTGTCATCATGTACGTGTAACCCTTGAGTTTCATCCTGGTAATCACTCTAGATCCCGGCACTCAAGTGACCATACACATATCAATGACTTCTCGTATAGACAAAGCCATTAACTATGCTAGACACACCTCTCAAGGTGGCCAACTTCATCTCCATTCCCATCTTAGTCTGTACTAGCACTCAAGCATGGGCGAGGAATATATCTTATTAGGTTCATTTTAATATCTCTCAATGTTATATTCGGTTATCACTTGATTACAATAACTTACAATAAGTGATCCTAGTAGCCACTTGTGGGCCCTGGCACTTATTGCAAGCCACCCCCTAACACATATCTAGGTAAACTACCCTAGGCTCATAGATCTCTCCTAGATCAAACATAGGTAAAATCATATAGTCACGCATCCAGAATCATCACAGAAATCAGGATTGACTACATAAGAATAGTCACTGAATACATAGTACATCATGAGCCTATAAGGTCAACTGGAATATAGACAATACACACTCACGCAAAACACAAGAAACAACATGAACATAGAAGATAATTCCCAAGCCTCCATCTTTCCTAGGTCATCTAGTTCCCATAAAATTGATAAATCCAACAACCAGGAAAGATAAAATCATATTGAATGAAACAACCAATTTCAGTATAAAATGATGCATTTACAAATATAAAATGAACCACACATTGCAATATTGAATAAAGCCCAATTGATTCATACAATTGCAAACACACCTTACACTTCATACCTCGGCTAAATAAAATGAACACTTCAAATCTCTACAATTCTAACTAAACCTAAACTATATCCAATTAGATTTAATTAACATATTATATAAAGTTCACTATTCCATTAGCAAACATAGTTCTCTAGCCTTATGATAAAACAATAAATTAATTTTATCTAAAGCCCTAATAATCCCAAGAAATATTTTAATCAATATTCAATTAAGAGCCATTAATAAATATTGCTACAAAATTAACCAAATTTTAAATAAAAACTAACTCTAACAATTATTATTAACAATTAGAATTGCCAATAAATATTACTAAATATTTAATAAAAACTTTTAATAAAAATTATTATTAAATAATAATCATTAACACAAATTAAAAATATTATTAAAAACTATTAACAAAATTATTATTATTTTAAATAATAAATATTAATAAAAATAATTAATAAAATTAAAAACTATAAGTAAAAACTTATTAAAACTGATTTAATCGAGTTCTAATTTTAAATTGAATTAACAAAATTTAATATAAAATATATTACAAAAATCCGAATGGCATAATATAATGTGGGGGGGGAAGACTAAGTCTTAACCCTGTCCCTAGTTCCCACGCCGGCGGTGAGACAAGCCTGCCACACAGCAGGCTAGGTACTGTCATGCAACAATACTTAGTCTGTCATGCAGCAGAGTCTGTCTGTTGTGCGGTAGGGATGTCGTGACCCATGGGAGATGGGGATTGGTGCCCCCACTCCCTTTCAAATTTTTTTAAAATTTTTTTTTTACATATCACTTTTTTTGATACAAAATTTTTCCACTTCTAGATTTTTTAATAATAAAAATTTTTACCCTTTTTTCATGTTTTCATACATAAAATATATATATATTTTTATATTCTCTCAATCCTATTTTTCCATAGTTCCAATACACTTTTTAAATATTGTTTTTTTTTTCCAAATCAACAATAAATTTTAGAGGGATAAATTCATTTTAGATATTGGCTTAGTAGTTTGTTTGTTTTTTACAAGCTTAATATTTTCGAAAATGGAAATAACAGACCTGTAGGTTTTTTTTTTTCAAAAATGGAAATATATGGGTTTTTACAAATCCATGCCAAAATTTTATCTTTTTCTATTTTGTCTTTTCCTCCTAATATTATTGCATTAATTTACAACCAAATTGGGCTTATGTGACTAGTTTTGTCTCATTCTGGTAATATTTTTTTGACTGTATAATTTACATATAATGTATATTTTTTCCTCTAGAATGTAATTTTTCCAAGCCAAGTTGAATTTTCTCAAAAGCCCATTAATTATTTTCAACAACTCAATAGTATAAACTATAGCTAGATTAATTTTTCATTTTCTAAGTGATCTAGGATGAATTTTCTCTTCAAATTTCGACAGCATATCCCTACTATGCCAAGTATTTATAAAATTATGAAATAGAAAATCTATGAGTTTTCCAAACCCCCAAATTGAAAGCATAAACAAAAATAGATCTATATCTATAAATCAAATCAAGCATACTAAAATACTAAAAAATTCTATAGATGAAATCACAGAAAGGTTCCTCAAACCCCTACCTCAATTCCAATGCTAGAAACTAAAATAGAATGCCTGTAGAATGTTGAAACTCCCAGATCTAACAATAGAAGAGCTCAATCTTGTAGATCTGAATCATAGTATATGCAAAGCCCAATTCCAGATGCAAGCAATCTTCACCCAAAAACTCAGGCACACACAAAAGCTCAAGAACACAAAAAATATCTCAAATTCTCTAAAAATCTCCAACAACCTGATTGAATTCAAATGAATGCTAATTCCCCCTATTAGGAATTCAACTCCACCATTCATGCAAACCCTAGATGACTCACAATACAACTCCTAATCAAACTCACACTCTTGAGTTGAAAGAAAATACTAATTAATAATTAAAAATATACATTTAATTGTGGACAACTCCACTTAGACTCCTTAAGACAAGTTGTCACCTTTTTCAAACAAACCAAATTCAAACTCAATAAAGCACATGTTATTATTAAAATCTATTATTAAATAATTTAATATTCCAAACATCATTAAATCATGCAATTTAATAATTTAATAACTAATGGACACTATTAATCCTTTTTCACATATTTAATTAATTAAAAGCAAATATCTTAATATTTGATTATTAATTAATTAATAATCATAAAAAAAACATAGGAAATAAATTTAATATTATTTTCCAATTATAATGCTAATTTTCATGACTAAAGAAAAATCACATAATCAAACAGCAATAAATCAAGATCATCAAATAAACATACAAACACAAAGAAGGGATCCACGAACCTTGTCACCTGACAAATTTGGGTAGGGTAGTCAACATATACTTATCCAACACTTAGGATAAATAGGCTTAGGATAGGTTTTTGGGTCTATCTGTTACCTCCCCTCTTTACCATTGAGATGAGTATTTATGGGCACACTCACTCTTGCCAATTTAGGGAAGATGATGCCCTGTACCTACAAACCTATCATCACAAATCAAAGCATATACATACAACATATAGCAAAAAATGATAGGGTACGGTCGGTTGTGTGGATCTCGACAAAGAAAGTAACTACGCCTCCACCCTCTACCATATAGACACATAAAATAGATACATACAAATGAACACCATACACATGCTAGTATGGGGTAAGTACATCATAATCCAACTAAAACATAAAACATAGCATCATGACAATATCAATAACTAAACATGTCATCATGTGACATACTCATAATCATAATCTAGATCATCAATAATCATTGAAATAATAAAATCTGCACACAACAATGTGGCCTAAAATAGTATGGCGTCTGAAAAAATTGAAAGCAAAATATGGAGGTACTACATAGATCATGGGGGTGAAAATGCATTCAAATATTATATTAATCCAGCTCCTAGAGAATATAAAGGCTTCTAAGCACTTACATAGGAATCTCTAGTCTACTTTGTCATATGCTTTATTTATGTCTAGTTTTATGAGCATACTAGGATTCTTATTTTTTTGGACCAAGTGGATGGCTTCTTGAGAAATGATGACACCATCAAAGATAGATCTACCTGGAACAAACCCTATTTGTTCCTTGCTTATGATTAAAGGAAGGGGTTTTTGTAATCTAAGTGAGAGAGTTTTTGTGAGAAGTTTATATAATGTGTTGCATAGTGCAATTGGTCTAAAATCATTAAGGTTTGTTGGCTTTTCTTTTGGGGGGATAAGGGAAATAAAAATGTTATTTACTTCCTTAAGAATTTTCCCTTAGTTCCTGACACCTTCTAGTGCTTCCGTTACTTCCTTTCCTATAAAGTGCCAACATTTCTGGAAGAAAATAGTAGAGAAGCCATCTGGCCTCGATGATTTATCCGGATTCATTTGGATTAGAACATTTTTAATTTCTTCTATCATAAATTTATCTGTTAATACTCTATTGTGTTGTTTAGTAATAACTTTAGGTATATTTTTAAGAAGTTCCATTTGACTATCTAAGTTAGAACTTTCCAAATTGTTCAAAATGTTACTAAAGAAATTCATTGTTTCGGTTGCAATTTATTTCGAGTCACTTATGGTATTGCCTTTTTCATTTGTAATGCTTGATATTTTGTTGATATTTCTTCTATATTTCCTGTTGTTATGAAATAATTTAGTATTTTTGTCTCTTGCTTCGAACCAGGTTTCTCTAGACTTTTGTTTCCAAAATAATTCTTCTCTTGCCAGAATCTCTTCATATTCCTTGAGTAGATTTTTTTCTTTATAGAAGAGATCTTCATTCATTCCTATCTAAATGACTTTAAAATTGACCTCATTCATATCTTTCTATAGGGACAGTTTTCTCTCGAAGACATTTCCTTATTTGGCTGAGTTCCATTCCAAAAAATTTCTTTTAATCCACTTTAGTTTGTTGACTACTATGAACATCTTGGATCCTGATATGTTGGGTTCTGACCACCAAGTCTCCATTAGATTGAAGATTTCTAGATCTCTAAGCCAAGCTTGTTCAAATTTGAAGGCACATTTTTTTTGTTTTGTTTGAGTTAAAATGTTAAGAAGTATTGGGTAATGATCTGGTCCTGATACCGATAAGATCTTAGCCTCAAAGAAGAAATCATAATTGGTCAGGCTTCCTTTGAGGAAGAATCTATCTAGCTTCTCTGAAATGTTCTAAAAACCTTGTCTCCTATTGTTCCATGTGAAGGAATTGTCCTATGTCAGAATTTCAAGAAGGGAGTTTCTCTCCTTCCAAAGGTTAAAGTCTTTAGCTACTAGATGAAGAGTTTTCGATCCTCCTCTTTTTTCAAAAAGTTTTGTTATCACATTAAATTCTCCTCCTAAGATACATAGTGTTTCATCCCTCTAACTGAGAAAAGATTCTATTTCCTGCTAGACTAAAAGTTTCTCTCTATTCTAAATAGGGTCGTAGACATTTATTATGTTAAAGGTTAGATTATTTCTAAAGTCCTTAACCGATCCACTCATCCAAAATTACTTTCTTTCTATGATGTCTATTGAAATGTATCTAGGATTCCAAATGATGGCTAGGCTTCCTGAGGCACCTATAGCTGGTGATGCTTCAATTTCTCTAAGTCCCAATTTCTTTTTAAATATTTTCCATTTCTATGTTATCTAGCTTAGTTTCCTGTATTTATCTTTGGGTTGTGGATTTTAATGTAGCGTTTAATTAATCATTTCTTGTTAGGGGAATTCATACCCCTAACATTCCAAGAAAGGATGTTCATGGCTCCTTGGGAAGGATCTTCCCCTTCCTTGTATTCAGAATTGATGTGATTTTAACCTGGCCTATTGCCTCTCCCACTAATTCTCTTAATTCTGCATTTGGCTTCCTCCCTCTTTTTCTTTCATTTTTTCACAATCTAGAGAGTTCCTACCATCTTTTAGGAAAGCAACGCCCAAAGTTTCCTAGTCTTGTGTTTCTATATTTTTAAGATCAATCATCAATTCTTCCACTGAGTCACCTAAAGTTGCAACATTCATGTTGATTCCATTGATAAGTAATTCTTTCTAAAGTTCTAATTATTCTTTATCATAGATTTCATCCATGAATTAATCCATAAGTTCTTATGTTAGTGATTCCCCTATAAATTATGTTATTGAGTTGACTTCCTCTTGAATTTTGTCACTGTTGGATATTGTTATTTCCTTAGGGAAAGGTTCCTTAATCAGGATCTGATCCATATAGCCCTCAATTTTTTCCCTCAAGGGGCAGATTTCCACTCCCTTAGACTAAATATCCATATCCTCCCCTGTCTTTGTTAGAATGTCTTCACTCTCCCCCATATCCTTCTCATGACTTTGTAGATTTTACTAGTTTAAGACTTCAAGAGCTAAGGATGTGTCTTTAGCCTAACCATCTATGGCTTTGTTGATTTTAACCATTTGAGAGCTCTTCATTGGTTGGGATACATTATTCTTATCGATATTAGATTCTTCTATCATAAGTATGTTTGGCTTCACTAGGGATGATCTGTTAGGAGTTAATCTCTGCCCTCTTTTTAGGTCTGAGGGGATTTTTGAAAAAATTGGGCTTTTTTGCCTCTCCAATGTCACTGAAGGGGATCCACCTAAGAAATTAATCAAAAAGCCACCACCTTCATCATTAAGATGGATGGCTACTCCTTCGGGAGGAACATTTTCTATCTAAGTAGAGGTATTATTGCCCAATTCCTCCTTGAAGTCTATTATTATTTCCTTCATAATAATAGGGTAGAGATAATACCTATTTGAAAGGCTCTGAATCAGAAAAGGGGGATAGGATTTCATCGAGATGTCCATTTCAACTATGATCAACTATTCTGATTGAGGGTACTTCATTTTCACAGATCTAACAAATTTCCCTAATTTATTACCAATGTTTTTAAGAATTATTTTGTTAAAACATTCTATGGGTAAATCGGTTAATTTAATCACTCTAGAAACTATGATGTCCTTCAAATTATAAGCATTAAAGGATGGTCTCCAATCCAGTATTGTGAAATCATACCATAGAAATTTAGGGCATCTATTATATAAATTTTTTTCCTTAGTTTCGACATTAAAATAAAAATAAAAACAAAAATTCATATGGAAGAAGTGATATACTTACCTAGTTGTCGAGATTTTTTGAGAGCCAATCTACTATCCTGGTTGCCAGAACTCCATACCCATTCCATCTCAATAAAATTCCTTTATTGCGCATAATTTCTTGAGATTGTTCTCTGAAGTCATCCTCAATTTTAATTATCAATGGTGAATGCAAAGTGTTTCTGCAGTGGGGGGTGAGTAAGGAAGAATTTTAGGGTTTTGGGATGAATGTTGATCTAGTTTAAGTTTGTAGGGTGTGTTCCTTTTATGCGGAGGAGTGTAAATTTGGTCAATGACTGAGGAGGTTTGTGGGTTGAAATTTTATGGTATTTCATAGGGTCTCGAAGATGAGATGAGGGTTCCATTTGATTTCTACGAGAGTCAAAGCTATTGGTAAGCTGCAAGGGTTTGGCTAAAAATATAGGGGTAGAACATCGTTTCCTATTTTTAGAATAATCAAATTTAATCCATCCTTCATCGTTAATTTCCACCTTTGAAGGCACACAGGGGCACGGTTGTTCTCCAGACAATCTGCCTCTACTCATAGCAGAGCGAGTGTCTTTGATTCTAAATGTTTTTTTAGATTGTGGATCTCTTCGCTCCCCTACTGCAGGTGAATTGATCCTTCTTTCCATGCTATGAAAATTTTGTGGGAAGGGATGCATAGATATCTGGGCATATTTGGTTTTTGAAAATACCAAAAGCTGACACTCTAGAGAGTCAATGCTGCATATGGGCAGACTTCTATGAAAAGGCAAGGGTAGAGCCATTTTTTTCTTGAATTTTATTATGATCATAACAAAATTACTGATTATGTAAGCTAGTTAATGTACATGATCTTTAATGAAAAATATAAATCACATTTGAAAATATGTATCAATTACATCCTCTATACTCTCACGACTTGAAAGTGTCATATTCTAAGTTGAACTAATATTTTTTTTTTCTCAAATGAATTAAAATGAATATTATTTCAGGCAGCATATAGGGGATCTCTTTCACAACCTGAAATACCCACCAAGGAAGAAGACAAGAAATCTCAATCAAGTACCCTACTAGATAAAGAAGAAAATGAGGAGGAGAGCCACAAAGAATTTGAGGTTCAAAAGAATGGATTCAAGATGAGAATGGTGCAAATGGTAGTAGATGGAAACTTTTTCTTCAGAGCCCTACCAGATAAACTTGAAGGTGACCAAGTTCAACACTCAAAGTATCATGGATGGAAAAAGATGGAATATGGCCAGACTATTATGAGATTTATGTAGCCTCCATGGTAACTCGCACCAAAATTCATGTATGTCAAGTTTTAAGGGCCAAGTATCCCAGATCTACAATTTTGATAATGCAAATACTCCCACACTTCATCTCTCATATCATGAAGGAAACCACTACAACAATTTTTTATTCATTAATGATAATAAAAATGCTACTACTACACCCATTATTTTGGAGGAGGACAATAAAAAACAAACCAATACCTTGTGAAGTTTTTTGTCGATGATACAGGGTGCAAAGATAATGGGAAAACTTGTGGAGAACACAATTTTCTGAAAAGAAAGGATGAGTCTCAATGAAGGAAAATTCTAACAGGGTTTATTCCATGGGTACAAAGGATGAAAAAATGTGCAGGAAGAAACAATAGTGATTTCAATGCAGTAGATATTGATGATTCTTAACCTAACTCCCTAGAATAACATTTTTGATATTTATGTAGAGCAGAATGTCAAAAGTGGGGTGGAATATCTCCATTCTACTTGATTTTTGGACTGCTAAAAAACTCCAAGGAATCATCTCATGGGGATAATCAATTTGTGTTATTGTACTTTTTAAAGGGATACATCACATGTTTTGTGTTATAGTGCATTATAAAATAATGTCACATATTTTATGTCTTCATGCATTTTAAAACCCTAAAATGAGCAAAATGTCAAGAGTGGGGTGGAATATCTTTATTCTATTTAATTCTGGGACTATTACAAAACTACAAAAATACATCATGCTTTCAAGTATAGTTTTTTTTTTAAAATAATCATATTTGCCTTATGCAATATTATTGTTTTAGCGGCAATAGCATCTGCATCGTGATATTGGATAGAAGACCTACAAAAAATAGTTGTTCCTGAGATTTTTTTCATTCGAGCACCTACATTGAAGTGAATTGAGATAAAAATTATTCAACTATACTTTCTACATCAGCAATACAGTGACATCATTTAACATGTATAACACTATCGGTCATGTCATCCTTGCACCCTTCAAAGGTGCAAGTGCTAGTTTAAATTTAAATTTAAATAATTCCTTTCTATCTTTGTTTTTCCAAATGATAAGTTTGTGGATGTGATAAATGTACAATAATGAATATATGTGTAGACTCCATATAAATCTTTGAATTAGTAGTGTCTTGTTCTACACACTCCCTCAATAAATGATCTCAATAAAGTAGATAGACAAAAGTCTTCAAAGCTCTGTAATTATTTACTTACTATACTAAGATAGAAAAACTCAACGTACACATATTGGAACATGATATTTTTTAAAATTAAAAATAAAATGTAAATGGACCTTTACTAGTAGAGTTGAAAGGTTCTTACTAAATACACCAATAATCAAGTCTTCTTGAATATAAGACTCAACATCCAAAAATAAATAAAAAATTATTTATATAATTTAATCCAAATCTGTCGCACAGCTCTAAGTTCCTTCATTATCCACAAATAAAACTTGCTCGAAAAACTCATTTACCAATCATATTTGCACGAGGAAGCTTAGTTTAGGGCCTATTTGGTTCCTAGTATTAACCTGGAATAGTCATTATTTAATGCGAGAATTAAGTAATTCACCATTTGTGGCCATTTTTTGAATTCCCAAATTAGAAAATTAATCCCCATTTTGGGCCAATGCTTGGATTAATTAATTCCAAAAAAAACCCAGAATTTATTTTTTATTCCAGAATAAGCTTTTCATGGATTCGAAATTACAACAAAATGTATAAGTCATTAGGTCCGTGCGTGAACAGTTAAGGGATTATAATCTTATTTTTTTATAATCTTTTTTTTAATGATTTTTTTTATAAAAAAAATTTTATAATTTTTTTATATATTTTTTTAAATAATTATTTTTTATAATCTTATTTTTTTTAATTTAATAAGACTTATTTTAATTTAAAAATATATAAGTTAAAAATACATATATATTTTAAATTAAAAACCAGCAACAAAAATGATAAGTTCAAAAAATAAAATAGATTAGATTATGGGATCCAAACGCAGAATAGATTATTCCAGCTTTTGTTTTCAGGATTAATTAATCCGAGAATAGGTCCTTATTCTAGAATAGGCCTATTATGGATAAATTAATTCCATGCACCAAACAAACCCTTTAGAAAAAAAAAAAAGTGTGTCATCCCTTACCTATGGAGGAAATTAAAATAAATGAAAGTTTTATTTTCCTATATAATAGCATACCTAGTGAATTTGACCACTATCGAGAAGCATCACCTAGTAGCGGATATAGAAATTGTCATTCTATTTTATTGATAAAAGCCAAGTTCCCTATGATTTCCCCTCAATTCAGAAACGTTGACTTGCTTCCACCTCAGGGGGAGGTGAGGGGCGGTGACTTGTAAAACTATGGATCACAAGTCTTTCATCCCTGAATGGTCAGACTATGTTATTTGAGATTATTTTCAAAAATTCCATCTATGGTTTGTGCCTTTTTTTAACCTGAATTGTGCGTTGTCTTTCAAATATCCAGTCAATGAAAATTGTAAAATTTATTCCACAGAGCTTGGAGTGAATGTACAACATCCCGTAATGTAGTTATTTGAGCTTCTCAAGAGATCTTTAAAGAGTAGTGTGATTCTCATTTAAAATGTAATCTTCAATCTTGATATTAAAATATATGTAATTGACTTTAGATAAGAAATTCAAATTTGACCATTTTCTCTTTTAGCATAGTTGTCGATCAATGCTTAAATTTTTCCTTTAAAATGCACTCTCGTATTCAAATAAGACACAAACAAGTTTTTTCTCCTCTCTCTCTGAGATGCTATGCAAAGACCTATATTAGGATGATATTCCATAAGAAAGAACTTTTGAAAATATAGCCATCGCATTCTATGATAAAAGCAAGAAAAAAGTTGCTCATAGTATCACCATTGCATGTCAAAAAGTCAAAAAATACATTAGCTAATATGGGAAATGACTGGAAGATGAAATGATGTCCATTGCATGTAAATACCAGTTGAATTTAGATATGAATCGATGCCTGCCTCAACCATTCTCAAACCTAAATTTAAATTTTTGCTTCATATTATTTCCAGTTTTATAGTAGATTTGCATGAAAAACAATTAGAGGAGAACAAGGCCAAGAAGAGCTGCAATGTAGATCATTTTTTTTGCTTTGATTCAGAAAATTAGGGAAATAGGCAAGCAATTTCCTACACTCTAAGAGCCAAATGCTACATACTATCTCACTATTTAGAAAGGAGAGCTTGCTACTTTATTTTCTCAAGCATCTCATAAAACCACTAGAAACTAATTGTGATTATGAAAGTGATGTAGGAGCATCCTGGGTGTAAGAGAAATCTTGCATCACCCAAAAATATTTCTGGTTTCTTTTCAATAAGGGCTATCTTGTGCAGAGCTTCTATTTTTGGAAATTTACTATTTTTAGTAAGTTTTTCGTTCGTGCTCAGAATAGTCTATTTTCTTCCTTGGAGGTTCATTTTGGTCATATCAGTCTACCAGTAAAGTTTCATTGATAGATCAAGACTAGCTTTGTAGATATTGAAGATTTTTTATATTGGCAGTAGGGTACAGAAACTTTCAACTCGGTTTTGAAGGCTTTAGAGGCCCCAAATGAGGTCAAAACTTCGGCTAATTGGAGCTTGCACAAGTTAGGTGTTGTAGAGCACTTTGTGCCCTTTCCAAAATGGGGTCATAATAGTCAATCAGGTCAACGGGTGATGACTTATGGCCTCCAGAAGTTGGGTCACCTGAAATGACGGAAAATGATTTTCCTTCAAAAAAAAATTTTGGGTTTCAAAAGTTATTTTGAGCTGACTTTGATGTAATAAATTGTAAAATAAAATAATTCTAAGTTTTTTCGGCCTTATTGGCTAAAATTTTGGAACCTTCCGAGGTGGTGGAAAATTGCCTATATAAGGAAGGTTTTAGTGTTGTCTAGGCAGTTCGGAGCAGTTCTGGGTAGATCTGGTTAATAATTCGAGGCTTTGTCCTATAGAATATTGTAAGGGAAATACCCATGTGGCTTTGCATATTTTAATTATAAAATTTGTAATTTTACATTTATGGAGATAATAAGAAGCCCATTTTCTATTCTTACAAATTGTTGTTGTTCTCTATTTCTGTTATGTGTTTGTGGTATTAAGGGGAGTACCCTTCATCAAGTGGTATCAGAGTGGGAGTTCTTGAGTGTGTAAATAGATCAGTGACTATGAGGCTATTTGCACCAAAACCGTGGTTAGGCTTTCAGCAAGTAGTGTGAAAATGCCTCCATGAAGGGAACGTGGTGGAAGAGCTGGTGGTGTGACACCTGAGGTTAGAGCACTCCAGAGACAAGTGTGAGTCTTCCAAGAAGAGATTCACAAAAGAATGAATCTTAATGTTAGATTCTAAAGCGAGGATGAAGCTGAAGAAGGAAATTTTGAAGGAGAAGTCAAAATTGTGAATCAAGAAGAGGAAAAACTTTTCCGAGCCATTTCAAAGATCGGGAAGAGACTTAAGATTGAGGTTCTAACATTTTTTGGAAATCTTAACCCAGAGGAATTGATCAACTAGATCAATGAATGTGAAGAATATTTTGACTATGAAGATATTGAGGATCCTGATAGGGTCAAATTTGTGAAGGCCAAACTGAAGGGTCATGCGAAGATCTGGTGGCAAGAGATTCAGTTGGAGCGAAATAGAAGAGGAAAGGATAAAATCACAAGATGGGATTAGATGGTGGATAAATTAAAGTGATAGTTCATTCCTATTGATTATGAGCTTGACCTACTAAATAAAATGCAAATTTTGAAGCAAGCAGGAAGATCTATTCAGGAGCATACAGAGGAGTTCTATCAAATCCTCATCAGAAAAGGCCATGCAGAAGCTGATAAGAAGAAAGTTGCCCATTGCCTTAATGGGTTGAGGCTGAGCATTCAAGAGGAGTTGAATTTGGTTTGAATGAATAGTATTGAAGAGGCATACAAACTTTCCCTAAAAGTAGAGGAAAAGTTGAACAAGAAGTTTGAGAGCAGACAAAATGGAAGAGGTCATGGTGGAAGATCTAGTGGACGGTCATATGGAGGCTAAAATGAAGATCCAAAAAAGAAGGATGAGGCTAGTAGCAGTCAAAATTAGAGAGGAAAAAATTCCAATTGTTTCCATGATCAGAATAATATGGATCAAAGAGGAAGAGGAAGAGGACAAGGATCTCAAAGAGGAGGCTTCTATGGAACATGTTTTCATTGTGAAGAAGAAGCTCATAGGGCATATGAATGTCCTCAACACCAAGGAAGGATAGATAGGAGGAATGAAGGATAGGCCAGAGTTGCACATGTAGATGAAGATGCCAGATCATCACATTTTTAAGATGTTGAGAGAGAAGAAACACTAATTAACATAAGAGTCTTGCTGAGTGGGGAGAATGAACCTGAGCAAAGAAGAAGCTTGTTTTGCACTAGGTGCAAGTGTGAAGGCAAATGTTGTGATGTGATTATCGATAGCGGAAGCACTAAAAATTTGTTGTTAGAAGAGATGGTGAAAAAGTTGAATCTCAAGAGATAGAAACACCAACATCCATATCAGATCACTTGGGTGCAGGATGACCACAAAGTCATGGTCAATGAACAGTGCCTGGTAAAGTTCAAGATTGGCAGATACCATGATGAGGTACTATGTGATATCATACCTATGGATGCATGTCATATGTTGTTGGGTAGACCATGAAAGTTTGATAGGCATGCTATACATGATGGTCATGCAAAGGATACAGTGTGACATAAGCTAAATCCATTAAAGGAGATAGAACAAAAGGTATTTGGTAATGCAAAGATAACTTTTTTTTATGGAAGAAAATTCCTAGATGGTATGAGGCATGAGCATGTGTGTTTTTCTTTAATTCCAAAAGTTGGTAAAGAGGAAGTAGAAGATGTACCTGTAGAAGTGGAAGATTTGTTGAATGAGTTTTAGGATATTGTATCTAATAATGGACCTGATGGATTACCACAAGTAAGGAAGATCAGTCATCAAATGGACTTGATTCTAGGAGCCAGTTTTCCAAATAAGGTAGCATAGAGAATGACACCAGCAAAAAGTGAAGATTTGAACAGACAAGTCCATGAGTTATTATAGGAGAGCCTGAGTCCATGTGTTGTACTAGTAGTATTAGCACTGAAAAAGAATGGAGAATGGAGGATACGTATACATTCTAGGGCTATAAACAAGATCACAATCAAGTATAGGTTTTCATTACCACAGATGGATGATATTATGGACTGTTTGAGTGGAGCTGTATATTTCTCAAAGATACATCTAAAGAGTGGATATCATCAGATTCAGATCAGAGAAGGAGATGAATGGAAGACTACTTTCAAGAAAAAGGAAAGATTGTATGAGTGGTTAGTCATGCCTTTTGGGCTAACCAATGCATCAAGCACTTTCATGTAGCTCATGAATGACGTTCTGAAAGAATTTTTGGGTAAGTTTGTCATTTTTTATCTAGATGATATTTTGATCTTTAGTAAGACATTAGAGGAGCATATAATACATACTCGTAGGGTGTTTGAGAAGTTGAGAGAAGAGAAATTGTTGATTAATCTGAAGAAGTGCAGTTTTGTGAAGAAGGAGTTAGTATATCTGGGATTTGTAGTTTCAGCAGAAGGTCTAAAAATAGACCCAGAGAAAGTGCAGGCTATCCTTGAATGGCCTACTCTAAGGAGTGCTACTGAGGTAAGATCTTTTCATGGTTTGGCTATCTTTTATAGAAATTTTATCAAAAAATTTAGCAGTATTTGTGGACCCTTGACTGAAACAATGAGAGGGGATAGAAAAGAGTTTAAGTGGACTAATTGGGCAAAAAAGAGTTTTCAATTGTTAAAACAAAAAGTTATAGAACAACCTATTTTAGCACTTCCAGATTTTAATAAGGTGTTTCAAGTAGACTATGATGCTAGTGGTACTGCAATAGGAGTTGTTATGAGCCAAGAAGGTAAACTTTTTTCTTATTTCAGTGAGAAGTTAAATGATGCCAAGAGAAAATATTATGTTTATGATCAGGAATTTTATGCTATAGTTCAAGTATTGAAGAAGTGGAGATATTATCTTCTTCCTAAGGATTTTGTTTTTTATACTGATCATCAAGCTTTGCAATATTTGAATAGTCAAGGAAAGTTGAATCAAAGGCATTTGAAATGGGTTGAGTTTTTGCAGAGTTATACATTTGTTTTCAAACACAAGAGTGGAAAGTCTAACAAGATTGCAGATGCTCTTAACAGAAGGAAAATATTGCTGACAAAGATGCAGATTGAGGTAGTTGGGTTCAAGGAACTCAAGAAATTGTATCCAAAGAATCCTAATTTTGGTGAAGCTTGGAAAGCTTGTAGAGAAACTGTTACTCTAAACTGAATGAAGTGGCTGGATTTCATCATCCAGGATGATATGTTATTCAGAGGGAGAATCTCATCAAGGAGAAGCATAGCGGAGGATTGGCTAGACATTTTGGTCGAGATAAAACCCTTGCTTTGGTTAGTGAGAATTATTATTGGCCACAATTGCAGCAAGATGTCAAGAAGTTTGTACAAAGTTTTAGAGTATGTTAGATGGAAAAAGGAGTGAAGCATAATACAGGGTTGTATCATCCATTACCTATACTAGAGAAACTTTGGGAGGATATCAGTATGGATTTTGTTCTTGGTTTGCTGAGGACACATCAAGGACATGATTCAATTTTTGTGGTGGTTGATAGATTTTTAAAGATGTCACATTTCATTCCCTACAAGAAAACTAATGATGTTGTTCACATAACAGAATTATTTTTCAAAGAAGTGGTGAGACTACATGGTTTGCCAAAGAACATAGTTTCAGATTGAGACACTAAGTTTGTTGGATATTTCTGGCACACATTGTGGAAGAAGTTAAAGATAGATTTGAAGTTCAGTTCATCACATCATCCACAGACTGATGGACAGACAAAGGTGGTGAATAGGAGTTTGGGGAATTTGCTCAGATGTTTGGTTGGGGACAAGCTAACAGGATGGGATTTGATTTTACCACAGACAGAATTTGCATACAATAATTTTGTCAACAAGAGCACTGGTAGATCACCTTTCTAGATTGTATATGGAAGTAGTCCCAGAAATGCATCTGAGTTGAGGAAGATAGATAAAGGATAAATAAGTAGTGTTGAAGCTGAGGATTTTGCAGAACAATTGAAGAACATCCATGAGGAGGTGAGGAAGTATATTACCAAGATGAATGTGTAGTATAAGGCTAAGGTAGATGAGAAAAGGAGGCATAAGGAATTTTAGGTTGGAGATGAAGTCATGGTTCATTTGCGAAAGGAGCAATTTCTAGTTGGTACATATAACAAGCTAAAAATGATTGAAGAAGCATGATTCTGGAAATGCCTATGAGGTTGAGTTGCCTATAGAGCTGAATATTTTACCAGTATTTAACATTTCAAATTTGACAGAGTTTCATGAAGGGGGTGTTGAAGATGAGATCACAGTAGCACAGTGGAGTATTCTAGCAACTAGTTCATATACCAAGGAGATTGAGGATATATTGGATAGTCATGTTGGTAGAAGCACAAGTAATAAGACATATGAAGAATATCTGGTCAAATGGAAAGGATGACCTATTGAAGATTCATCATGGCTATTAAGGGAGGAGGTTAACCATCTTGGTTTTCCTCTTCACACCTGAGTCATGATAGGGTCACTTCTCAAATTACCTCAAGTGTTTGATGCAAGAGCATCTTGGGTGTAAGAGCATTCTTGCATCACCCAAAAATATTTCTGGTTTCTTTCAATAAGGGCTATCTTGTACAAAGCTTCTATTTTTGGAAATTTACTATTTTTAGTAAGTTTTCCATTCATCCTTAGAGTGGTCTATTTTCTTCCTTGGAGGTTCATTTTGGTCATATCAACCTTCCAGTAAAGTTTCATTGACAGATCAAGACTAGCTTTGTAGATATTAAAGATTTTCGGTATTGGCAGCAGGGTATAAAAACTTTGAACTCATTTTTTAAGGCTTTAGAGGCCCCAGATGAGGTTGAAAATTTTGTTGACTAGAGCTTTTGCAAGTTAGGCATTGTAGAGTGCTTCGTTCCCTTTCTGAAATGAGGTCATAGTAGTCAATCGGGTCAACGGGTGATGACTTATGGCCTCCAGAAGTTGGGTCACCTGAAATGGCAGAAAATGGTTTTCCTTCAAAAATTTTGTTTGGGTTTCAAAAGTTATTTTGAGCTGACTTTGATGTAATAAATTGTAAAATAAAATAATTTTAATTTTGGTCAGCCTTATTGGCTAAAATTCTGGAACCTTCCTAGCGGTGGAAAATTGCCTATATAAGGAAGGTTGTAGTGTTGTCTTAGGCAGTTCGGAGCAGTTCTGGGTAGATCTGGGTAATAATTTGAGGCTTTCTCCTACAAAATATTGTAAGGGAAATGTCCATGTGGCTTTTCATATTGTAATTCTGAAATTTTTAATTCCACATTTGTGGAGATAATAAGAAGCCCATTTTATGTTCTTGCAAATTGTTATTGTTCTCTGTTTTTGTTATGTGTTTGTGGTATTAAGGGGAGTACCCTTCATTAGAAAGCCCTCCTTTATTTTCTCAATCATCTGAGTACATGCATGTCTACCATGTCCCATTGAATTTGTTTTGAGCATATTATGCAACTAATGCATTTCATGAGAACACATCTTGTAGAGGCATTTTGTCAAACAACTCATGCGCATATTGCTTGCATTTGTCACTTGCAAGAGAAAAAGGAAATTGGAATTGTTTTTTTCATACCCTGCAACCATTTCCATTCAGAAAACCCATTTATTTGAGGATTTTTGCCAAACGATTGCATGCCTTCCCCATGCTCTCAATTTTGGCATGCATCTCAAACAAATACAATTTCTTAGAAAAGGATATAAACCTTTCTCATCAAATCCATTTTCCATCCCATGTGGACCACATTTCTTTGGATTATTTTGGCCAACAAATTGCAATCTTTCCTCCATATTTCCCAATTTTTTTTTGGAAGATAAAATGAAAAAGATTGTTGGAAACTGCAAATGAAGCAATTGTTGTATTGTCATTGATGTCAAAGTACCTTATCTAGTAAGACTATTTCTATCTAAGAAAGTACTATATCTAATTGATTGTTGAGAAGGATTAGGGCAAGGTTGATAACAATAGCACCTAAGGAAAGGTTGAGCTATCTTGATACTTCAATGGGTACTTGATTATGTAGCACAATGATAAGATAATGTATTGCTTATCTAAGTAAGAAGAAAGACTAAACAAGTAGGCTTAATCGAGAAAAAGTGAAGAAATTTAGTTTAAGCCGAGTGATGTTAGTGTTGACCGAGCCAGTATATGTCAAGTAGAATCAATATTGACTGATCATCAGTTAATTGTCAAGGAAGATAGTATTAGCCAAGGAAATAGTTTCAGTGGTGACCGGGCTACCCAGTGAAGATCGAGGAGTTGAACACAGTATTGACCGAGCATTAGTAATTTACATTTGAGAAAAAATTCAGATTCCTAGCTGACATAGTTGAATTCTTGGATTATGTAAATCATGTTGACTTTATTTATTGATTGTATGGAAGCATTTAATGCACTTTAAACCATTTTATTGTAAATCCATAAAGAGATTTGAGATGTTTCTAGACAGATGGATGAAGAACATAAAGTTGGAAGGATTCGATGAATCTGACCTAACCCTAAGATCTATGAAGAAGATTAAGTGGAAAAAGTAGGATCAACCTAATTGAGAAAGTATTAGGAAAACCTAAGCATGAGGTTGAAAGAAGAGAGGATGTTAGAGTTATTATTGATGTTATTAACTGTATAAGTAGAAAAGGCTAAAGGAGAAGGAGTTGTGATTGCTTGAAGGGATTTTTGAGCAGATCAATGATCAAAACCTTGTCATAATCAAATCTTCAAAATGGCTAAGTGTTATGAACTCGTGTCTGTTATCTTTTGGGTGTCTACCCATACTACTAGGGCATAGTATCCTTCATTTACATCTAATCTAAACTTCAATCAAACTAATCTAGACAAGGTTGCATCATTCAATTTTCTTGAATCAAGTCATTCTTCAATTGTCTTCATCTTGCTCTCTTGCTTCATCCAAGGTTAATGGTGGAAACTAGAGCTTCCTCACACAATAAATTTGGAGAAGCACCCAATACCTTACCTTTGACTTCTCACGTGGGTCCAACCTTTGAGAAACTCTACAATTCAGGTCTTTACGAAGATGACAGTCTTGGCAATCTTCAATTGAAAACTGGTTATGTACCCCCCCTCCATCAACTCAAGGAGGTAATCAGAAAACTCCACATCAATCTATCCTAGGAAGCCCTAAAACTCCTAACATGTCTCAAGGAGGGACAAACCATGGTTCTCAAGGAGCTCATTCTCAACATGGTGTGGATCAAAAACCTACACCTTCTAAAATTGCTCAGTATCAAAATGATGATAACTTCAAGAGAATGATGAAGCATTTCTTGAGAGAAGATAGAGGCATATTTCCTAGAGTTAGCTCATCAAGGAGCTAAACTTCCTGGAATCTTTAATGTTGAAGATATCATTACGCATGAGGAAGAAACTCCTATCACATGTATGATGAAATAGATGCATGCCATGCAAGTCAAGCTCAACAAACTAGAGAAAGAAAAGGAACCTAAGGAGTTCTCCATGGAGGCCCTATGCCCTTTTCCATTTGATAAAGACTTGTACATGCCACCATTCCCAAAAAGAGTGGAAATGCCTAAATATGATAAGTATGATAGAAACTCTGATCCTCAAGATCATGTCAGAGAATTCTATACTCAATCTATGGAGTTCATGCATGAACCAACCTACTTAATGCATCTCTTCCCTCGATCTCTAGGAGGAGCAACCATTCATTGGTTCTCTAGGATGCCTCCAACCATCAAAAATTTTGAGGAATTGATCAAACTATACTATCAGCAATACTCCTACAATATCTAGCATCTGGTCACCATGATCAACATCTACAATCTGAAACAATATCCAAGAGAACCATTCCTAACATTTTGCAAAAGATGGAGGAAGAAATTTTCTCTATATATGAGACCCATTCTAGAAACTGAGAAACTGGAAATCTTCATCAATAATCTTGTCCCAGAAATCAACTACCATCTACAAATGCAAAATCATACATCTTTTGATAAGGTGGTAGATAATGCGATTAAAATTGAGAAAGTACTTGTGAAAAAAGGAGACATCACACTTCAAAAGGACAAGTATGAATCTGGATCTAGTTCTAAGGACAAGAATAGAAACTGGAATAAGAATAAAGGCATTGTCACTGATGACATTGTTGATGCTCTCTATGCCCCATCCAAGGCACCCACTTTCAATCTTACTATTGGCACCCAAGCCATAAAATCTTCTAAATCAAAAACTACAGAGTCTAGCAAAAAGTCATCTAAATATAAACCTTGGGCTTTAGATCCTAAATGCAAGTTTACTCCTCTTGGAGATTCCTTGGAATCTGCTATGAAAACTCTATTGACAAACAACATCATCTCTTTCCTGAGATCCAATAATTTGATCCCAAACCTAAACCGAAATAGTGGAAAGAGAATGACTTTTGTGACTTCCATCGCAATAAGGGTCATAAAACCAATAACTACTTATGCTTGAAACATACTATACAAGACAAAATTGATAATGGAGAAATCACAATTGATAATCATACAAGAAATAATGATCATACATCATTCACAAAACCATTTCTGAAACATAGCAAAGAAGATTCTTCTTCTCAGCCTAATGTGGGTGCTAAAGTCAATTATGCTTACTCTGGAAACAATGTTGTTATCAATATGGTTGAACCATGCCTATCTAAGCATTGCAATGTCATAACAATTGTAAGAAAAGATAGATAAAATCAATCAGCTAGTGTAGTTACTCGATCACAAGCTCAGGCACATCTGCAAGGATAAATCCAAGATTCATCAAATGTCCCTAAGATGTCTTTCAATCTATCTTCCACTTCCAAATAGAGGGCTACATATAAATCTTCAAATCCTAAAGACATGAGGCCTACATCATACAGTATTTTTCAACAACTCCAGCATACCAATGCAAAAATCACCATGTTTGAGTTGCTTCAAATATCTCCAGCTCATAGAGCCATTCTAGACAAAGCTTTTCTTCGATCCAATGTTCCTGGTAACCTTGATTTAGACAGGTTCCAAACTATGGTTGGTCATCTTACGTCTCCATAGTATATTTCCTTTGCAGAGGAAGATGATAACTCCTTGAGTCATCTCCATAACCAGCCCTTGCATATTGAAGTTTTGATCCAAAACCATCGCATCAAACATGTGTTGATAGATGAGAGTACTGGTCTAAATAACTATTCTTTCAACTTCATCACATAATTGGGATTTTTAGAAATGGCTATTGATCCTAGAAAGAAGATAACTATCAAAGAATATGATGAGAAAGAAAGATCTTCCAAAGGCACTATTATCTTACCCATCAGAATAGGTCCAGTAATCAAAGATACTACATGTCAAGTTCTTGATCTACCTTTGGCTTACAACATCCTTCTAGGGAGACCCTGGATACATGAAATGAAATCTATTCCTTCTACATGCTATCAGTGTTTGAAATTTCCTTATGAAGGAGTAGAGGTAACCATTCCAGCTGACGTATCTACAATTTTCAATGCATTGAAAGAAAGTGCAAATAAACTTATTCCTAATAACAGAGAATCTTCCAATAAGCAAACAGATGTACCATCCACATCCAAGATGGACGACATTGCAAAAGAGGTCAAAATCAAAGAAAATGGTATGGGAGAATATACTATAGAGCTAGTCTTATCTTTGACATCTCTCCCTATCTTGCCTAAGTCTTATGGGAAAACTCTAAAACAATCCAAACCAGAATCTAAAGAACCTCTTGAGGCATATAAAGGAAATTTTGTTGCAGAACAAGTATCTAAACAATAATTTGAAGAGGATGAATTTGTCCTTGCATGGCTATACAAGGATGAACCTAAATCTCAAATTGATCAAACATGTGATTCTAAAACATCGAAGGTCCCTTCTAAGTCATATGGTCCAGGGGACAAATTGATCACAAAGATGGGATATAGGAAAAGGACCTCTAGGACTATAAGGTAAAGGTCTTCTATCACCTCTTGACCATTGTGGTTGAGCAAACAAGAATACAACAGGTCTAGGATACAAGAAGAAGCCTTCCTATCTTAGTAAGAACTCCCCACATGTTTTAGAATAGATTGAACCAAAGGAAGAAACAATACAACAGACTGATACTAATGATTCTAACACTACTGAGGACCTCATTCCTTAAGAGCATTTGCCTAAAGAAATAAAAGACCTTGAAGCCGAAGATGATCCAATAAAAAGAATCAATGTAGTAGAAACACAAGAACCTTCTATGGAACAGGAGATAGTTGCACCACAAGAACTAGCTAATCTCGAAGGAAATCAAACAAACAAAGAGGAAGGTGGTAGTTATTCTGAAACAAATTCCCATGAGTATGAATTCAAATCAGAATCTGAGGGTAACCCTTCTTGGGGAATTCACCCTAACTTTACTCATGTTCTTAATTTTCCTAGAGGCATAGATGAGGAATCAAATGACTATGAATGGGGAGCCATTCCAGAGGAAGATGAACTTATTATAGAAAAATATATTGATGTTATTCACCAATATGAACCTACACCCAATGTAAGTCTAGAGAAAAATAATGAACTTAACGAGTCTGATCCATCGATGGATGAAGTGGACTCCCACAATGACATTGAGCCAATTCATGAATTAAACATCTTAAGTTGTAATATCACCTTCAAACTCAAGTGTCGAGTTAGGACAATGATGATAGAACCATATTCGTAAACACTATCTCCCAATCCTTTCCCACTTTGACTATCCAACATTGTGAACTTCTTGACCAAACTTCCATGAATCCAAGCCAAGGTATCTATACTTTTCCAAATGACTATGCCCTTGCTTGCTACCTAAATGTAGTTGAGCCTATGAGGACTTCCATCAGTGAACCAAGCGTTAGCATGATGGAGTTGGACATCAAGTATCTTAGTCAAAAGAATAATAATAAAATTAAAAAGAAAAGGAGTTCTGAGGGTGAAAACCACTTTATGGAAGTCTCAGAATCTTCCGAGTCATTTATAGGATAGATCTCCAGTTCTAATTGAGCCCACTCAATCTATCAACTTGGGTACAGCAGAAGAACCACAATTGATCCATGTAGTACAATCCTTGTCAGAAGAAGAAAAGGAAAAAATTACTACATTCGACATCGAGAAAAAGATCAATTTTGCATAGAAATATTTAGATATGCCAGGGTTGGATCCTGATCTTATAATGCACCATTTATATATAGCTCCAGGGGTCAAACCTGTTAAGCAAAAATTAAGAAAGATGCATCCACATGTTGCACTCTTGGTCAAAGCTGAATTAGAGAAACTATTAAAAGCTGGATTCTTTCGTGTTATTGACTATACTGAATGGATCTCTAATATTGTACCTATTTCAAAACTAGATAAATCAATCAAAGTGTGCACAAACTTTAGAGATGTGAATAAAGCATGCCTGAAGGATGATTTTCCACTACCTAACATTGATATGATAGTGGACATGACTGCAAGTTTTGAGATGTATTCTTTAATGCGCGGTTTCTCCAAATATAATCAAATAAAAATTGCTCCAAAGGATCAAGAGAAAACTGCTTTCACATGTGCATGGGGTACCTTTTGTTGGAATGCCATGCCATTTGGGCTTAAGAATGTTGGTGCTACATATCAGAGAGCTATGATGTCTATTTTTCATGACATGATGCATCGAACTATGGAGGATTATGTTGATGATACCTTAGAAAAATTTATGATAAGGGCTAAACATCTAAGTGATTTGAGAAAAATACTAGATCAAATGGAAAATTTTAGTCTCAGATTAAACCCTAAGAAGTGTGCTTTTGGCATCACTTCTGGAAAGCTCCTAGGATACATTGTCTCAAAGAAAGGTATTGAAGTTGATCCAGCTAAAGTTAAAGCCATCATGGAGATGCAACCTCCCAAGAACATTAGTCAAATGAGAAAATTTCAAGGGAGAGTTCAATCTATCAGACGCTTCATATCTCAGTTAGCAGACATATCACAGCCTTTTACAAAAACATTACATAAAGGTGTGACTTTTTCATGGAGCGAGGAATGTGAAAAGACATTTAACCATATCAAGAAATATCTATCCAATCCTCCTATTTTTATGCCTTCTATTCAAGGGAAGCCATTGATCTTATATGTCTCTGCAACAGATACATCACTGGGGGCATTTCTAGCATAGCATGATGAGAATAAAAAGGAAAGAGCTATATACTATATCAGTAGAACATTGGTTGTGTATGAGAAAAACTATTCAATGATTGAGAAATCTTGTCTAGCTGTGATCTTTGCATCATAGAAACTGAGACATTATATGTTAGCTCATACCACACATTTGGTAGCTAAAATTGATCCATTAAAGTACCTACTAAGCAAAGTTGCCCTCACGGGTAGATTGGCCAATGGGTCATGCTCTTAAGTGAATTTGACATTGAATATGTTGAAAGAAAAGCTATTAAAGGCCAAGTTATTTCTGATCAATTGGTGGATGCACCTATGTTTGATGACACACCAATGCAAATGGAATTCCCAGATTCCTCTATCATGAATCTTTCTTCTAGAGAATGGCAATTATTCTTTGATGGCTCCTATACATAGAATGGATCAGGGGTGGGTATATTGTTTAGCACTCCTCAAGGGTACTCAATACCAAAAGCATTTAGAATCAAGTTTCCTTGTACAAATAATATTTCTAAATATGAAGCCCTTCTTAATGGTATGAAAATAGCAATTGAGTGCAGAGTGACAAAATTACACATTCATCTAAACTCACAACTTGTTATCCATCAAGTCAATGATGTGTACCAAACAAAAGATGAAAATCTCATTCCATACAAAAGAATGGTAGATGATCTAAACAAGTATTTCATATCTATCACATTTGAGAAAATCCCTAGAACAAAGAACAAGGCTACTGATGAAATGGAAATGCTATCTACTCTATTACATCAGCCAGAACATGAGCTATGCTATGAGTTTCTGGTGGAAGCACTATCTTATCCTGTATATGATTCCTCCAAAACTCACATGATCTGCACTATTGTTGGTCATGATTCATCCCAATACAAAAACCTTTTCTCCTACCTCCAAGACCAAATCATTCTTGATACCTTCAATCACCATAAAAAATGATACCTTGTCCATAATGCATCCCAATATGTCATCATTGGTAACGATCTATACAAATGAGGTCTAGATGGTACACTACTTAGATTTTTAGAATGGAGAGTCTCAATGTGTCTTAGAGGAATTCCATGAAGGTATATTTGGGTCACACTTGAATGGTTTAACATTAGCTTGAAAGCTTATTAGGGTTGGGTACTATTGGCCTAAAATGGAGAAAGATTCAATCAAGTTTTCTAAGAACTATCAAAAGTGCCAAGTACATGGTAACTTAATTCATTCTCCAGGGAGAGATCTAATTCCCTTCACTACACAATGGCCTTTTCATCAATGGGAATTTGATCTTATAGGATCCATACATCCTCATTCTTCTAATGGACATACCTATATCATAACAGCTACAGACTATTTTAAGAAATGGGTAGAAGCAGTCCCCTTGACTCAAGCAACTGGAAAGCAAATTTCTATGTTCATTTTGAACTACATCATATGTCGGTATGGTATTCCACTCTCTATAGTCATAGATAATGGTGGAAAATTCAAAAATAGAGACTTAGATAATCTATGTGCCAAATTCAAGGTCACACAACATTGGTCATCTATCTACTATCCTCAAGGGAATGGACAAGCAGAGGCTTCTAACAAGAATCTATTGAAAATATTACATCATACAGTTAATAAAATAGGAAGAGACTGACATCTCATGATCAATCTAGCTCTCTAGGCCTACAGAACAAGTATCAGAATGCCCACTAGGGCTACACCATTCACTTTAGTTTATGGGTCTGAAGCAGTACTGCCTATTGAGGTTGAAATCCCATCACTAAGAATCAGAATGCATGGTCTAGTAACTGATGATGATTATAGAGTGTCTAGGTTACAAGAGCTTGAACTACTAGATGAGCACAGACAAGCAGCATATGACCATCTCAGAGTATATCAAAAAAAAATGTCTAGAGGTTACAATAAGAAAGTCAAACACAAAGAATTTCAGGTTGGTGATCTAGTCTTGAGATAAAATCCTAAAAATCAATCACATAGAAAATGCAAGGGGAAGTTTGAACCCAACTAGTTGGGTCCCTTTGTTATCACTGCTAGTTTTCTCTTTGGTGCCTATCAACTCTCAACGACTAAAGGAGAATAGCTCTAAGAACCAATCAACATTATGAATCTAAAGAAATTCTTTGCCTAAGGCATTCAGTCTATGGTAAAATGTCCTAAAAAAATTATAAAAATCTGAATAAGTCCTAAAAAAATAAATATCTTGGTGAAAACCTAGCAATAGGCGCCTTGATGATTCACAAAAAAATTGAAAAAAATATCAAAAGTACAAAAAAATTGAAAAAAAAGAAAAATATAAAAAAAATGAGAAAAAGAAAAAGTGCCTTGGTGAAAACCTGGAAACAGGGGCCTTGGTAGCAAAAATAGAATCTCTGCCAAGATGGTGAAATCTTGGAAAATGGGTGCCACTTGTTTCAAAATGCTCCATGTATCAGTACAATCTTGGTCTTTCCCAACTTTAAGTCCTACTTTAGTTTGTACATATTTCCCGATTTGTTTCTGCATTCCTATTTTCAATAAAGTTGGTATGTACATCAATTGGCTCAAGCGTCTGTATCCTATCAATGTTTCAAACTTGGGGGCAATCAAATTCATGTCCTATAGTCCTCAATATCTTAGGCGAGTCATATCCAATCAACGTCCTTTGAAGCTACATCTGATTCAGTCAGTCTGTCTCCTCTCCAAAAAGGATTTTGCATCTACAACAAAACAATCAAACATTGACACAAACTGAAAACAATCTATGCTTTTACATGTTTTTATCTCCTTGTATGCTTACTGATTCACATTGAGATTTTTGCATATTGTGTCCCTTCAAGCTCTTTGATGATGTCCTTTACAGGATTTAGAGAGTGATGACTGGGGGCATGATCTTTTCTTTGTCTTCTACTTGTATGTGAAAATCTAACAACTTTGGAAATTTTGGATTGAAATGGTGTCCGTCTGTAAGAGCCTCTATCTCGAATTGGATGGCCATGACTACACCGACCATTGATACCCTAAAAATTCATGAAAGTTTGATTTAACTATTGTCTTTTTGAGTGAGTTCTTTCTCCTATTGTGAAACACAATCTTACCTAAGGTTGTGAATGATAAAGGGTCACTATGGGTAATTCACACTGGATTTAGAAAGATCTCTTGATTGTTTAATGTGTTTGTAACGCAAGGCATATTCTAGTCATCATAACATTTATGTTTTGATGCTTATACAAATTGTTATATCAAAATGGACATGATATTCAGGTCATCCTGGCGTTTGTGCCTTGGTGCTTATATCTAATCTAACATTCTGAAAACAAAATCAATATTCATATGTCTATGGTTTCCTAACAAGTAGGCATTGTATTGATTCTTGTGCATACAAATAGATATTCATATGTCTATGGTTTCCTAACTAGTGGGAATTGTATTGATTTATTTGGTTACCTAAAAATTCAATGATGAAAATGACCGACACATGATCAGTGACTAGGTCCTAGGTCTTAGGTTTGTATTTCATTTTGCATGTCATTTTGCACTTTGCATGATCTCACAAATTTCTTGAACACTTAAACGATTCTTCAAAAACAAAAAATGCTAAACATGACACAAGGATTGAGCATTGTATGAAGGTTCCTCCAATGAAATAGCAAGTATAATGCATTTTCAAGATCAAAATTGAAATCTAAGATCATTTATATCATCAACTTCTTGCACAATCAACCTTCAATCTTCATAGAACTCTAGTATTCAACTTAACTGATTATCTTACATCAAACTATCAAAATTTCAACTTGGTCAACCATGGTCAACCCATGGTCAAACCTAGTCAAACTTGGTCTCCAGGGCCTCTAGAATGATGTAGAACACATCTCTAGACGTGTACAACCAATTCTGAAATCAATTAACTTGCTTCTAAACCATTCAACACTAACTTTTCTTGTCAGATTTCAATTTCAATCCCGAAGGGGGCATGGTGTTGCATATCATTCAAAGTCTATAAATCAATTCTATCAATCAAATCTTTCTTCAGTAATCAAGACAACAACCATGTCTAGTTGTTGATCTTGTCTAAAGACCTCATCGCTTGGGGCAAATCTATCATTGCTTGGGGCATATCAGATTCATCGAGATCCATATTAATCTAGTATTCTCCTAATCTTGTAAACTGAATCAACTTTTCATAACCATTGGTTTATTAGTGTTATCTCCTTGGTTCTTCATAACTAAAGGGTTCAGATGTGATACCACTATGATTCTTATGGACAATCAAGTCTAGAATCGGTCACTCACTTCTTTTGTAATCATCGGTTCATTGTTGCTATAGTTAACATTATCTTTGGTCAATTAGGACCTAACATCTTCAAATCTTTCAATCGGTTTCTGTCTCAGAATCGGTTAATCTTTCAAATCAATCTCAAACATCTTTATCATACACAGACTAATCTTTGAACCACTACGCTTTGCACAGTAATTCAAAGAGGGGCAAAATGTAATACCCCAAAAATGGGCTATAGGTTCATTAACCTCCTACATCTTCAAATCGAATGAAATCGACATCAAAGTCCTAACCTAGGCACATCTGCACATTATCGAATCTTAATTGATTTTATCCTAAATTCTACATCGGGGAATATTCCTAGAAATATTCCTATTTATCCTAATTATCTTTAATTTAATAATTATTTGGAGATAAATCATATTTATCGTAAAGTTTGATTAATCGAATATTCTGAATATTTAATTAATTAGATTTAATACTGCCACTTAATTATTTAATTAAGTTTAATTAAATTTATTCCTAAATTGTATTATTTAATTTTGACAATAAATCAAAATATCTTATGACTAATTGATTAAATTCTTATTTAATTAATTAAAGTTAGTTGTCAATTTTTAATAATATAGTTTTTGAATAAAGTTTGATTTAATAATTGATTAACCCATAAATCAATTGTTTTAATTCAAAAATCAGTTAAGTTGAGAATAAATCACTTTATTTATTTAAATAATTTATAATTATCTATGCACATTTGAAAGAGCAGTTGAACTTTAAATCAGAAAATCAATTCAAGTTGTTATCTTTTGGAAACTCAACATCTATTTTGAGTTGAAAGCTGATCTAAACTTCTGATTTGAGTTAAAAAGTTATTTTTGCATGATTTGCATGATTTTTTGAGTTAATCTGATTCTGATTTCTTGTTGACTCAAAAATCAACCTGAGTTCATCAAGAGTGATTTATGGCTTTTTTCATGCATCCTCAAAGCCCTAGATTTCTATAAAATCAAGGCTCGACTCTTCACAATTCACCCACCTCAAATTTGCACAATTACTTTGGTGAATTTGTGATTGAAGGATTAAGCACTTGCGTAAGGCGATTTGTGAGATCTTTCATTGTTGGTCACAGCTTTTCATAGTTTTCATATCATTCTTAGATAAATCTACATATCATCTCAATTTCATTCGTAGATTAGATTCATATCAGTTTTTTAATCTTAATTGCATATAAAATCTATAAAAAAATAGATTAAATCTGCATTCATTTCATATCCATCTTCTGCATTCAAATCCTTCGTTTAGGTGTTGCATTGTCACTGATCTTGGTCTGATCTGAGAATACAAACTCGCATCTACTAGAAGGCAGTAAATCACCTAGTTAGCTTATTTTCAATTATTTGCAGACTTCAATTTTTGCTAACCTCTAATGTTTTACTAAAGTGTTGTGTCCACAGCTAGGTACAATTTTCATACACACACCCTAAGCTATCCTGAATTTGAAGACATCAAAGACTACACAAATGCAAAGAAAATGTGGGACACTCTTGCAAACATCTATGGTGGTGACATAAATGTACTGAGGACAAAAGCGAAAAGCCTAAGAGGTAAATTTGATGAAATGAAAATGCAAGAAGGTGAGAATATTGCTCAGTATTGTGGTAGAATAAAAGTTGTAAATGCTATTAGAGGAGCTAATGGAACTATTGAAGATGAAACTATTATTGGAAAAGTATTGAGAACTTTGCATCCTATTTATGCCATCAAAATTTCCGCAATTCAAGAATCTAGATGTAATCCTAGCAATGCTCTTACTTTGGAAAGTCTTGTTGGTAATCTTACTCTTTTTAGCTTTCTAACTATGATAACTTCATTGTTGCTAATTTTGAATCTTCATTTAAGTCACAATGGTTCTAACTAAGTCAAAGAAAGAGAAAGAAAGATGCATCAGTGAGAGTGAAAGTGAAAGTGACACATCTGATGAAGAACTAGAGGATCTTGAAGCTCTTATGGCCAGAAGATTGAAAAGGGGAAAAGGAAAGTATAAAGGTAAACTCCCTATCATATGTTTCTCATGTAATAAAGGTGGTCATATAGCTACAAAATGTCCTGATAGGGATGACAAGGAGGAAGAAAAAGATAGCAAGAACAAAGACAAAAGAGAAGACAAAGGTTACCGAAGGTACAAGGACTACAAAGGAAAATGTAAGAAATCCTACTGTATTACTGAAGAAGAGACTGACACTGATAGTGATGATTTTGAAATTGAGGTAGTCTATGTTGCTATGAAAGATGAGTTTGATGAGGATGAGAAAACCGCATTGATATCCTATGTGAACAAAAATGATAAGTAGATTATTGATAGTGGTTTCTCATACCACATGACTGGTGACAAAAGTAAGTTTGATACCTTAGATCATTACAAAGGTAGAAGTGTTAAATTTGGTAATGATGCACCATGACCTATTAGGGGTAAAGGATTGATTAACCTGACCGATAAGATCACTTGTGAAAATGCTTATTGGGTTGAAGGTCTTAACTATAATCTACTAAGTGTTGCACAACTTAATAGCACTAGCTACCAAGTGGAATTTCATCACAGAAAGGCCAAAATATTTGATGCCACTGGTGAACTGATTGGAAGTGGAGAATAGACAAGAGGTAATTTTTTCTATCTAGACCTATCTGAAGAGACATGTATGATTGCACAACTTGATGATATATGGTTATGGCATAAGTCGCTATGTCATGTTAATTTTGATAATCTTGTAGAAATTAGTAAAAAGAAGAAAGTGAGAGGACTGCTAAGATTGAAGAAACCTAACAATGTAGTGTGCAATAAATGTCAGTTGGGTAAGATGACAAATTCTAGTTTCAAGAGAAAGACTTTTGGGTAAGATGAGAAAGTCTAGTTTCAAGAGAAAGACTTTTACTTCTGAGAATGCTTTAGATTTGGTTCATTCTAACCTTTGTGGACCTATGGGTGTACAAAGCTATTATGGTGCTAGATATTTTAGTCTGTTTGTTGATGATTACACTAGAATGATGACTGTAATGTTCTTAAAAGAAAAATCTGATGCTTTTCAATTTTTTAAGTGGTATTTGGCTAAGGTTGAAAAGGAGACAGGTAGGAACCTAAAGTGTCTGAGATCTGACTGAGGTGGAGAATTCATATACAATGAGTTCAATCTATTTTGCAATGATAGAGGGATCAAGAGATAGATGTCTACACCTAGAACACCTCCACAGGATGGTATAGCAGAGAGAAGGAATAGATCTATCATGGATTGTGCACAAACACTTATGATCAAGAAGAATGTTGCACAAAAGTACTAGAGAGAAGATGTAAGTACAGCTATTTATACTCTAAACTAAGTATAGATCAAAAAAGGTACAAACACCTTATGAGTTATGGCATGGGTATGCACCTAATGTAAAGTACTTTAGAATTTTTGGGAGCAAAGGTTATATACTAAAGGACAATAGGAATGGAAAATTTGATGGTAAAAGTGATGAGGGCATATTCCTAAGATATTTCACAAAAAGAAAAGCTTACAAGTGTTTGAAATCCAACACTAACAAAATTATGGAAAGTGTAAATGTCAAAGATGATGAGTATGTAGAGAAAAATGAACAAGAAAGCAAGAGAGAACCAGAAAATTATAGATCTTTTGTATATATAGAAGAAGGAGAGGCAAGTGAGAAATTTGCACCTGATGCAGATTCTCGGTAAGCAATGTCAAGCATCAGGGAAACAATGTTGAGTGATAGGAGCATGTTGTTGAGTATCAGGAAGAGGTTGTCGAGCATTCAGAAGCTGAATATGACAATCTTGTTGGTGAACCTGAAGAGCAAGAAGAAAAGATAGCAGAACCTATTTTGGCACAATATGTAAGGAGACATCACAAGCCTAAACAAATCATTGGAGACAAAGAAACTAGAGTTCTAACCAGAAGCAAGTTAAGAGACCATACATGTTTGCTATGTGAATTCAAGCCTAAGACAACAAAGGAGGCACTAGAAAATGAAGATAGTCCAATCCAAGCAATGAATGATGAGATAGACCAAATAGAGAAGAATGATACTTGGACTCTGGTGTCGAGACTAGAAAACAAAAATGTCATTGGAACAAAATGGGTGTTCAGAAATAAGTAAAATGAACATGGACAAATCACAAGGAATAAAGCAAGGCTAGTATGCAAAGGCTACACACAAGAAGAAGGAATAGATTATGGGGAGACATTTGCCCCTATAGAAATATTGGAAGGAGTAAGGACCTTACTTGCATATGTTACCTACAAAGATTTCAAGGTATACCAAATGGATATCAAGTCTACATTTTTAAATGGTATATTAGAAGAAGTGTACATTGAACATCCAGAAGGATTTGTTGATCCAAACAAGAGACACATGATTTGCAAATTGAATAAGGTACTGTATGGACTAAAGCAAGCCCCTAGAGCATCGTATGAGAGGCTGCACAACTACCTAATACAAATCAGATTCTCAAGGACAAATGATAGAAGCAATCTGTACATGAAAGATGAAGAAGGTAAAGGAATCTTGTTGGCTAAGATTTTTGTAGATGATATTATATTTGGTGAGCAAGATGCCCTATGTAAGAAATTTTCAAATGAAATGCAAACTAAATTTCAAATGAGTGTGTTTGGGGAGATTAAATTCTTTGTTGGTTTACAAGTATATCAGATGGAGAAAGGTATTTTCATCACCCAGTCTAAATATGTTCATGAGATACTAAAAACCTTTGGTATGGAGGATTCAAGGCCAGTAAGTACTCCCATGGCTACTAGAAAAAAATTGTCTAAGAATGATGATGCTACTAAAGTAAACTAGACTTTGTATAGGTCCATGATTGGAAAACTATAGTATGTTGTTCACAACTAACCAAATATTTCTCTAGCAATTGGGATTGTGGTAAGATTCTCTTCCAATCCTAAGGAAACTCACATGATGGTTGTCAAGAGGATAATGAGATATTTGAAAGGGACTGCAGATTATGGATTGTATTACAAGAAGCATGAAAGATTTGAACTGAGAGTCTATACTGATGCTTTCTTTCTTGGACAGAGATTAGTTTCTTGGACAAGCAAGAAACAAAATTGCATTTCCCAATCTATAGCAGAAGCCGAGTACGTGGCTGCAGCAGTGAACTGTTCAAACTTGGTATAGATAAAGAAATTGTTGGTAGGCATGAAAGAAGAGATCACTGAACTAGTTGTCATCTACTGTGACAAAACAAGTGCTATCAACATATCTAAGAATCTAGTGATGCACACAAAGACCAAACACATCGCCATCAAGTATCATTACTTGAGGTAGTTGGTACAAGATAAAGAGGTCAGAATGGAATATGTGAATACAAAGGAACAACTAGTAGACATATTCACTAAAGCTTTACCTAAAGAAGCTCATGAATATCTGAGAGGAAAATTAGTGGTTCTTCCCCTAACTGAGGCTTCCTAGTAAAGCTAGGAGCATTGCATCAAATGTGTTGCAAAGAGTATCTAACAAATTGATGTTGAGAAAGGTCACACTTTAGGAGCAACCTAGAGTTGTGAAAAGTACAGCAAAGCTAATAATCAGTCATAAGCAAAGATGACAGAGGGAGAAATATTGTTACTAAACTGAAAACATGACATCTATATCTAAAGGATATATGTTTTAGTTGTTGCTTTGGCATTATTGTCAAAGAGGGAGATGAAAAAGATGAAAACACATGGTGAGATTTCATGGAAGATCAAGTAAGAGGGAGAGATTCAGAGAAAAGGAACTAAGAAGAGATCAAGTGGATGTTACTATGTGGATGGTCATATAAGCAAGGCTAATTGATTATGTATCAAAATGAAGCTAAGGATATTATAAATATTTCTGATGGACAAATAAGTTTTGGATTGGTTGGTGATTCATGTGTTATTCATATGGTGTTTCCATCAATGCCAAAGAGCGAGATTGTTGGAAACTACAATTGAAGCAATTGTTGTATTTTCATTGATGTCAAACCTTAACTGGTAAGATTGTTGCTATCTAAGAAAGTACTATATCTAATTAATTGTTGAGAAGGATTAGGGCAAGGTTGATAACAATAGCACCTAAGGAAAGGTTGAGTTATCTTGATACTTCAATGGGTACTTGATTATGTGGCACAATGATAAGATAATGTATTTCTTATCTAAGTAAGAAGGAAGACTAAACAAGTAGGCTTAACCGAGAAAAAGTGAAGAAATCTAGTTTAAGCTGAGTGATGTTAGTGTCGACCAAGCCAATATATGTCAAGTAAAATCAGTGTTGATTGAACATTAGTTAATTGCCAAGGAAGATAGTATTAGCCGATGAAACAATTTCAGTGGTGATCAGGCTACCCAGTGAAGGCTGAGGAGTTGAACATAGTATTGACTGAGCATTAGTAATTTACATTTGAGGAACAATTTAGATTCCTAGCCAACATAGTTGAATTCTTGGATTATGTAAATCATCTTGACTATATTTATTGATTGTATGGAAGCATTTAATGCACTATAAACTATTTTATTGTAAATCCATAAAGAGATTTGAGATATTTCTAGAAGGATGGATGAAGAACATAAAGTTGGAAGGATTTGATGAATCTGACCTAACCCTAAGATCTACGGAGGAGATTAAGTGGTAATAGTTGGATCGACCTAATTAAGGAAGTATTAAGGAAACCTAAGCATGAGGTTGAAAGAAGAGAGGATGTTGGAGTTATTGTTGATGTTATTGACTGTATAAGTAGAAAAGGCTGAAGGAGAAGGAGTTGTGATTGCTTGAGGGGATTTTTGAGCGGATCAGTGATGGAGATGGAAATGGATCATAGTCAATAAGCCAACATATGTGTACAGAATTGGATGTGTTATTTGCAAAGTGAGTTGTATGTTTTTAGATCAAACACTATTGTTACTTTCTAACCATTGTATCAGTTTTAAATCCTTTAATCAAGGTTGACCTAACAGTCATTTGTATAAATCCTTTGAACAAGGTTGCATTCTAATGGAATGTATGTAAGTCCTATAACAAGGTGCACTTTTAATAGAGTGGTTGAAATTCTTTAACTAGGTCACACCTGACAATGTGTTTGTAACCTTTGATAGGGTTGGCTTTTCACAGAGCTTACTTTAGAAGAGTGAAAATATCAGTAACATGTTACAAAGTGGTTTTTCCCAAATTGGGTTTCCACTATAAATCTTGGTGTTAATGCTTGTGTGAATATTTTGGTTTGAACATTTCTGTGTTTTGCAAGTTAAATACTATTGGATAGTGGACTACACTGTTATATGTTTATGTTATGTATTTAGTAATAACTGAGTAGCTGTTGGTTGTTAGATTTGATTTGTTGAAGAGTTTTAAAAGTTTATTTATACATCTGGACCTAAGAACAACTGATTCACCCCCCCTCTCTGTTGTTCTAAATCATATTAACAATAAAATGAAATATATGAAATGGATAAAATAGAAAAGATAATATGGATTAAAAGAGATAATATGGATTACATTTATAAGTAATTATAAATTTAAAATAATTAGACCTTTCATCTGAAGAATTTAGACATACATTCTTCATATTAGATTATAGATTATCTAGACATTTATGGAACTATAATCTTCAACATTTTAATGTATGCAATATTGTATTTTTTGTGATCTTTTTATCCCCTATCTAATTTTTATGATTATATCTTTCTTTCTTTGTTTTTTAAAAATTAAATTGAAAAAATGACATTCCCTCAACTATCATGTTACATCAAACAATTCTTCCTCTTAAATTATAATAGCTAATAGAATATGGATTAAAAATCTCATTACTTTATTTTATATAATAATTAATTTTTTTAATAAAATAGTTGGAAGTGGTGATAAAATAATTTCAATATTAAAAAGTATAGTTGTTTAATAGAATATGAAATGAAACGTTTCCTTAATTTATTCTTTAATAGAATATGGAAGGGAAGTTTCCTTATTTTTATTGGATGTGATAATAGGAGATTATAATCAAACAATTTCATATTAGAAAGTAAATTGGTTCAATTTTATCAAATATTGGATTACTTTATTAAAAAGTTGCAAGTGATAATAAAATAATTTAGAAAGTATATTTGTTCAATATAATATGAAATCTATTTTAGTGCTTAATAGAATATAGAAGGAAAGTTTCTTTATTTTATTGGATACAATAGTGAGTCATGATAGTAAAATAATTTTTATATTAGAAAGTAATTTGTTTAATAGAATCTAGAATGAAAGTTTCCTTATTTTATAAAATAGATGAAAGTGATAATAAAATATTTATTATATTAGAAAGTAATTTATTTAAAAGAATATGGAATGAAAGTTTTCTTATTTTATCTTATAAAATAGTTGGACATGATAATAAAATAATTTTTATATTAAAAACGTAATTTCATTATGTTGAGTATCTCCTTATTTTATTTTATTATGTAAAAAAATTAGGAAGTGGTAATAAAATCATTATCTATTAAAATGTTTTTTTTTTTAAATAGTATGATATTTTAACTTTATTTTACTTTAATTTATCCTCTAAAATAGTTGGCAAACATAATAGGACCATTCTCATATTATTCTATGATCTCTTTTACTATATTATTTTTTAAAAAAATTTATATAATCTAATATTATGATTATCAAGACTAATATAATTTATTGATCTAAAATATAACATTACTCCTTCACAATAATCTAAAATTTATGATTATCAACACTAATATAATATATTGATTTAAAATTTAATGTTACTTTGTCAAAAATAAGAATTTAAAACATAAAAAAAGGTAATTTTAGCATTGGGTCGATTACTTATGAGTTAAATAAATTCAAAACTAAATGGTCACCTTATTTTATTTAAAGGCCAAGGTTGCTAAAAATTATTTTCATGCTTATAAAAATAAGTTAATTTTTTTTATTTTGGTCATGATTTGCAACTCATTTTATGCTTTCTTTTTCTCTCTCCTATGTTGATGATGGATCACGAAGAGTGATTTTTGTATTGATGCAAAATACATAGTCTAACACAAAAATCCACAACTTGATATTACAACTATCCTAATTGTAAATGCTAAACCTTAATCATAAATCATAAACCCTAAATCCTAAGCTAAACCATAATCCTAAATAGTAAACCCTAATATAAAATGTTGAACCATAATCATAAATATTATATTCTAAATACTAAAACCTAATCCTAAATTCCAAACCATAATCCTAAATGTTAAACCCTAATACTAACCTTAATTTCTAAACCCTAATCCTAAATACAACCTTAACCATGACATGAACCTAAACCTTAACTTTAACCGAACTACTATCTCAAACCATAATACTAACCATCATGTAAAGCCTAGCCCTATGATAATCCTAATCCTAAACCCTAAGCCCTAATCCTAACTATAATCAAAATCCCAACCCTAACCATAATACTAACTCTTATGTAAACCCTTACCCTAACCATAATCCTAAACCTAATCGTAATCTTAAGCCTATTGGAAAAATGGTCAACACTCCCCTCAGGATTCATGACATGGTTTAATAGCCTCTTGTATCTTCTATAAGTCTAGTGGTTGTATCGGGCATTAACAAGTCGATCTTTTGGTGCAATGGAAACCACTACTTGTAATAAGGGGTATCAGAGCTTGGTCACAGGTTCGAATCCCCTCAGGTAATGCTGAGGGGGAGATTTTTGGCAAAATGGTCAGTGCTCCCCTCAAGATTTGTGACATGGTTTAACAGCCTCCTCTGTCTTCTATAAGTCTAGTGGTTGTATTGGGTATTAACAAGCTGATCTTTTGGTGCAACAACAACCACTACTTGTAACAAACCCAACCCTAACCTTAAACCCTAACCATAATTAAAACCCTAGACAAATAATAATACTATCAAGATGTAAACTCTTACCTTGACCATAATCCTAAACCCTAATCCTAACCTTGAATCCAAATCCAAACATTAAACCCAAAACCAAAACTTTAATCCTAATCCTAATCTTGAACCCTAATCCTAATTCTTTTCCTAAACCTAAATCCAAGTCATAATATTAAATCTAACTATAACCCTAACCTAAACATTAACCTTAACTATTTCCTAAACTAAGAATCAACCTAGCCATAATCCTAATGCTAAACCCTAAACCCTAACCTTAAATCTAAATCCTAATCCATAATCCTAAACCCTAGCTCACTAACAATAATCCAGACTCTAACTTTAAACCTTAACTATAACAATAATCCTAATAATAGTACTAATTAAAACCCCAAACCTAATCCTAACCCTAATCCCAAAACTCCTAACCCTAACCCTAATCAAAACCCTAACTCTAACTATGACCCTAACCATTATCCTATCCATAATCCTAATGATAAACCCTAACACTAACCTTTAACCCTAATACAAACCATTACCCTAACCCTAACCTTCAACCCTAATGCAAACTAACCCTAACCATAATCCTAATGATAATCATTTAACTCTAACCCTAAATCCTAATCCTAATCCTAACCAAAACCATAATCCCAACTATAATAATAACCATGATGTAACCCTTAACCCTTACCATAATCCTAACCCTAAACTTTGTTCCTAACCCTAATCTTAAACCCTAACCTAAATAAAAAAACTTAACCCTAATTATAATCTTAATCCTAAACACAATCATAACCCAAATTGTAAATACAACCTAAACCAAACTATGGTATGAACCCAAACCCTTATCCTAACCCTAATCAAAATACTAGCTCAAACTATAATACTAAGAATGATGTGGACCCTAACCCTAACGATAATCTTAATCTAAACTCTCAGCCCTAATAGTAACCCTAATCAAAAACCCAACCCTCACCATAGTACTAATTATAATGTAAACTCTTACCTTAAACATAATCCTAATCATAATCCTAAACCTAACAATAATTTTAACCCCTAACTATGATCAAAACCCTAAACTAACCATAAATATCAAAATTATAAACTAACTATAATATTCCACAATGTAAACCCTTACCCTAACCATAATCCTAACCTTAATTCCTAAACCCTAATCCTAACAATTAACTCTAAACCCTAATCTAGACACTAAACCCTAACCCCAACAGTAACCTACACCCTAATCCTAATGTAAATACTAACCCTAAACCTTAACCTTAATCCTAACACTAATCCTAAACCTTAATCCTAATCCTAACCCTAACAATAATTCAAACCATAGCCTTATTTTTAAGCTTTATTTGTACCCAACTCTAATCTAACCTTAATCTAAATCCTAATACAAACCCCAACCTTAATCCTAATCATAACCATAGTTCTAATCCTAACCCGAATTTAATGTTTATCTTAATCCCTAACCCTAACCATGATGTATATCCTAAACCCTAACTATATGCTAATCTAAACCCCAACAATAATCCTAAATAGTAAACCCTAATCCAAAATATCAAACCCTAATCATAAATGTTACACCCTAAAAGCCAAACCCTAATCCTAACTCTAATCCTAAATACATTCCTATAAATAGGATGAACCTATACCTTTATCCTAACCCTAACCCTAATCAAAATACTATCTCAAACCATAATACTAACCATGATGTATAACCTAACCCTAACGATAATCCTAATCCTAAACCCTAAATTTTAATCCTAATTTTGATAAAATCTCCACCCTAACTATAATACTAACTATGATGTAAACCCTTGTACTAACCATAATCCCAAACATAATTGTAAGCTTAATTGTAACCCTAACCTTAAATCCTAACCATAATAAAAATCCCTAACCAAATCATAATACTATACATAATGCAAACCCTTATCCTAACTTTAATCCTAATCTAAAATCATAAACCCTAATCCTAAACCTAACCTTGACCTCTAATCATAAACCTAACCTTGTGTTGGGATTGTGGAAAGATAAGTACTGAGAGGGGAGGGGTGAATCAGTACCTTCAAAACTTTTAAGAATAAAAATTTGTAGTAGTAGATAGCATTTAACCGACTGAATCCATTGTCTAAAACATACATTCAAATAGCTAAAAGATGTAATGTGCATGTAATCTAAACAATAAATCATACATGAAAATTCATACTCATATCATAGATATTTTGGTATCACAAAAACCCTTGTAAGAAGGTAAAAACTACGATGGGGATGACACCCACAAATATTCACTACTACAACAACAAAGTATCCCAGTTAAGGATACAATTGGTGATCACTTCTAATGATCTTACCCTGTTAGGAGTAACAATTAGATCAACTAGGTCTGCCTAGTTAGAGGATTTTAACAACACAAAATATGTGTGTACTCGGTTAAGATATTTAAACAAGAACTGTTAAGTCCACTCTGTTAAGAGATTTTGAATCTTCTACAATGGTTAAAAGGTAATAGTAAATGTATCTGTAAATAACAACTTAGTCTTTCCTGATTCAAATCTATGAAATACCAAATAGATATTACCTCATAGTGATGTATGTGTCCTTCTGTTCTTCTCAGTAGCCTTGTATATGTTCTGAAAACTGAATGGTTCTTTTATAAACCTTTTGTCAAAAATGCTTTGTCTAATATCTTGATGTCCTTAGTGCGGCTACTCCTTCATGATACATGTTCATAATGACATCTTTACATATTTTATATCAAACTGACTTGATCTAATTAGGGTTTACAATATCTTAGAAAACCTAAGATCAACAGTGTAACAAAATAACCTAGATCTAACATTACATAGGAATCATCAGTAAATTTATTATTACATCCATATTTAATTATGTATCGATCTTGGTAAACCATTTTCCTGATCAGTGTGAACTATTGCATATATATTTGTGTCATTTCTTATTACTATGTTGTTTCATGTTTTACTCGGTAATCATTGCATTTTCCATTCGGTAAATTATTGGTGCTCAGTTCATATGAATACTCAATGATCATTATGTTCGATACTCGATAATTTTTTGTCACTCGGTGAGTGTACTCAGCCAAATCCTTGTTTGGTTAACTTAGAGATATGCCTTGTCTTTGCTCGGTGTGTAGAATTTATATGGTTGACTGACTGTCATGTTTGTCTCCTTTACTAACTGAATAACTAATTGATACTAATGACAATCATTTAATGCTCAAATAGGAGTAACACCTTGAACCCTTATCCAAAAATTAAACCCTAACCTAAAACTCTAATCCTAATCCTTATCCTAACCCTAATTATACTCATTATATTAACTCTAATCCTAACCATAACGCAAACCTTAACCATAACAATTTTCTAAAATAAGAATAACCCTAAACTTAACTATATCACTAATCCAAAAACTAAACCTAATCCTAACCTTAAACCCTAACCCTAATTGTAACCCTAACCATAATCATACTCATTAAATGCTAAACTCTAATCATAAATTCTAAAACCTAATCCTAATGGGTAAACCATAAACTTGATGCTATACCTAACCATAATATAAATACTAACCCTAACCCTAATTGTATTCATTTATTCAACATATAACACTAAACCCTAACCCTAATATTAACCCTAACCATATCTAAACTCTAACACTAACCCTAATCATAAACCTAAATAAAAGCATAACTCTAATAGCAATCTTAACCTTCATCATAACCTTTACCCTAACCCTAACAAAACCATAGCCCTAACTAAATCTAAATCTTCACCCTTAACCTAATTACAATTTCAATCCCAACCCTTCTATTGACACTTACCAAAACCCTATTCCTAACCTGAAACCCATTATAATTATAATCCAAACCCTAACCATTATTCTACTCCAAACCATGACAATAAACCCAACCTTAGCACTAAACTCTAACCCTAATAATTGAAATAAATATAAACCAAACTTTAACCCTAATGCTAACCATAACCATAAGGTAAATTATACTCCTTATGGTAACCCTAACCATTATATAAATTATAACCCTAAATACTAACCCTAATCATATTAATATGTTTAATGTGTTACGTGTGTCATGGCTACTACTAGTAAATATATAATCTATATATAAAATATGTCGATATCTTATCTCGAAGCATTTAATTTTTTCATCATTCAACTTTAATAAAAATTAAAGTTGAAAAAATTCAACTCCTTGATACATCTCAGCATATTTTATAAATAGATTATATATTTTCTAATAGACCATTCGCTATGATACAATAGCTAAAATTCTACATCTTGTAAAATTAATGCACCATCTATTTTATTATATTGTAAAAAATAATCACTCGGTCAATGGGCCTTTGATCTACTAGTGAAGTTTTTTGGTCCTCAATGAGTCCACCACAGATCAAGTCTTGTTGAGTGCAAAGGCTCTGACACCATAAGGGATAAGGCTGGCATTGTGCCCTGGGCAAATTTTGGCTCAGTCTTTAGCTCTTAGCCAAAGTTAAACTTTCAACAACAAAAAAATCACTCAAACAGTTTTTCAATTGAAAGAACTCAAAAATTTATTGGAACACTTAATTCAAAAAGGCTCCTAATTTTTCATAAAATATAAAGTTTCAAATTTTAGTTAGCCCCTTCAGAAAACTATAGTTTTATTATTTTTGAGAGAATTTAATCATTTATAAGACTTTCTTAACTTATTTGAATGTCATAGAAAGAACCTTATTATTATTATAAAATGATTCATTTCTCTTAATTGAATCATAGTTTTATTATTTTTGAGATGATTTATTTTTCAAAATAGTTTTTCTTTCTTGTTGATAGTAAAAGATTTCTAAAGAGAGAAAAGACAAAAAAAAAAGAATGCAAACTTGACAACAAGTCATTACAAATGATTGAGGACAAGAAATAATATTGACCAAATAGAGTCATCAAATAAAGAATTTGAAAATAGCGTTCATTAATTATTCACTACAAATGATATTCTCCCTAGTAATCACAAGATAGTAAAATTCCATTCATTGAAACTATTTGCTACATGTAGCACTATATCTAAAAATGATAGTGTTAATGCACTAGATGGTTATAATAGTAAACATGGGGTAATACCTAGAAACTAAAACTTTATACTATTGAAGACATTTTGTACTATTTAGTTATTAATAGGGATAGAAATATCAAGGTGCTCACTTGAGACATAGCTATTTAGGGTTATCAATCAAATATGGTTATTTAGTTTTATCAATCAACAAAATAGAAACAGAGTGCAAAGTAACAATGTTAAACTATAAACAAAAGTTTCTTCAGAGGTCTAGTTAGGTTTATGAAATAATGAATTAAGCTTTCAACTCACAAGGTATGATCTACTACATCACTAATATAAAATAAATTGTATTTGAATAAGAGGAGGCCTAAAATTTTGGCATGATATACATAATGTAATGTCATAAATTTTCACCCCTGTATAATTTTCCATTACATCATGCCTCCACCTTAGTTTAAAAATTAAAAATTCCACATAACCTTTTGGATCCCGCCATTTGGCCTTCTCACCATTTTCTCAGAATATCAGCCACATGCCTTGTATGACCCAGGATGTGTGTGCATCACACAAACATCCGCACACCATGCACTCATCTCACAAATATGCAGATGTGCAAAGTTTTGTTGAGGCATTACAAACTACCACCCCTATAGAGTAGCATCTGATTCCATCACCAAAATTCAAATTTATCCATTATATCTCTATTTTGAAGCTTCATTAAGTCTTCTTCATTCTCCCCACACACTTTTGAACTCATTCATGAGCTTCTTCACTTACTCTTGGCTCTCCTACACAATTTATTTTTGCTTTGGGAAAACTTTTGATACCTTGGCTTCAACATTTATTATTGTTTGACCTTTATTCTGTTGGTTTTTAGCCTTGTTGCTTTAGAGGGAGTCTCCTCATCTCAGCTATTTTCATGTTTTAATAGCATATTGAAGCTTCTCAATCATTTATTGCAAAATTTTTATATTCATTACTTATCTATCTTGATTTTATGGTTATCTATCATTGTTTTATCTCATCTATATTTGCTATTATGGAGGTGGAAACACCAAAATAGGGATATAAATAAGACATGTCTCTAAAAAACCACCCAATGTTTTCCCTCATTTTTATGTGTGTAGGTGTGCTAGACAAAAAACTGGAGTGATTCATCAACCTTCATTATTAGTGAGTTTATTTTGGCCATATCTACTTGTACTATCTCCCTTTATATGATTTAGTTATTATTTTCATTATTTTTTGTTAGCTCAATTTTATTTCATTTATTATAGTCAATTTTGTTGTTTTCTATTGCTTTCTCTATACTCTTCTCATATAGGATAAATGTGTCTTGAAAATATAAACTATAATCATGCTATCATTCTTAACCCGTGTGGTTGTCTAAGGTGGTGATCTTGTCGAGTTACACAAATAGTCACACAATAATTTGATTTTATGATTTATGTGGTTAAAATATTATTATCAATTAATTTATTACAATCATTTAATTTTTCTACATTTAATGTATTATTATATATCTTAAATATTTTATTGATTAGTTTGTCTTAATCCCTTAGCTCACCATAGCACTAGTAGAAGTGATGTGGTACAAGGTACACTTCATCTTTCAAGAATTTATTCAGTATTGAGTTTAGTGAACTTTGGATTCTCTACATTTTGGTGAACATGATGTGAAATTGGGTCCTCTACGTCAAGTCTTCCACTATCCAAGTGGTAGTCCCTTCATGGAGAAAGTGAAAACCACTTCTATATTTCCACTTTCCATGAGGGTGCTTAAAATGAGCATCACCTTCACCCCTCTCAATGAGTCATATGATGGAAATTCCTCTCCCTTTTATATCCTGACATTGATCAATGGTGTCTCTATAAAAGATGTCTTGGTTGACCTTACATACTAGTTTCACCTTATCACTGAAGAGGTCCTCTTTATCAATGAATTAAGTTGTCCAAGATGTGATGAATGTTATACCACCATCATGATGCATGATTGGTTGTCACTTATCACTTTGGGTCCACCACCTTAATGGTCTAGGTAGGACCCATGGTTTTATTTTTTATATTTTTTTGTCATTCCAAAATCGGACCTCTTTAGGGTCAAATGGGTATTCGAAAGCTAGCATCAATGGGAGATGTCCCTTTGGTTGTACATAAGTCCTTGAAGTTTCCCCATGAGGGTACCATCCACATAGTCCATGAAACTTATTATTTCCCTCTGGTGTCCTATGGGGGATTTCTCCTTGACAATTTATGGCCTACTCGAGTAGGGCTCCTACATCCCTGATAGGATGCATTGTTCCTCACTTAATAGAAGTATAATTCCATGAAAATAAACTTCAAACCTATAGAACCTATCCTTGATTGTCTTGTATAGTTCTCTCATGAGGCTCTTTGTACTTCATCCTTTTATCTTTTTTTTGTCAAGGGCTTAGTAAAAGTGTATACCCCATGGAAAGTCTCATCATCTACCTTAGGCTTGGAAACCTTTGGTGGTGTATTTTTTTACTGTCTACAACTAGTGAAGACAAAGGAAAGGAACCTATGTTTCTTAAGCCCAAGGTGTGTCTGTCTTTCCCTATCCTAATAATTACATACATATCTCACTCTATCATTTATGGTAAGTATAAGAGGTCTCTTAAGACTACACTCTCTCTCTTAGCATCCACCCCTCAACCTCTTAGAACATCCTCAATTCCTCTTTCCTCTTACAAGGTGAAAAGAGGAAGGGAACTCATGACTAATTCGGTGGATTTTATGATAGTTTCACCTCCTAATCCATTGGTGGGGTCCTCTTTGTTTCTAGCAATGACATTGATAGCTACTACTAGATAGACCAATATTCCACTGGACTCTCACAATCATCTCAACATGGCTAGCATTTGCATTAGAACCAACTTGTGTATGAGTATAAGCATAATTTCCAAGAAGAGGCCTTGGTATGTGAGGTAGATGCAAGGTTAAAAATAAATCTTGTGTGCCCATGTGACGCAAGACAAGGGTCAAGAGGGGCCAAGGGATGGCACAACCTAATGATCCAAGCCTGCTCAACACATGCGGAAGCAAACAACAACAAGAGTGAGAGAGAGAATGCCAGATCTTTCATATATTTCCATTAAAGAGAATCATACATGCCAAGCTATAAGGCCTTCCCATTTATGGCCTGATATTATAATAAGTCTTAGAAGTCCTCAAACATGCAAGGATCTATCACAAATCTCCAATCTAATGTCTACTATCTTCTATCCCCAAAAAATACTCCTAAACTAAAACCAAACAACTACATTTATACAAGAGGCTACCGAACTGAGTCGGCCTTTAGGTCCACAATCAATGGAAGAAATAGTCAGATCTTAGACCACATGCTTCCCAATGATTGATTCCAACATTAAATCCATGATCCAATATAAATTCACAAGTAGGCTACAACAGAAACTAAAACTAAAACTAAACCCGTCGGTGAGCAAGGATAACCGAGCAGCAGACAAGCAATGTCGAGCGCTAGTGAAACAACCAACCACCCAAGACATAATCAACCACACTTGGTAACCAAAGGAAACCAACCAACTACTGACCAACTCGGTCAAAGTAGGAACTGAGCAACATAGACAAACTCCAAAATGTTTTTGGTGACACGGGATTGCTAAGGACCTGAGATGCTCCTGGATTAGACACCTGGGGTTATTTTTTAAATGACTCTCTGAATCATTTGGTAGGTATGATATGAGATGCATCCAACTTAGACTGTGAAATCCATGAACTATCTTCCATCAGTCTATTCTTCCACTTAACCAGATATTCCATATATTGTTTTCCTCTTGTGCTCTTACCAACTCTTTGATTCAGAATATGTTTAATCTCTTCATTCTGCTTCTTAGGATATTTTATCGGTACTGTCATTTCTTCATCAGGTTCATGATACTCATACAAATCAGCAATGTTGAAAATTTGTGATATATCCATGTCATCAAGTAACTCAATCTCATATGCATTTCCACTGTCAAATTTCCTTAGAATTTTGCAAGGTCCAAACTTCTTCATCTTCAGCTTCCCATATGTTCCAACAAGAAATCAGCCTTTCTTCAAATGAACCATCACTTCATCACCAACATCAAAATTCTTATGTCTCCTTTATCTATCAACTCTATCTTTGTATTTTTTATTATTCTCTTCCAGTTTCAGCTTCACATCTTCATGCAATGTCTTCATGTACTCAATAAATTTTACTGCTTCAGCACTGCTCTTATTTTCATCATCAATGTCTCTCAAATCAGATATACCTCTCAGTTGTATGCCATTTTACAATCTCAAATGGTGTTTTTCCAATACTCCTATTCATTGAATTATTGTATGCAAATTTTTCTTGTGCCAACATAGAATCCCAATTACTCAGTGTGTCTCCAACTAAACATCTCAAAAGATTTCCCAAACTTCTATTCACAACTTTAGTCTTTCCATCGGTTTGTGGGTGAAATGTATAACTAAATTTCAATTCAGTGCCAAATTTCTTCCAAAGGGTCTTCCAAAAGTATCCAATAAATTTACTATCTCGGTCAGAGATAATACTCCTTGGTAATCCATGCAATTTGAAAACTTCCTTAAAGAAAAGATCTGCTCAATGTACCACATCTAATGTCTTTCTACAAGGTATAAAATGTTCCATCTTAGAAAATCTATCCACAATAAGAAATATGGAATCATTACCTCTTACTGTCTTCGGTAAGCCAAGAACAAAGTTCATACTGATGTCAATCCAAGGTTTCTCAAGAACAGAAATCGGTACATACAGTCCAATATTCTAACTTACTCCTTTTGCAACTTGACAAATTCCATAACTTTTCACAAATTTCTGAACATCTTTATACAACTATGGCCAAAAATACTTCTCCTTAAGCAAATTCCATGTTTTATCAATGCCCAAATGTCCAGCCAAACCACTACTGTGTTTCTCTTTTATCAGATTAGTTCTCTTTACTCCTCTTGGTATACTTAACTGACTACCTTTAAACAACATACCTTCCTGAATAAAATATTCATCCCACTTAGTATCTTGTTGATCTTGAATAGGTGCTCTACACTTTCTCCATGGCTCAGAAAAATCATAGTCATTTTCATACAAACCTTTCATCTCATCAAAACCAAGAACTTCAATTTTCATCTTGGTCATCAAGGATCTCCTTCTACTCAATGCATCAGCAACTCAGTTAGTGACTCCACTCTTATGCTTTATCACGAATGTATAACTCTACAAATACTCAACCCATTTCATATGTGTCTGATTCAACTTATTTTGATTACCCAAATACCATAAAGCCTTATGATCAGTATAGAACACAAATTCACTCGGTATCAAATAATGTCTCCATTTCTTCAGTGCTTTAACAATAGCATATAATTCTTGATCATACACAATATTTCCTTCTGGCATCATTCAACTTTTCACTAAAGAAAGTAACAGGTTTACCTTCTTGACTCAACATAGCTCCAATTGCACTTCCACTTGCATCACATTCCACTTGAAATACTTTACTGAAATCAGGTAATGCCAAAATAGGTAATTCAACAACCTTCTGCTTTAGATTCTCAAAACTTCTATCAGCTCCATGTGTCCACTTGAATTCCCTTTTGTCTCCTCTCATAGTCTCAGTCATAGCATTACAAATTAAACTAAAATTCCTTATGAATTTTCATTAAAAACTTTCCAAACCATGAAATGATCTTACCTCACTAGAATTCATAGGTGTAGGCCAATTCAAAATAGCTTCAACCTTTTCAGGATCCATCTTCAAACCATCAGCCAAGATCACAAATCCCAAATACACAATCTCCTCTTTCATGAATGAACACTTTTTCAGATTTATCAGCAACTTTTCCTCTTTCAATCTCTACAAAACTTGTCTAACATGCAACAAATGTTCTTCTCTGGTCTTACTAAATATCATAATATCATCAAGATATACAATCACAAATTTACCCAATAATTTCTTCAAAACTTCATTCATCAACATCATAAAAGTACTTGGTGCAAAAGTTAAACCAAAAGGCATAACCAACCACTCATACAATCCTTCTTTTGTCTTGAAAGTAGCCTTCCACTCATCACCTTCTCTAATTCTGATATGATGATATCCACTTTTCAAATCAATTTTGGTGAAATACTTTGCTCCAGTCAAACTGTCCATTATATCATCAATTCTCAGTATAGGAAACCTATACTTCACTGTTATCTTATTGATTGCTCTGGAATTAGTACACATTCTCCATTCCCCATTCTTCTTAGGTTCCAATACAACAAGTACAGCACAAGGACTCAAACTTTCTCTAATCAAACCTTTTTCCAACAATTCTTGAATCTGTCAGTTCAATTCATGATTCTCGGTAGGTGTTAACTGATGAGGTGCCTTATTCGGTAAACTAGCTCCAGGGATTAGATCCATACAATGATCAATGCTTCTTTTTGGTGGCAAACCATCACATTATCATAAATTATTTCACTATACTTGGTGAGTAACTTATCAATCTCCTCAGGAATATTATCTTTTGTTTTCTTACTCGGCTTGTTAGAAATCATAGCAAAACATACATCATTCCTTTTCAAATCTTTAACAAACTTCCTTCCTTCCATCAAGAAAACTTTCACAGATGTGAAAACATTACTAACAGGTTCTTCCATCAATGGTAACAAGATTTGTTTCTTTCTATCAACCACAATAGTATACTTATGCAATCTCCCATCATAAATAGCATGTCTATCATATTGCCAAGGTCTGCCCAACAAAATATGACAACAATCCATAGGCATGATATCACATAACACCTTATAATAGTACTTTCCAATCTTGAAATTTACATAACATTGTTCACTTACCAAGAGTGTATGCTCATCTTTGATCCATGAAATTTGATAGGGCTTCGGATGTTCCAGTCTTTCCAACTATAATTTTGTGACCATCTCCTCAGATGCCAGATTTTTTGAGCTACCACTATCAATGATTACCTTCCAAACTTTATCAGAAACTCTACATCTGGTCTTGAACAAAATTTTCCTTACCAAATTTTCCTTTTTTCTTTCATTCTATAGTGCTCTCCTTACCATCAAGTTATTTTCTTTCTCAGGCTTGTTCAGTGACTCTTCTTGCACCAAAGCATTTCTATTGCTACCAACCTTCTTACTTGCATGTGTACATTCAAAAGATCTATGTCCTTCTCCACAATTGTAACAAGTTCCTTGGAAGCTTCCTCTTCTATAACCACCTTGGTAGTTATTGCCTCTACCTCTAGATGGACTTGCACCTTTCCACTTGGTCTTGCCTTTGTCTAGATTTATCTTTTCAGGTTCAGATCTACCATTTTTACCATTAGATCTACGTCTTCCTCTAGGGAATCTATCACCTCTTCCTCTCTATCTCTGCTCATGTCTCTTGTTCAATTTCTCCTCAGCTTTCAAAGCAAATTTATAAGCCTCTTCAATGTTCTCAAGCTTGACCATACTAATTTCATCTTGGATGGAAACTCTCAAACCATTCAGGTATCTACAATCCTTTCCACATCATCTTCATCATGTCCAAATCTGATATCCAATCTATAGAATTCCTCATTATATTCCTTTTCCACGCTATCTTTCTACCTTAGACTTTGCATTTGTGAAACTAGGTTAATCTGATAATCACAGGGTAAGCACTTTCCTTTCAACTTATTTGCCATCTTGTTCCATACCTTAATTTTGTCTTTGCCTTTCCTTTTCCTATCCAGCTACAAATGTTCCCACCATAAGGATGCATGACTCTTCAACGTTGTGTTTGCAATCTTCACTTTCTTATTCTCATGAATGTTTTCATATTCAAAATACTTTTCCATCTCAGTGATCCAGTCCACCAATTCATCAAAATCCAATTTTCCACCATAATCAAGAGGATTAAAATGTGGTGTTGACTTCAAACTTGTCAAAGCCTTCAAAAATCTTTCTTCACCTTGATCCATAATAGGTGCAGATTTTGCATTCAAATTGTCTTCTTCAACTTCATCATCACTAACATCTTCAAGATGTCTACCTCTTCTCTAGGTTGTTTCAACTACTTCTAACCTAATAGAAATTTGTCTTAGCATATCTTCCAATCCTGGATCTGCATCTCACCTCCCATGAACCATCTTGACAACCCTCTACAATTGTAGGTTGGATTGCAATCTACTACCCCACAACAATCAACTAGGGCTTCAAGAGGAACCTACAAACCTAGATCCATAGACCTAGATCAAGATCTAACCTAGCTCTGATACCACCTGATGCAAGACAAGGGTCAAGAGGGTCCAAGGGATGGCACACCCTAATGATCAAAGCCTACTCAACACATGTGGAAGTAAACAATAAGAGCGAGAGAGAGAATGCCAGATCTTTCATATATTTTCATCAAAGAGAATCATACAGGCTAGGCTATGAGGCCTTCCCGGTTATAGCCTGATATTACAATAAGTCTCAAAATTCCTCAAACATGCAAGGATCTATCACAAATCTCCAATCTAATGTCTATTATCTTCTATCCCCAAAAACTACTCCTAAACTACAACCAAACAACTACATTTATACAAGAGGCTATCGCACTGAGTTAGCCTTCAGATCCACAATCAACAGAAGAAACAATCAAATCTAGGACCACACACTTCCCAATGGTTGATTCCAATATTAAATCCATGATCCAATATAAATGCACAAGTCGGCTACAATAGAAACTAAAACTAAACCCATCGGTGAGCAAGGATAACTAAGTAGCAGACAAGCAACGTCGAGTGCTAATGAAACAATTGACCACTCAGGAGATAACCGACCACACTCGGTAACCAAAGGAAACTAACCAACTACTGACCAACTCAGTCAAAGTAGGAACCAAGCAACATAGACATACTCCAAAATGTTTTTGGTGACACAGGATTGCCAAGGACCTGAGATGCTCCTGCATCACCATGTCTACTTCTTTTATTCCTATGCCTCTCCCCTACTCCCACTCCCATCTTATTTTCTCTTGTCTTTTTCCAATTGCCTTATTTTTTCTTGATTCCTCTTGTATTAGGAGTAATCATTGGGCCTCATTCTGAGTAGGCTTAATTATTTTTCTCTCAATCACAGGTTCCACTTCTCATAACCTCCTTGCTAGATATCATTTATTTTTATGTACCTTTGAACATGTTGTGCACCTAGGTGGTATCTAACATAGTGATGTGCACTTAGCTAGCACTGACTCCATCTCCTAATTATTACCCTAGCTTCTTTTAAGTCCTTTAAGATGTTATAGTGGATCATATATTATTTCCTCCATCCTTTAAGAGGAATCTCAAGTATGGCCATGTACTAGATTTTTTTCATTGCAAGTCCACTCTATCAGATTCTCTTTTTGATTTTCTACTCAAAGTAGAGGAAACTCTAACTTTTAGTAAGTTCATCTTATTCCCTCTCATAGAGGTTGGAGAGGTGTTTTTTCATCTTCTCCTCAACATGGGTCACCTATAAGCTATAAGGATTTCTTATATGAGTCACTTGAGAAAGTTTTGGTGTTGACAATGATCTTTACATAAACTCCCTATCACTTGTCTTAGTGTATCTCTTAGATGAGAATGTTGATGTTGCCTTGTCTTTGTCTCTATCTTTTGGTGGGGATTTTGGATTTCCATTTTAGTTATTCCAATTCAATCTTGATCTCCCTCCTCATATCAATAAGATTAGGAGGATGATGATGTGAAAGTGAACAATCTATGGAGGTATCACTTGCTTCTACATATTTACATTAGAGTGTGTCTGAATGTTTTCCCTAGTCCTTTTCTTTTAATTTTCTTCCCTCCTAAAGGATCCTTGTAATTTTTTGGTACTTGGGAAAAAAAGGTTATCTATTGTGTACCTTCTTATATGTATTGTCTTATTCTTCTATTTATTGTATCTTGATTTTTGATACTTGGAGATGATGCAAATTGTTGGGGGCATTTAGGAATATGTTCCATGTTGACCCAAATTCTTATTTTTCTTTGTTTTCATATATCATTCTAGAGATATAATCCATGGTTTCTTATGATGAAATATCCTTGAGAGGATGTATATCACTCTTTTGGGTTCTAATACCACTTCATCATATCCCCCTCTCTCTATTTAGATGGTGTGGCTCGATCATGTGTCACCTATTAGGAAGTGACATTCCATGGATAAACATATCATATGTTGACATGCCATAATTTATTTTCTCTCCTTAGCATGTCTCATTCTCCCCTATTGGAAACATGGTCCATCCTAAGGGGAGTTGTTATATTTTTTTCATTTGATTGTCTAATTGTCTAATTATCTAATTATCATGTTGTCTCTATCTCATAAGTTTTTCTTTGAAAAATAATTTTTTTTAACCTTTATGTCTACCTTTGTGAGGGCTAATACACTATATCATTTTCCTTTATTGATACCAATCCACTGTCTTATCAAATCTTTCCCTCTCATACATCTATCTAGATTTTTCTATGTGTACTGACATGATCTAAGATTCCCTATCACATACATATCTACCTTTTTCTATATGTTTTAGTGCATTTCTAAGCCACCCTATCATGTGACTATCTAGGTTTCCTTACTCAGATTGATGCACCATCTAAACATACCCTATCATGTGACTATCTACCCATTTCTTCTCATATGGGCTCACTATCTCAAGTTGCCCTATGATGCGACTATCTAAATTTTCATAATTGCATTAGTGCACTATCAAAATTTACCTTGTTGAAAATCTAGTATACTAAGAGGGGAGGGGTGAATCTGTATACCCTTTCAAAATTTATAAAATTTAATTGTCCACATAACATACTTTAAAATTATTGGAAATAAAAGTATTGAAAGTAAATAACACACCAACACATAACACAAGGATCTTTTTGTGGAAACCCAAGATAGGAAAAAATTTAGAGAGGGTTGACTCTCAAGTATTAAGTAACCAATTAAGCAATACATAGGGTGAGTGTAATTCCCTGCCAGGGAACCCGAGAGAAATTAACCTAAACATGCAACTAAGTTTACAAAGCAATTTTTTTTCTTAAGTGTTTACAAACAACAACAATAACTTTTACAATGCAGAAGCCATACAATATAATTTATAACTCACATACAAATACAACTCAACATATATTACAAATATCAAGGTTTTTGTGATGTAGATTACGCAAACATTAATTAATTACTTTAGATTAGATATAATTACAAATCTCATGTATACAAATGAATGATAAATACAACACCATATAAAAGATAACATAAATACAATTGGTACCATAAGGTATCCATAATAATCCACATCCACTGCACATGTCGCAGGGTATGTAATATAATAACCAAAATAAAGGATATCATGATATCTCTGGAATAACTGGTACAATCATAAAAGGAACATAGAATAAGAAAGATAAGAATAAATCTCTAATAATGAAGAATAAGAAGAAACAACCGCTACAAGGATCATCCAGTACTAGTACACAAATGTCAAAATCTCAAATGGTAAAGGAATCACTACCACCTGACCTCATGGAGCCTAAATGGTCCACTCCCACCATGCTAAGGAGATAACAACATATCCCAAATAGATAACAAACATCACCAATAAACATAGCACATGCTAAGGAAGAGATCCTACAATCTTTCTAACTCAAAGGTATAATAGGATAACCAGGTAACACATACACAACCAGAGGTAACCAATACACGTAGGAAACCTAAGATGCATAAAAGGAAGTGTCATCACATGAGCCAACTCTAAGGTTATCCTGGTAGTCTCTCAATACTCTAGCTCCCTAGTGACTCTATGTGGTATCAATGACCTCTCATGTATGTGAGGTACTAACTATGCCATATCCACTCCACGTAGTTGGAAAGCATCTTCCCATTCTCATCATAGTCAAAAATCAATTAGGAAATCAGGCATGGGTGAGGCACACAATATCTTATTAATTTATTTTAAACTCTAAATTTCATTTAATTATCACTTATTAAGTTACTTGTAATAATTTATCCTCGCAGCTACTTACAGGCTCTAGCACCAATTACAAGCCACTTCCCACCTATACACTTAGTTAACCTACCTAAGTTCACAAACTAAATAACAACCAAAGATAACAATAAAGTCCTCACAACAGTTCCAAAAAATCATAAGGGACATGCACGGATTTCCAAATCATAATACCAAAAGACCATTCCCAAGTCTCCATGTATATCATAACAATCAAGCTATAACACATCACATAATTACACATCTTGAGCCTCTGGTATCCATTTTCTAGAAAAAGTTAGCTAAATCCCCCAATAAACAAATCAAAATGAATTGTCCAACAATGATTAAAGTCTCATTACCAATTCATGTCTATACATTAAAGCATCACTCATTAAAAAAAGAAAACAATTAATCAAAATTAACAATGAAACTTAATTCTCCATTAATAATATAAACTAATATTATTAATTATAACTAAAGAAAACTAATATTATTAATTAAAGTAAACTAAATATAAAATAGCCTAATTAAAAATTAAATTAAATTAAACTAAATTAAAAATAAACTAATTTAAGAATAAATAAAAAAAATTTGGTGAGATTTTGATATTTATATTAATAAAACTGGTTCAAAAAGGGCTCCCATAGAAAAGAACTAGTAAAGAAAAATTATGTTTGTTACCCATAATACAAAAAGAGAAAAGATCTACAAGTTTTTCTTATCATCCTGATCCTATCCACAAAACCCATCAAAGACCCCAATACATTTAGATAGTAATAACCATCATCCCCATACCCCTACAAAAATAAAGGGATGGATATATACAATAATCCAAACCCCCATTTCTTTTCATTTTACAATTATACAAAATTATGATGTGCAACCATGGCATATTGAAAAAAATATGAATGAGTAAAAAATTTAATAATCCCCCAGCCTCTTTGGAAGAAGCAAGTCTTTACTAAGCTGAGAGAAAAAGCCTGGCAGAATGAAGGTTGAAGATCCAAATGAGAGCGTGAAATAACCTGTATCAAAATGTGAGTTCTTGAAGACCTGCATTATAAAAATAGTACAAAAAACCAACCAAGAAAGGAAATCATCCCTGATTATGCACATTCTCATCCTCAAGATGAGGTGGATGCAAGAAGAATAGAGAACTCCATAGTTTGTCAGCTTCAACATGAATAGAAGAAAAGGCTTCAGAATCATCAATTACATGTTGATGAGGAGAGGAAAGTTCACCTCTAGCCAGTTCTAGTGGATTTAACAGCCCTAATTCCATCAAAGGAACTGATGAAATACACGGAGCCAAATTAGAGGCTCTTTCCTCCAGTGCAGATGAGGCCGAGTGAGAAAATAGATTAGCATGAGCTATTGCATTAGAATGAGCCATAAGGCCCAAGATAGCATATATCTTGGAAAAAGCTTTCCCCCAATAAGCAGCATCAACCGAATTTCTGTTTAGGGTAATATCCAAAGGCATGATGGAGGAGGAGGCTATGTAGTCTTTAATTTCCCCATAGATCATAACAAAATTATCCAAATTCAATACAAAATGTCATGGGAAAATATCTCCAACACTTGCTTACCCCTCCCACAAATTATAGCCTTGGACAACGAGAAGCAACTTATCATTTTTGGAGAAACTTGGACTGAATTGTCCCATTTGCCCATGAAATAACAAAGACCAAGATTGTGAGAGGTCAAGAAAAATTGAGCAAAAGATAGATATAATTTGAGACAGAAATATAATTCTCTTAAATCTCAGAGAGGATAGATTCCCCAATAAGCTGGTGAATGCTCCTGCGACACTTCGAAAAGTGAACACAAAACATAGAGTCTAAAAGATCATCAGTTATCTTACCTTCAAACAGAAGTTCCAAGTCATCAAAAGGTAAAGAAACCCTCAAATTTAAAGGCTTAAATTCATCAGCAAATCTGGAAACAGCGATAGAAAAGAAAAATAGAGGAGAGCCAAAGTTTTTCCAAAAGCAACACCAATACAAAGTAGAAAGGGGCATGAATATATAAAGCAAAATACCAAATGGAGGAGGAGAATGATTCATAAATACTACTGAGATGGTGAATAATTGAAAAATCATGCCATCGTATAGGCTTATTAAGTCACATAAATAACCAAATATTAGAGATCAAAGGTACGTGAGGAGTTACAGTCATGAATTTTCCACAAAGACAACCATACTTTATGAAGCACTATGAATCATAATAGGAAGTGACCCAATCAAATCAATTACATGATTGGCATAAATATCTTTCCCAAAGAATGATTAAAATAAGAACCCAACTCAAAATGTACGGACATACCATAATGAAGTGGACACCCTCAGAGAAATCAATTTAAGGCCCTAAAAAGATTAGAGGCCATATCATTTTAAATAGTGGACTTAGAAACGGACTCAATGTTGATTAAATTACAAATGGAGGGATAAGAAACTGGCGAAACAAGGGGTGAGGGGAAAGAAAAATGAAGACCCTCCAAACCAAGCTTTGAAAGTGCATATACTAAGTTATTTCCTTCTCTTAAGATGTGGGAGATATAGCATTTAGAAAGAGAATCTAAAAGGGACCAAATATGTTCTAAGACATAATGAATATGCCGAGAAAAAGCACGCCTAGAAATGCAAGCATTAATGATCACCGAAGAATCTCCTTCAATATATGGAAATTAAAATTTAGATTTTTAGCAGTAGAAATACCATACAACAAAGCACATGCCTCTGCTAGATTATTGGTCTCGGGAGGAATAGGACAAGCCTCAAAATAAAGAGCAAAGCCAGAACAGTCCCATAGAACAAAACCTATACCCAAATTCCTTGGGTTACCTTTGGAAGCTCCATCGAAGTTAAGTTTAATAAAATCCTACTAAGGAGGAATCCACTTAACTTGAGACCTAATTGAAGATACATCCTTAGGGCATAGAGGGAAAGGGAGGGATGGAAAAGATAATCCCTCAAAGTTTTTTGAAATATAATTATCCCAAGATGAAAATGTTTGGGCACCCTTGAATTTTCAAGAATAGGCATTAGCAACTTCCACAATAGATTTCTCTAAAGTAGACAAAACAGAGTCAAAAGAGGAAGGATGATTATGAAAGACCCTCTTATTCCTTTCCCACAATATAGATCATAAGACTAGAGATGGACAAGAAATCCATAAACAAGAAAACATTGACTTATGACATAAGATAGGCCAAGATTGAAATAAGTCCCAAATTAGGAATGGAAGGGCTATATAGAAATTCAATTTCTGCAAAATAAACTACCAACAAAGTTGTGCCAAAGGATAATTTAAAAAGAGGTGATCAACTGACTCCAACTCTTGGTTGCAAATAACACACTAGAAAGATCCTACAATATTAAGCCTAGTTAATATGTCACTAGTAAGCACTCTCTTTTTCAAAACTAACCAAGTAAAACAACCAACTTTGGGAAGAACAGTAGAGTGCCAGCAAAAGAAAAAGGATCTATGTTTAACAACATTATTTTTCAAAGATTGAGCCAATTCATAGCCCTATTTGACAGAATAAGAACCATCTATAGAAGGATCCCAAAACAGGCGATCCGGAGCCTTGGAAAAGAAGACAACCTTATCTAAAAGCAGTCGATTTGCACTAAAAGCCTAGTGAACATCAATTGGAAGGTTATGAAAATCCTTCCAAATTACTAGTCTAGAATGAATATGGGTTGTAGAAACATAATCAACCAGCAAGCATCCCCAACTAGAAGAAGCAATTTTCCAAACATCATGAAATAAGTCTAGGGAATTTAAGGGAGGGCAACCATTCCACGAGTCAAGCTAGAATTTAATAGATTCTCCATTATGCACCTCCCAAGAGACATGTGAGGTGATGATGTGCCTATAATTCATCATGAAATTCCAAATAGCAGACCCTTTTGGAGGGTCAAGGGCAGAAATAACCCTAGAAGAATCTAGATTATCTAGATATTTCTGTTGCATTAGCTAACACCATTTAATAGCAGGCTGTGAATACATTTTCCACACCAATTTACCACTGAAGGCCAAATTTCTATTAGAGAGATTATGGAGAACAACCCCTCCAGTGGGTGGAGTGAGAGACATGTCAGACAAAGAAATAAGAGGAATATTTTTTTGACCCGACATGTTAGCAATCCAAAGAAAATCCCTAATGAGACTTTCGATTTGGTTGAGAACTGATTTTGGAGCTTGTAAGACTAAAAATTAGTAATTAGGAATTAATTATAAAACCATTTTAATAAGAAGGATCCTACCTGAAAGAGATAACTATCTAGAATTCCAAGCAACCACTCAGGATTTGATGTGATCAATAATCAATTTCCAAAGGGAGGGCTTGTTTTGCCCCATGAAAAAAGGAATACCTAAATAGGTAGAAGGAAGCTCATCTAGAGGAAAGCCTGGAATACTAATAATCTTAGCAGACACCTTAGGATCAATATGAAAGGTGTATACTTTTAACTTTTGAGCATTGATTCTTTGTCCAGAAACATAAGTATACAAATCATGGACCTTCTTGACTTGCTTAACTTCTTGAATAGAGGCTTTCCCAAACAATAATGTGTCATTAGCAAAAAGGGAATGAGTAACTGAGATAGCAATATTTTCAATTTTAACACCCAACCAACGATCTGAGACATGATAATCATTAATAAGATTACTTGGATCTTCAACCATTCAGATGAAAAGGCAAGGTGACAAGGGGTCACCTTGCCTAACACCTTGAGAGGAAGGGAAGAATCTGGCAGGAACCCCATTAATTAAGATAGAAAAATGGGCCCCTGAGGAGAAACCAAAATTAAGAAAAACCTTAATAAGAAAGGACCAGTTTAGCTTATCATAAGCTTTCATCATATCTAACTTGACAATAAATGATGGAATAGAATAGAATGAAGAGTTTCATGGGCCAAAATAGCCCCATCTGTGGTTTCACATCCTGGGACAAAACCCCCTTGTTGAGGTGAGACTATCTTTGGGATAAGATGTTGAAGCCTTAAATAGATAGCCTTTGTAACAATTTTATAGATAGTGTTACAAAGCGAAATTGGTCTAAATTCTACAAAAGTTTGAGAATCATCATTTTTGGGAATAAGAAAAATGTTTGTAGCATTAAAACATTTCAACATTAAATGAAGACCTAATAAGATTGGAACCATCTTTACAGGATAAATCAAAAGAAATTAGCATGGGAAAATGATCCAAATCTGAAAAAGGTATAACTTCCACAGCCATAGATATGTGTTCCAACTTCCAGATCTGAGAACAAAGAAACCTATCTAATCTAATAGCAATTTGTGAGAAGCCAAACCTATAGTTGGTCCAATTAAAAGCCCCATTCTGAGGTAGAATATCAAAAAGGGCATTATCTAAAATGAAATTGTTGAAATCTATGATTGAACATGAAGGAGGAGAAATTGCACCTTTTTTATCATTAGACCCCAAAATGGCATTGAACTCACCGGCAATAATGAATTTACAGTCAAGGTACTGTTGGATAATAGAAGTTAGAGATTGCCATAAGTGCAACTTATCCAAGGTGGGGGTGGGTCCATAAACATTCATAAGAAAAAAAGAGTGATTGAAGAACCTAACATTAACAAATTGCCAATTTGATCTACTATGCAACGAATGAATAACCACTTTAGACTTATTCCATAAAATAGATAAACCACCTAATGCCCCAACAGCTAGAACACAGATACTTTACCAAGAAGACCATTTTTCCACAGTCAAATTAAAAGTATCCAAAGACAACTTAGTTTCTTGCAAAAGAACAATATCAGCCCAAGCATAATCAAGCCTCATCTTGATTTTGTGTCTCTTGTCAAAGGCATTAATGCCTCTAACATTCCAAGATAAGATTCTCATTGAGGAGGTTCTCCTTGTCGAACATCTCCTAGTTATAGAGACATTAGCATCCAAGGTGGATTGAAGACCAGCTTGAATTTCCTCCAAGGCCTTAGTTGCCCTAGATTTTCTAGCCCTAGTTTTGGGATTTTTAACACTAGATTTAAGGGAGATCGGTGTCTGAACAATTGAAAATTTAGCAACATGATCGACTTTAACATCAAGTGAAGAAATTTTCTATTGGTGAGGTGGAGAATTAGATTCTTGAGTTAAATCAAAAGGAAACAATTTAGCGACCAAAGATGGAACTATCTTGTGCATTGAATTTAAATGACCATCAAAATCCTTAAGGCAACTACCATTAATGGCCTAGTTCATATCTTGTGATACCTTGTTAAGCAAATTATTATGAGAAAAATCATTTCAAAAGTAAGAATTAGCATCCAAATCATTAACATCTTGCAAATGAGTTTAAAAATAAATACTATTTAAACTTAAAAATAATTCATAAATAAACTTTAATAAATTTTAAATTTTAAATTAAAAAAATTAATAATAAAAATACACATGGAAGGGGGGACCCATGACCTACCGCCACAGTCCCAAGGACTGCACATGGCAGTCCTTTGGGTTGTCATGGTAGTCCCTTTGGACTACACATGGCAGTCCTTTGGGTTGTCGTGGTAGTCCCTTTGGACTACGCATGACAGGTCCTAGTGGGTTGTCGTGACAGTTCCTAGGGACTGAGCATGGTAGTCCACGAGGACCCATGTGTCAGTCCCCTTGGGGGCTACGCATGGTCCCATGGGCTACCACATGGCGCAAGGGGGGGTTGGATCTGCCTCCCCTTAAACTTGTAAAAAAAATTATTTAATTTTTTTTCTATAAAAATAATAACAACCCCCAATAAAATTTAAATAAAATTATTTAATTCGTAGAAACATTATCATATTTAAAAACAAAAATATAACACACCGGAAATTAATTCTGGGATAGGCAGGAATCTGAAACATATATTTATTTACTTTATTTTTTTAATTAAATAGAAAATTTAATCTAAACCCTCAAACATTTAAAACATGCAAAACAAAATAATTACAATCGATTTTCTTCAATTGAAACTAGGTTTACTGACAAACCAACATCTATTAATTTCCAATTTTACATGCAATTCCTAAAAATAATCTTTTGCAACATATTGAGAAAAAAAGTAAAAAATTTATTAAGATTTATTCTAGGGTTTTCAAAGACCCCAAACAAAATTCTAGGTCAATCCAACCTCAGTTTAATCCAATTTTCACAACAATAAAATAGAAGCCAATTTCAAAACAATCACACGAAATCTCAGACACGAAGTATACAATCTTTTCAAAATAAAATCTGCAAAGAAAATGAGGGTTTCAAACCCTACCTTAACCAATGCCTATAAACATGAAGCCAAGAAAGACCAAACTCAACCTTCAAAATCCAAGCTTTCAAACAATCTTGAAACTATGCCCACCAAAACAAGCTTTCTCAAAAAACTCCCAACTGTTCTAGAGCTTCTCCAAAACTTGATAGACATCATGAAAATAATACCCAAAATCCATACATAAGGAAAACCTATCCCTCCAAGGGTTTCCAAAACATGCAAACTCAAAAGAAGAACTCAACTCTATCTCCCTAGTTGCATGATAAAATAACTCAATAAATAATGCACTTTTAAAATAAAACTCGAACTCAACTTTTAACTTTAATTATAATTTCAATTTCACTTAAACCAAAAGTGCAACTTAAATTGCATTTCAATTATTTAATTAAACAATAAATACTTTAGCACATAGTTACTATGCAAACCAATAAATTTAAATATTAAATAAATCAACTAGGCCTTTTAATTTACATTAGGATTTAATAATTAATTAAACCCTTTAATTCCAAATTTAAATCTTTTAATTTAATCAAAGGTGTTTAATCAACTTTAATAATTAAATGTTCTCTATACCAAATATTTCCACATCATAAAATATAACTTATTCCAATACCATAATTACTCCTAATTAATTATTTAGATCAAATAATTCTACAAGAAAACACACTTGACCCCCAAAATCTGAAAATCAACCAACTCCATAACACACAAACACCAAGGAAGGGTTCACGAATTCACATCATCTTGATGCATTTGGATAGGGAACTCAATCAAAAATGTGTCCCTTAATTTAGGACAATATTGGCTTGGTTTGGGGTTTGGACTTGTGTGTTATCTCCCCTCTCTTACCATTTGAGATATTGTTATAGGGTACGCTCATCTTGACAATTCAGGGAAGTCGATACCTGGTACCTAAAATCCTGCATAAAAGACAAGCATGTACATACATGTATAGATATATAACAGACAATGGAGGGGATCAACTAATTGTGTGGATCTCATAAGTAAGTAACTATGACTTTGTCCCTCAACCACATCAAGCACATCAAACAAAAATATAAAAAACACATGCCAACCATACACATGCAAGTATGGGGTTAGTAACACCATAAATGTAAATAAAATCCTAACATATAAATTAACATCAAAATATAACCATAACATATACATCATTATAAGCATTTAAATTGACATGAAAATAACCATATTCATCTAATTAAAAATACATGATATAACACATAATCCAAAGGTTCATATTTAATCAGATTAATAATCCAAATATCACTAAAATAATCAACGCACAAATAAAAGTGGCCTAAAAGAGTTTGGCAAAGATAAATGAAAAAAAACTATGGAGGGGCACTACAGGCTCACTACTGGTGTGGCTCATTGGAGGTTGGCTCACTACTAGTTGAGCTCATTTTCCTGAATACAAAGTAGAAACAATAGTTGATTATACAAAATTAAATTGATAAGTGTGCATCTACAAAATCATTGAATACAATTCTTGGTGAATCGTAGATCTTCCACTTTACCAATACAAGATATATACATAAAATCACTAAGTACATCAATAGTTCACATATATAGATCACAATACATATACACTACATTTAATCACATTGCATCATAATATTAATTCATCTTATGAGGTTGCCTTGATTATATACCGCTACCGCTATGTATCCTTTCCATCTCAGTTGAAGCCTAAAAACAAAAAACATGTAACCAATCTAAAATGTGTAGTTTTCATCGGCCATACACAAAAATCATTTTTGGTGCATGTCCATTATGGGTTTGGAGCAAAGCATCCATGTAGTTTGGTGTCTATGAATTACCGCCACTAATACTTATGTCAGTGGAACATAAAACCAAAATCAAAAGGTGTAATAGTAAGAAACTATATTAACAAATCTAGAATGATGTCATCAATGACAACAATAAAATTGGGTATCCTAACAATCTCCCCCTGTGTCATTGATGGAAAACCAAAAATATTTTGGAAAACCAAAACTATCACAACAAAAAATAGAAACTGCAAGAGTTGTGAAAACTCCTCCTAAAAGAGATATCTTGATTTTTTTTCTTCATTTTTTAAATTCAAATCCTTTTTCAAAAACTTTTTGTATAATTTTTTTTTTATCTTATCTCTTTACACTACTCCCTCTTTTGACATAAATGAAAAGGGGCCATAAAACTATAAAACTATAAACAAGGAAGATGCATTGTCGACCTTGATAGATTCAAGGTCCAATTTTAACTTGTGAAGCTCGTCAATCCATTTTTGTTTTTTGTTTTGTAATCATTGATAGCCTATGTTAGAAGGTAGATGTGGACACGGGTGGTAGCAAGCATATTTTATGCATCTTCAATAGATTTTGGTTCAAGTAGAGAAAAAAAAAAATTTGACACAATGTCATGACTCGTAGAGGATATACATGGGGTACACATGTCCTGGACTTACCAAAGGAAGGATAATGTTCTCTCTCTATTGTTGTAGAGTAAATAATTTCTTTACAACTTCTCTAAAGATTTTCTACCAGTTCCATCAAGATCTTTAGATAACTTGTAGGATTTATGTGCATTCTGGACAGAAAGCTCAATGGTGTCCATTTCTTTCTTCTTCTTTTTTTGTGGCCTTAGGCCATTGCAAGGTGTATTCAAATAGTGGATTACCATCAACAACTAACTCTTACCCATATTGAATAAGAGATGATAAATATGAGAAGGATTTTTTATACATATCCTTAAGATGTAACTATATCATGTCTTTGATCTCTTCTGATTTCTTCTAAACCTTCTTGTCTACAAATATTGTCAACTCTTTAACTGCATTTACAAGTGTTTTACCTTTATCCTTTATTATATATGATGGATCAACTATACATGGTGGAACAATGTTCTAAAGGGTTGAAATAGTTTCTTCAATCATTCATTCTCTTTCTTTTGACTCTCTGAACACTTCTTCCTAAGATGAAGCATTAATGAATTGTCCTAACCAAAGCTTCTTCCTTGGGGTAACCTTATTGAAAATCTATATACAATGTGGAAGTGGTGATCGGTTGAATCATCAATGGTGAAGGAATATTTTTTTTCAAAATTTTACTATAATTGGTGCCAGTGTCCTCTTTTCAGTCGATCACTTTAATCTCTAGTTCTTTATTTCCTAAACTAATTTGTACAATGTTGTTGGTAGAAACCGGATCAAAGACAATCTTATATTTTCTTTCTTCCTCTTTTTCCCTTTCTTCCTCTTCCTTTTGTACGTCTTGTACTTATGTTTCCTTTTACTTTTCCTCTGTTATTTCACTTTTCTCTTTGGTTTTAGATTCCACTTATGATCTGATAGTATCAATATACTCTTTTGAATCCTCAATCCTAATTTCTTCATTACACTCTATATCTTCTCCTTTCTCCTCAACTACCTTTTCTTTTTCTTCTTGAACTTCTTTAATAAACATAGAAGAACCTACCAGTGTGACATTTGTCACTAGAGAAATAGATAGATATATATCTAGAGGATTTTGATCCAAATTATAAGCATCACCATCATTGAATTAAGAAATAATGGTTTCTTTTCTTAGTGAATAGTGAGTTGTGGAAGGACCCATGGTGTTATCTTGTGAAATCATATTCAAAGTGCTAGACAAGGTGTTCCACTCAGTAATCAGATTTTGTTTTACTGAACTACTTCTAATTTATTTTCCATGAGAATGCATGTCCTCTTCCTTTTTCTACCAACTCTACCTTTTTCAATTGAAGAAAATGATGTCTGATATTGTTTTCCCACTACTTCACATACTTCATCCAAGGCTGCTTGGAAAATGTCATCATCTATTTTTCTTGCTTCTACTCTAATTTTGTGTAACTTGTTCCATATAAATTCAAGATCTTCCTTCTTGTAATCATAAATATCTAAATATAGCTTATCTCCATACTTTACAAAAGCTTCAATAATAGTTTCTTCTTTCTCAGGGGAGTCAATATCATATAACTTTTCTACATAATTTCTATCATTTTATGTTAAAAAATCAAATAATATATTTGCACCAAGAGAATCCAAAACAAGATGTACCTCTTTTATTTCTTGTCTTTTCTCACCTTGATCCTAAATTTCTCTATGTTTGAATCACTCTCAGACTATGTTAGATCATCGAATTCATTTCCAAAGTCCACAATCATAGGATCAACTTGGGTAGTATTCCTTGTCTTTTTGGTAATAATTAGAGAAAATACTGACTTCTTCCTTTTCTTAGAGGGTCTCTCCTCAATATTTACTACTAGAGTATGGACAACTGAAGTACTAGAAGGATTTTCCATAGAGCTACATGTGATTCTCTTTAACATAATAACTTCATTAATACCAACAAAATCTCTGATCTCCTTCAACACTTTATCCACATTCTTTTGAACCTCCTTAGCTAATTTCTTACTACAAATCTCTAGTGATTTTACTTGAGTTGTGCCGAACCTCTCCTTAGAGGTATTTATAGGACTGTCAAGGAGAATGTTTGCATAATCTTCAACCAACTCTTTAGACACTTCATACCTGAGTGTTGATACCCATAATTTTCTTGATTGTGTTACTTGCATGATATGTGATTAGTTGTTAGAATAAAGGTGATGTCATTTTTGTATTTTTTGTTCACAGATTGAGGGATCCTAGCTTGGTTGTGCATCTTGTGCTATAACACTAAAAATAATTGAGTAAAGCATAATTATATATCAATTTTCTTGGATTTTCTTCTTAACCTCATGTCAATTTAATGAGCTACTAGAAAATGCTCAAACCATAGAACTTGACCTTCTCCCAATATGAAGTTAAAAAAATAGAACAATTGACATATAGCCAAAGTTTTGAACTGGAATGAAACATTTTTCTTGTTGGTTTTTATTAATTCCACACTCTCAAGAATTTGATCCTTAATAAGAGTAAAAAATAAATAACCAGTACCATTTACCATCTGATACACCAGAAAAACTTCCATAGCTGAAATATATTTTTCTCATTTTATGTGATAAATTTTGTTTCTGATAACCTAAGATGCATACTTAACTGCTAGATCAGGAATAGGGTTAACCACCAATGACCTACCATCAGAAACAAACTTCAGCAAAGCTTTGACCTTATCAACTTTAAGATATTTAATCTTTGGTAGCATACCAATATCTTTTAGTCTAGTTACCTTTTTCATAACATATTTTGTCAACAAGTGACAATCATCCATACAAAGGAAAGTGTCATGGAAATTACTCATGGCCATCCTTACCTATTTATCATCACCATATAAATTGGGGAAAAGATTTAACACATCTATATTTTTATCAATGAAAACCTGATACTCTTTCTTTTGCTTTAGCATTTAGAATACTTTTTTCATTGTGAGAAAAATGACAAGCAAGTGTCATATTTAAGATATAACCTTAGACTTGTGTTCCTTTAATTGTATTAATTATGCCATATATCCACTATGACTACTTTTACTAAAACAAATATTCCTTTTCCATTTCATTCTACCAAAAGCTCCCTAATTAAGTAGATTTGGTATGATTTCATTATTCAGGATGGGAGATAGATACAAAATAATTTATCCCCCACCAATATCCATCAGGATGCTAGTTACTATAACAGATCTCCATACCAGAGTCGGAGCTACCATCATCATTCTTTACCCATATCTTTCTCATTTCTTCTCTAACTTCTTGTTTGTTAATCTTTTTTGTTGATTTTGTCTTCTTAACATTAACTTATTTGTAGTACCTTTATGTATGATCAAATTTATTTCATTTGTAGCATCTATTTCCATTCTTCTTCTACCTTGACTTGTATTGGTTAGATTTATGTCCATATACATAACATGTATAACAATAACTCGTAAAATTATTGCTATCAATGTTAGGTTTCCTACATTGACTTGTCTTATGACCAAAAATATTACAATTAAAGAATCTACCAATAAAATATCTATGGTTATGATTCAAATTACTTCTACAATTTGGTGTTTTATGTCCTAACTTATTGCAATTGAAACAAAAACCATTAAAAGATAGATTTTATACTTACCTAGGGTTTTACCAAAGCCTTTCCATTATTGCAGTTCTATCTTCACTTATCTGATCCGATTCATCCTTCTCTCTAATTGTTTTGTGAGAGCATTCACCATTTTTGCATTAGTATCTCATCTAGCTTCTCTGAGATGGATTTAACCTTTTCTTCACTCTTTTTGGTTTCTTCTTGATTTGAATTGATAGACTTGATTTCTTGTTCTAGCAGGTTGTATTCATCAAATTTCATCTTCATTATATTATTCAAAATATTCTTAGTCTTTTCATCTTCTTCACCTTTGGCTCTTAGATTGATGATGGTTTCATTTTCTAACTTGAGCCCATTTCTCACTTCTTTGTGCCCAGATTTGAACTTCTGGATTTTTTCCTTCAATTTTGAAAGTAGTCATTTTCCATTTGAAGATTTTCTAATAATACTTTGTTCTCATATTCAATCGATTCTAGATCTTTAAATAATGACATTAACTCATTCTCATCCATGGTGGTTTTTGAAGTAAAATCTTCAACCTCTTGGATCTCCTTTGAGTGGTTAGACTCTTCCAAAGGAACTAGATCTAATACCAATCATTGGATATATGGTATACTGAGAGGGGAGGGGTGAATTAGTATACCCTTGAAGAATTTATAAAATTTAAGTAACTATATGCATAACATACTTTAAGGGTTACTAGAAATAAAAGTATTGAAAGTAAATAACACAACACATAACATAAGATTTTTTCCATGGAAACTCAAGATGGGAAAACTATGGAGGGTTAAATCTCAAGTATTAAGTAACTAGTTAATTAATAATTAGGGTGGCTCATTGCCAGTGTTGCTCACTTTTAGTTGACTCACTACCAATTGGGCTCATTGTCCTGAATACAAAGTAGTATTATTAGTTGACTATACAAAATTGAACTAATAAGTGTGTATCTACAAAAGAACTTAATACAATTCTCGGTGAATTTTAATTTTCCACTTTACTGATACAAGATATATACAAAAAATCACTAAGTACATCAATAATTTTCATATATATATATATATATATATACATATATATATATATATATGTATATACATATATATGTATATACATATATATGTATATATATATATATATGTATATATATATGTATATACATATATAGTATATACATATATATGTATATACATATATATGTATATACATATATATGTATATACATATATATGTATATACGTATATATCTATATACGTATATATGTATATATCTATACACGTATATACATATATATCTATACACGTATATACGTATATATCTATACATGTATATACGTATATATGTATATACGTATATAGATATATACGTATATACATACAATATATATATATACATGTATATACATATATATATATATATATATACATATATATATATATACATATATATATACATACATATATATATATACATACATATATATATATATATACGTGTATATATATATACGTCTATATATATACATATATACATATATACATATATATATATACATATATGTATATATATATACATATATGTATATATATATACATATATGTATATATATACATATATGTATATATATACATATATGTATATATATGTAGATATATATACATATATGTACATATATGTAGATATATATACATATATGTACATATATGTATATATATCTACATATATGTAGATATATATACATATATGTATATATATCTACATATATGTATATATATATAGATACATATATGTATATATATCTACATATATGTATATATATATAGATACATATATGTATATATATATAGATACATATATGTATATATATATAGATACATATATGTATATATATATAGATACATATATGTATATATATATACATATATGTATATATATATACATATATATATACATATATGTATACATATATGTATATATGTATACATATATGTATATATATATATACATATATGTATCTATATATATATACATATATGTATATATATATACATATATGTATATATATATACATATATGTATATATATATATATATATATATATATACATATATGTATATATATATATATATATATATATATATATATATGTATATATATCACAATACATATATATATATAGATATATATATATATATATGGACTTTAAACGCATCGTATCATATTATTAATCCATCTGTTGAGGTTGCTTTGATTATATACCACTATAGCTATGTATCCTTTCCGTGTCAATTGAGAGCCAAAAATAAAAAACTTGTAACCAATCCAAGAAATGTCTAGCTATTTTCAGCCATACACAAAAAGTGTTTCTAGCACTTGTCCATTATGGGTCTAGACCAAAGTATCCATATACTGTGATGTCCATGAATTACCGCTACTAAATCTATGTTGGTGAGTACTGTTAGTATAACATAGAATTGGAACTAAAAACTGTAATAGTAATAAACTATACCAATAGATCTAGAATTATGTCATCAATGATAACTAAAAAATGGGGTATCTTAAGAGTCCTTTTATATGGCTATCTGGCATAACACAACTTGCCACCCATAATGATTGTATAATATAAAATGGTGATCAAGGGGGGATCAATCCAATCTTCTATTGAATATTAGAAATACAAAACCACCTCAAGAAAAATATTATTGATAACACCTTGGTAGGAGAGGTGTCAATGTAATATATACAATTGAAGGGGTTTGGTTCCGCTTTTGTTACTTGGAATGGAAGAAGATAGATAAAGGTACAATGAAAATGTTAAAGTATTAAATTGATGAAGCTATAAATGATGTAAAGATATATGTAGAAGAGGATTTGTGTGCACCTAGAAATGAAATAGGAATTACACTACTACATATATGATTCTCTAATAGTCAAGATCCTGCATGGACCTGTACTTGCAAATCTCAGATCTTGAAGCTATAAAACTATTTATAGAATCAATTTAAGCTAGATCTGGAGTGTATAAACCACCAAACTCACATTTTACTTGGATACAAATGTCCAAACTCTCCATGTACCTAAAACCTTTCCCCATACCCTAAAACTCACCCTATACCCTAAAACTTGTGTTGTACCCAAGTACAAATCATTGAACTCATCATCAACCCTAGGTTTTTCTTTAAAATTTATAGGGATGTTCTATCTAGTTTCAATCTTCCTAAATCTTTCTTGATAGCTACATATCCTATATAGTGATTCATCAGCCTTCATTGTTAGTGAGTTTATTTTGGCCATATCTACTTGTAATGTCTTTGTTTCTTTGATCTAGTTGTCATTTTTATTCTCTACTATTAGCTTAATTTCATTTCAATTACTATATTCAATTTTTTTATTTTCTGTTTCTTTCTCTATACTCTACCCATATAGGATGAATGCACAATACACATGTACATCCTATACCTATGATGTCACCCTTGACCCATTTAGGTATTTGAGGTAGTGAGATCATGGAGTTAGATAATGAATCGTGATAATTCTCTTTTTTAGTTTCAATAGTTAAAATATTATTATCTATTAGTCACTTACAATTATTTTATTTTTCTATATTTTGTGTCTTAGTATATTTGAAATCTTTCATCCATTAGTGTCTTGATCCTCTATCTCACTAGAGTGCTAGTATAATTAAGGTGGCACAAGGGATTATTCATCCTTTGAGAATTTAACAAGGGATTATTTTTTAACATCATATGACTATTGTATATAGGTTATACAACCAATTATGGGCCAAAATTAGATCCAAACAGGGCTTATTAGAATATTTTGGAAGTGATATTTGGGTCAAGAAGGGTTGTCTTTTATACCCTACTTTATTGAGGATGTACATTGATAAATTAGAGGAATGGCAAGACAAGTTTGGGGGTGGTAGGGTCCATTTGACTAACTGTGTAATAAATTTTCTCTTATATGTAGATGACCTTATTTTAATGAAAAAAAAACACAAAATTTGGAGGAACATTTGAAATCTCAAGAATTATTTTTCCATGATGTGGTGATGTAAGTGAATACTAGAAAAATTGAGGTCATGATATTACCTTGAAAAGAAAGAAGTTCCATAAATAAATTATCTCTGAAAACAACCCCTTCCAAGTGGTCAATGAATATAAAAACTTGAGTCTTGATTTCCACAATAAAATTATCTTAGAAACATACAAACTAAGCAGGTTATAAGGAGGATGGAAAGCATTACACTCACTACAAAATAGATGCAGAAGTGTCAAGATATGAGATGGGAGAAATAGGAAAAATCATTTTGGTCTTCTAGTGGTTTTGATTGTACTAGATTGTTGTGAGGTATGCAACAACAATACTTCTGCATGTAAGTGGAGACAGATAGAGAGACTACAAAATATTTAATCAAAAATATCCTTAAGATAAAATCATCTATTTCATATGAGATTTTCTTGGTGGAGGCTAGGGCTTTTCCTATCAAAGAGAAAGATATATAATGATCACCAAGCTATTCAAGGATATTAAGGAATATGGAGTTGCATCATTGGCCAAAAATGATAGAAAAAGATAAATTAGATTTAAAAATAGACCATATGGATGAAACAAAACAACAAATGGTTGAATAAGTCAGATATTGAAATAAGTGAGTGCCAAAGCATTAATAAGGAAATAAAAAATTTAGATCAAGGAAAATTCAAGAAAAGCATGTGGACTCGATATCTTGAGAGGAAAAAGGAGTAATACATCAACCATTTTAATCCCACACATGATCATACTCAAGATAATTACATAGGAATGGAAATAAAATAGAAAGTAAAAATTTTAAATCCCCAGATAAGAATTAGTTTGCATCATCTTAGATGTAAAATCATAAGATGGATGATACCTAAAGAAGACTGGCCAGAAAAAAGATGTTTTTATTACACACAAGAAGTAGTGAAGATAAAAATGACATTGTTGAATATATGAGAAAACTAAGAGGGTGTGAATAAGTTGTCCACAAAATTTTAAACTTTCTTAAAAATTTAACCAACCACACTTTTATCCTTCATTGTAGAAAGATATAAACATGAAAAGAATAGAAACCATCAAACACGTGAAACATTAGATTTATGTAGAAAACCATATTAAGGGAAAAATCATAGAGAAGATTATTCTCAAGTATAAGAGAACCTATTAGGGTTACAATGGTTAAGGTAGTTTTTATAGAGAAAGACTCGCTGACAGAGGGCTCACTGCTTGAAGAAGGCTCATTACACGAGGGATCATTTTCCAATATAAGAAGGATAAAATAGAATAGATCTACCACTAATGCATAACAACTCAACAAACTAATCTTCTATTCATTACTTTTGATAGCTAACACTTGATTATCCACACCATCCTCAATCATAATTCACATAATATCAAACATGCAGGGAGACAAATCCCCTTTCATACACCCTCTTCACATAACTAAACACTTGCACAAGTATACATGAATGCCACACACCACACTTTTATAGTTTATATTTATTTATCCTTTATTTGTAAATTCTCTCATTATCAACTAGGAAATTAGACAAATACAATTTGAATTAGGTCAGTAGTAAACATTCTCATGGTGGGTAGGAAAAAAAATTTGAGTCCCACAACACACCATAACTGAGACACAAAATAAAATCATACATGTTACATCTAATCTTTCATTTACAAAGATAAATAAACACCCGAGGTTGGCCAAACCTAGAGTAGAAACACTGTTGAACTTTGAATACAAGCCTCTAAAACAAAAAAATCTTGTGCTATCTAAAATGAATAAAGATAAGGATAAATTAATCACTCATTTCTTAAAAAGCCCCATCAAAAACTGTCATGTGGAGAAATGCAAAGCATGTATTTAATGTAGAGACCACTATTAGTTACAACTACACACAAACAAATGCCAACTTTACTATACTTCTTTGCAAATGAAAACAACTTGAAATAAGCATCTTCTATTAGTCTTTAATAACATACTAAAATATCAGCAATAAATTCATAGCATAGAGATTATGCAAGGCAATATACTCAATAATGGTTTCACATAAGCAGTCACTAATGACAACATCAACAAATTAACATCTATAACAATCACACTAACTTAACCATACCAGCTCCTCAATTACTTCGACAACTCATTTAGATCAATTATGTAGTAGATATTACATCCTATAGTGTTCAACCTACAAGGATATTCAGATCAATTACGTAGATGTGCTAAACATGAACACCTTGAGTAAGTTGTTTGAAATAGAAAAGATAACGAGGTTTGCAAATTTCTTGATTAAGACACATAGAAGAAGATCCAAGTTGGAAAAGGAAAAAGAGATTTAGTTGGTGGGAGCCTTTTATTTTGGTCTTTGATTTATTTTTATTTTTTTGGTATAAATGAGAAAACCTTTGTGTTAGTCAATGTAAAAAAGTAAAATAAAATACCAAACTAACCAAATTTACTCATACCTCTAATTGAGCTAAAATGATGGCACATACTCCATTGATGTTATCATATAATTTCAGAATGTAAATTTTCTCTCCAAACACAACAATGTGATTCCCCAATGGATTCCTAGATGAATGATTGATAAGCTAAGGTGAATTCTATATAGATTCTAAGTTATAGCATGCAACTAATGGATCTTAGTATGCTAATCTATTCCAAACTATGCAATGACATTATGTTATATTAATGTGAAAGCTAAATGATGAAATATGAATTTATGGTTCAAAAAACCCATATAGAAGGCTATTAATATATAGGTTATTTGTGAGGAAAATTTGATTTAGTCACATTATGGATGATTCTTGAGGATTGGACATGTTGGTTGACTTCATTGTTTTAGTGTTTAGGAGTCATGCAAGGTCAAAAAATGCAAAAGATACATTAAGTTTTAAAAATGCAAAAATGCAAGAATCAGACACAAATATTCATCTTTGTATATTAATGATATTAATGTAACTTTGATTTTTACATATATACATGTTTTAAAAAAAAATTATAGGAAATAGGTTGAAGCCAAATAATTTTATTAATAATGAAAAATCTATTTACAACTTAGCTCACAAGGGGCATCGGTGGGAAAGAGCTGAATAGAGAAAACCTCCAATCTTGCCCCAAGAAATATAAGAGAAACATAGTCATTAAAACTTGAAAACTTCCCATTATACATACAGGGTAATGCATGAGAAATTTACACTCCACGCAATGTGTATGATGGAATTTATTCCTATACAAATATAAATGTTATATGTATGTATGTATTCAAATAAATTTGACATTGTACAATATTTAGTATTGACATTCAGTCCAATGAACCAGATGGACCTACACTACCATTTATTATCTCAAGTATTGCCTCACGGTCTGTCTCACAAACCTCCAAAGAGTCTTATTATAAGTGTTGTCTCAATATATAATCAAATGGACATCTAACGCAACAAAAAGGTTAGAATGAAGAACCTTATTGTGTGTTTCCTAATCCTTGAGCAACCACAACCTAGGGTTTTTCATATGACACCCTCTAAGCCACGTACCAATTACAACCACTTCTCCTATGGGGAATTCTAATTCTTCACCATCTATAACTAAGTGATCCAATTTCCTTTTTTCCTCAACATAACGAGACAAATAATAATCTATCCCTTCATTGTTTGCACGTGCAATAAGAAAAAACATGGCCTACAATGATAGAAGCATAATGATGAGATTAATTTAATAAATAGTTAGGATAAAGTACTAAATTTGAGATTATTTTTATGTGGATAATTTACTTAGTTGCACTAGATCCGATAAGTGGTCAAAGTCAATGGATGATTCCATTTGTGTCAATTGTAGTTCTATTGGGGGGTGATATAAGTCAAGTGGTCTCAAAATTTGCGTACGCCATTTCTCTACCCACTTCTTTGGCACGCACTCATCCCAATATTCATCTACACATGATGAATAGAAGCACACCATATGTTGTGTGGTTACTCCATGAAACTCCATTAGAGATTCTAAAAGAGTGTAGTTGACTTGATCATGCCAGTGTACAATAATCCTCATATAGTGTGATGTTAGTTTCATCTATCAACCAAAAAAATATACAAACTGTAGACTTATCTTCATTACCTAGACCCATTGTAGCATTACACCACGGAACAATACATCTCACGTCTAACAATTTTTCTTTCTCTTTTTACGTTAATTCTTCACATGCTAAGGCTCTTTTGATACATGCACCTGTACCATCGTGCTCTCCCTTCCCATGACTAACCTTCATGAAATTTTACATATATTGAATACCAGTGATATTGCATGCTTCCTTCTCAACCAATAAAACATATAATATTTATTGAATTATGATGCACAATTGTCTGGCCATATGATGTGTCAACGATATGATATGCCCCTATTATCCAAATCACAATAAAATAGATGAAAGCAACCATGTACAAACACTATAGAATATGAGTGATCATTTCTAATGTAAAAATGATACTCCCTCAATATATTCATGTTATCCTTTGTACCATCAGGTGAATGAATGAATTCTATATGAACAAATTTAGCAACCTGTTGAGAGTTGTAATACTTTGCTTGCACCTGATTTTGTGGTTGTAGGGTGTGGTTTTCTGTGAAGTCCGCAATTGAAACAATTATAATACCCCTCTAACCCTAACATGTCCTTGATAGGCTTTTTAGAAGCTAGAAAATTTTGGAGGGAATTTTATGCCTAGTTTTTATAAGAGTATGATTATGCTTGAAGTGTTGCATAATACATTCTATTCCAATTATAATAACTTCTCATTCTATTGTTGGAAATTTTAAATATTTTTAGTTATATCCCTTTATGTGTATTCATTTCTTCTTATGTTCCATGATATTTTAGGGCCTTGATGATATGTGATCACCTAATAGATCTATATGAAGTACTCCATATCAATAAATATGAGTACCTTCAATAAATTAGTTATAATGACTAAAGGGGTTGATTATGACACCTTGACACTTTTTCCCTAATTGTTATCTAACTATGATTTAATATGGTTTTAATATCTCTGTAACGGTTAGATTCTCTAAATGTTATGATTATGATTTAATTTTTCATGATTATTGTTCTATGATTTCATGCATGATTATGATTATCTCTTCAGTCGATGATTTGATTATGTGACTAACCTTATGATGTAATTATATTACTTATGTTGTTCTAACCCTTAGTCTATATCTTATTCATGATTCTTATATATTTGCTATGCTTACTTACGATCTTGTATCTGTGATCTATTTGTATGAAAAGGTGAGAAGTCATAGTTACTCACCTAATGAGGTCCACATGACCTATTGACCCTTGTCATTGCTTGCACTATCTTCTATATATATATATATATATATATATATATATCATTCCTTTGTGATGCAGGACTTCAGGTATACACATCAAATCCACCTGGCTTCATAAGTATAAGTGTACCCTCAAATCTTTGATTTTTGTTGTAAGGAGATAGCACCAAGGTCCTCGCAAAAGTCTCCTTTTACATAAGGACTCCTGATTAGTTTACTTACCTCACTCGGGTCTTGGGCATATTTTTTATCTTTGCTATTGACATTATAGTCAGTCATGTTATGTGGATTTATGTTTGACATTATTTGACTTATTTTATGTGGCTCGGTAGACTTGTGTTGACTTTACTTCTAGTCACTTGATGTTCTCTTTGACTTTCTATATTTTTGTTTGTTGATGTGTTTAATTGATGCTTGACCACAATTTAAGATCTTTGTATATTTAGTTGAAAGAGGTGTATATATAACTCTTTGTGGTATTTTATGTTTTTATAAACACTAATACTTAATAGTGTACTTGGTTATTATTATTATTAAATAAGTATAATACATAAATATGGTAACTGGTAATAAATATATATGTAATAATAAATAAAATATATATATTCTTACATATATGGGTGCACACGTATATGCAAGCTTATGTATATAATATATGTATATCTTTTTCTTATTTATTAATTAATTAAATATATTATAATTGTGTGAGTAAAGGAGAATGTACCTTTAAGGTACCAATTACATAGATATCAATTATGATTAATAGTTAATAATAAATATAAGAGAAAATTAAGGTAATTAGGATTTATTAAATACTTTTCATAAGCCATAACATAACAAAGGTTAACAAAACATTTGTTATAAAATGGTTGGAGGAATTTGGATTCCTATGCGACTTCTCAAGATCCTTCCATATCATACAAATAGGAAATAAATTATCATTTCAACCATTGAGACATAGAGGAAGGAAGGCATGGAAGGATATATCAATATTTTCTAGAGAGGGAAGTTAGTGTGATTTCTTTGTATTGTGAAAGGTTTTGTATATCATTCTATGAGAAGTTAGTGAGAGTGGGATAATTGGATCTAGGCTCTAGAGAGTTTATTATGTTGAAATTAATAGGTAGTAAGAGGGGGGTGAATTAGTACTTACAAACTTAACACCTTTTTACTAATTAACCATAATAGAAATAAAACTAAAGTTGTAAATAAACAATGCATGTAGCTATAATCAAAATATAATCATGTAGCTCAACCACACAATAAATATTTACACATAACACAAGATTTTTTTAATCTTGGAAACCCTTGATCAAAGGGAAAAAAAACCGCGGTGGGGATTGTCACCCATGAAACTTCTCACTACAGTTATGAAGTTTTCCTTGTTAAAGGATTACAATGTCTCTTCTAGAGATTGGCCCTATTAGAAGTGATTAATACCATGTTAGGATTATTTGAAAGATATATTAAATTCTACCTTGCTATAGGATTTTTACAACTCTGTCAAGAGTGCACCTGGTTAAGGGATTTACAAATAAGTCCTACTAAGAAATACCTTGTTAGAGGATTTAAAAAATTTATGTAGTAGCAAAGAAACAACAAGATTAATGACCTGAATAGTATCCCATACTTTTTGAATCGTATCCTTTAAGCTCATACACTACTCTACTTTGACCTTCTATGATTGTTCCACTGAATCACTTGATCACACGTTCATATTTTCTAATATTGTACTGTTCTATTTCTCCAACTCTTTCTTTTCTACCTATCTGACCAAAACATTAAATAGAATTCATACCTTTGTTCAATAACATGTTTAGGGTTTCTATCATCAACCCTAATCACCATCAAAAATCTTTTCTTCAACCATAACATGTTTTACTTTCACCACCTTATTTAATTATGAAATCTTTGTTTTCAATCCCAAGAAAATATTTTCTCTATATCCACATAGGAATCATACACATTCAAGGTTTTAATCCATACAATTGTAATGAAATTATTCCTTATTGACCATACTTTACTTCTTGAATGTCTAAATTCACTGCATCTACAAAAATCATTACCACTCATTGATATGTCCAAGTCGGCTTGATAAATTGTGAACTTTATTACTGGTCAGTTGAAACATAACCAAACTAGCTACCTAGCTTCCATACTAAGTTGGAGTCAAAAAAGTGTGTTCGCCTAAAATCAATACACTTATCCCTTTAACCATTATGTACTACAAGTCAATTTCCTTTACTGATTCCAATATCTAACTTTACCATATTCACTGATTTGTACTTAGTCAATTTTTATGTATACCTATCTTATTCATTGTTTACTAGTTTGACTAATATCCTATACTTTGCAATATTCTTTTTACATGTTCATCTCATGACATCAAATGACTGTGATTCACTATCTATTTGATTGCTTCATTTGATTAACTATTTGCTGCTCAAAATACTCAATCGGTTGACTACTTGATTGCCATCATTGGCAACCAACATAAAATATGCACAAAGTGTTTAGACCAGCTTCTCCTTACATCATCTACAGTTACAATATTCTCCCCCTTTGGCATTGACAAATAAAACTCAAAATCTAAAATGATATACAAATGTATTAGCTCCCTTATATGTACTAGCTCTCTTGTGTGTGTATTGACTCCTCTTTTAAGTATACTGACACTGTCATATTATCTCCCCCTTTGACAACAATTCCAAAGGTATATAGCCAACTGCTATATACATCAAAATTTGCATCTCATAATATACTTATAGTTTTTAATAAATATCATTGTAGTTTTCTTTTACAGTATCTATAGTTTTTTGTCAAGACTCCTTTACTATCTCCAAAGCTATAATTTGTCCATTTAGTCTAGATTGTAACTCCACCATACTTTCTAAGATACTCATATCAGGAGTTTCTATAATTCCTTCTGTCTTTTTTATGCTCTATTGTAGTATGTCCATAGTGCATGTTAAGAGTGATTGTAACTCTAATAGATTCATTACCCTTTTGTCTCTATCTTCTTGCAATCATCCCATCTGATGGGTAATATCTTTTACCTTCAAGCTATACAATGATACTAAACTAGTTGTAGAATCTAGATTAGTTGTTAGGTTCATCATTTCCTATTATGATGTGTCTTTCATGTCCTTTATCTCCTTAGTGAAATGAGAGGTATTTTCTATTTTTGCAAGTAATTGACTGGCTTCTTGCAAGTACTCCTTTAATTGTTTGACAAGACCAAACAATGTCACTTTATCAATGGCAATTTTTTCAAGTAACTTGTCCAACATTTTATTTTCCAATATTTTCTCATACATTTGTATCATTACCTCCTCTACATCATGATAAGGATCATTGATTTCTTTGAAAAAATTTTCAATATTATCACTCATGGTGGTATCATCATCATATTCAAAATTAGGGACTATATCAGATAGTATATCTCTGGCCTTTCTCAAAACTTTGGCCTTATTCTTCTTTTTTTCTTTGTCTCTCTCTTCCTTGAGCATAATTTTCTCTGAATACTTCCTTATCTTCTTTGGTTTAAGTTTAGTGATATCAATGGTTAGTATCACTACCTCATCTTCAGACTCTTCTTCCTCTTCATCTTCATCTTCATCTCTCTTTCTTTTCTTCTTTTCACTTAACTTCTCACCTATTTGAGTCTTAGATTGAGATACACTAGGTGGTGTGACCTTCCTTTGTCCTTAACTAGATTTTTTACTTAAGTATTCTTTTTTTCACTCTCCTTCTCTATTTCCTTCTCCTCAATGGGATTATCATTCTTTTGATGTGCAATAAGATTAATTTGAGAGTTGGCAGGAACCTCAATCTATTGTGGATTCACCATACTAGTATTGTCTACTAGTTCTGTGTTTTCTTCATTTTCTTCTACTACCACTAGTGTACTATCTACATTTAGATCCAAATCCATCACATCAATATCCAAAAAAATTTGCATGGATGATAAATTACCAATGTCCAAAGTATCATCAGGAGAGGGTGGTATGTCTATGATATCCTCAATGATAACTTCATATGTTGTGTACTATGTCAATTCAATACTTTCAATTGCTTCAATATGACTTGGTATACATGACATTACATTTCCAATCAATTGATTTAGGTTAAAGGTGTCATCCACCTATTATGTACTCACATTTGTGTCCTGTTGGGGTTCCTTCTGATCAATGTTGAAAACTTTCTTCCATATGTAAATTTCCTCATTCTCCACTTCTTATGATTTATTTTCCAAGATTCTAGCCACTCTACTTCTTACTTTGAATTTATTGATGTTCTCTTTTAGAGATTCATCAATTTCTAATGTTGAGAGATTAGGAACGGTTATTATAAGAGTTATTTCTTTGACCTCCATATCTGTTTGCAAAGAATATTTCCATCTTCCATCAACCTTTTGATATAGTTCCTTAGGAATATGAGTTTTCAAATCCAATGGTTCTCTATGAAACATATGCAAATGTTCAATGATAGCATCTTCTAATAGTTTCTTTTGTTCATCATTCATAACTTTCTATTTGTGCTCACTAATATTTCCAATTCTTCCATGTTCAACTATCTCTTTAGCCGCTTCTTCAACTATGGGTATTATCCTATAAGCACTACCGTTCTTGGCTAGTTGAGATATTTCCTTATTGGAATCAGTTCTCTCATCATCTACTATTTTCTCAATCTTACTCTTTTTATAATTTTTGCGAGCAGGTTACACTGGTACATGTCCTTCTTTTGCTACAACTGAAATAGAGGGTAAGGATTTATTTGTCACTGGTTTGCCTTTCTTCTTAGTATATACCTCAAGTATGTACTATGACTTTCCGTCTATACTAATACCTTCACCTATGACAAATCTCTGCTCTAGGTCACTAATCATTTTCCTTGTTTTTCTCTCAATTCTAGGTTTCTTCAGTTCTAATTGTATCCTTGCATAGGATTATTCATATGTTCCAAACCTAAGTGTTGACCGGTCTAATAGTTTTGTCAACATTGAATCTATGTATAGTACTAATATATTCTCATCCACTTCATATCCCATAGGAGGTACCCATGAAGTTTTAGGATCTACTTCTTGGATGATACAAGAATCGGTATCAACCATGAAACACATTGTGTCCTTATACCTTTCAACTATATATGATGGGATCTTAATCCTCTTATGCATTCTATCTTGGAAGTCTTTGAAGTATCCCCATGTGGTACTGTTGAAGTTATCTCCTAAATCCTTAATATACTCACTCATTTGATAGATAGAAAGTCTATCATTTTTTCCAAATTACATGACCTTTACTGGGAAAGAAATTTTGCACATAAAAGAATAAAAATACCAGGAGTGTGCCACAGTTTAGTGATGTCTTCTTTCCCTTTTGAATTATTTTCATGTTTCCTAATAGTTGACTTCGTGCCATATTGGCTAGGTCATAATTTATCTCTTTCTTCACAATTTTCTATGCAGCATGAATTGCACTACTCGATATATTGTTCAATCTGCTAGATTGATACACTTTGTATCCTATCATCATTGATGTGAATCTAACCTCTGGGTCTTCAATGTCAACTACTATCATCACTCTATGATCGTGTTTTGATTTTTTCAACCATGTCACTTCATGGGTTGCGACTTGCCTTACTGTGTAGGTTTCCCCATTGGTCATGAATCTTGTGACCATATGGATCATTTACTTCATGACTTTAATAGGTCTTTCCAACCAAATGAATTGGTCATGTAATATTCTCAAAACATATTGTATCCATTCTATGTTGAACTCCATCGGTATATGCATGCAATGCATTAAACCCTTGGTTTCCAATCGTTTGAATTCATCCTTCAGTACTCCACGGACACACATGTTATTGTATTACTTCATAATTTGATCATTTCCTAGCTCCTCAATCTTTCAATGGATAAAGGTCCTGATGTCTTTGACTAACAATACTTGTGGAGGTATGGAAGATAGGGCTCCATCTTTATCAACCTTAGCAGATTTCATTGGATGCAACTTGTACTTTGGTTGCACTTTCTCAGTAATGTCAATTAATTTTGGATTTGCTACATTGTTGCCTATGATGATTAATATGATCACACTTAAAATTTTCTTGACAAGGTTAAGCTCACGCCACTCTACTCAACCAATGGCTAGGGTTTCTTCAAATTCTTGATTTGATTACAAATCTCAATTGCTCTAGCTCAGATTGCACTCATAATTTTCTTTTAAGTTCTCTCAAAGGCTCTCAAGTAATTTTGCCAAATCGTAAAGTGATAAATGACTTTACTTTTCACAATTATATTGTAACAAAGAGTCCTAACAGCTATAAGACAATGAAATAAATGCTCTTAACCGGTTAATCTTCCTCATTTTCTATACTGGTTAATACCTAAACTAACTTATACTTGCAAACAATCATCATTAGTCATATCAATCTTTATAGGTCATAAACATATCATCATAATTTCATGAAATCATAATGGTATTGTAATACATCTCAAAATGTTGATAGATCTTACCGCACATATTCATAAGGTGATCATTTTACTAATTTTACAATGAGGTGCTCCCCATAAGTATTATTGATTACTTAAATTGATGAAGGTTTCTCCATGCTTCCTAATGTTGTGGAGCTCTTTGTCAATTTAGAAGGATTGAGTACACCTTTCTTAATCCATATTGTCTTCATCTCATTATTTTCTTCTTCAAGATTAACAATTTGTTTACCTTTCCTATCCTCATTGCTTAGTGACCGGTTCCTGTACCTACAATACCTACAATATCTTCTTAGATGTATAAACTTGTGACAATGAAAACATGAAATACCTTATTGTCCTCCAGGGTCCAGCATTACCTCTAGGGTTTCTTAATCAACAATTCATAGCCATATGTCCATAGTTCCCACAGATGGTGCATGTGACATTCATGTTTCCTTCTCTTCTCAGAACACTCACAGGTTTGTTTACAATGTTCTACCTTGAGTCCAAATTTGTTGCATGTCTAAAAACATCCATTGAAATTCCCTTAAGATGATCTACTACTGGGTCTTGATCTTCACTCATAAGCTTGATGACCATACTTATTATAGTTATGATAGTAACCATCAAAAGTGAGTATTTCTTGGAACATTCACAAGTTTTCTCCAATGTACATTAGCTGTGTGTCCAAGCTTTCCATAACTATAGGAAGTGGGTTTAGTAGGATTATCACCTTGTGGACTTGTATGCACTTTAGGTGATTGTTGAGATGGATTGAATTTGGAGTTTGAAGATTCAACTTTCTCATATGTTCCACCAATGTATCCTAGACCAAATGTATCTTTAGGGTGTCTTTGATTCTTCAATTTCTCATCAATTTTCTTCATGCTTTGATCAAATGGTTTCAACTTCTCATTGACTTCCTTTTCAATATTCAAATCATTTTTGAGTTTTTCATTTTCTTGCCCCAATCTTTCATTTTAAGTGCTTATTTATATATTTTCATCATTGCTATCACTTATTTGTTCATTCAATGCATTGTTCTCATGTGTCAACCTCTAAAGTATAGCATCATTTTCTCTAATCAGATCTTCAACATTCTTCTTTGTAATTTTAGTATTTCTTTTTGCATCTTTAGCAACTCTCATGCCTTCAAGCATTTCACACTTCCTTATGGATTGAATTTCATGTTATCTTTTCATCTTGGTTACTTCTTTAGTCAGGATCTTGTTCTTTCCCATCAGTTCTTCTATTGCTACATCAACTTCCTTAGAGTTAACACTTCATTCAGATCATTCATCAATGTTGTCCAGACTTACTCTCAATTGTTCAGACAATTATTTTATTTTTTCTAATGAGGCACTCAGCCTTTTCTTCAACTCTTCAATCATCTCATTGGTTTCCTCTAACTTTTTCTCATACCTATAGCCTTCCATCTCCTTAGATCTACTCCCTAAGTTGTCAAAATATTCCTCTATGGAACCAATGCTCTAATACCAATTGTTGGAATTAATAGGTACTATGAGAGGGGGGTGAATGATGCAATCAAGGATGGAGAATCCAATTAAGGATTGTCTGGCCTTGTAGCCAAACACCAACATAATGGAAAACACAAATAAGAAACCAAATCTGCAAGATAACAACTATCTTTATTCTTCAATTAACTGAATACATGCAATGTGTTGGTTTGTAAGGCCTTCCTGGTTACGGCCAAATACAAAGCAAGTAACAGTCTATAAGATCACACAAGATCCAAATACACCTTTAGCTAGTCTAGTCCTAAAAGAAATCAGAAACTGATGGAAACCCTAAGGCAGATCTAAACTTGTACTCGCAACCCTCCAAGAAATATCCTTGTCTCTAAGCCTCAACCACTAGCTCTTCTTAAAAAAACTATCAGATGACCATCTGATCTGCAAGATCATGCAAGATCTTTTCCACAACTTTTCCACTCCTAGTTAGCCTAGGTCTATAACATGATAGTACGCTGGTAGGCATTCCAAGAAGGATCTAAACTTGTACCCGCAAGTCACTAAGAAATCTTCTGCTACCTAAGCTTGCAAGCTACTAATTTTGCTTTCACAAATCCACACATTTGCTCCTGCCTAAACAACTACCCAAACATCTTCTTAAATACTAAACCCTAGCCACAAGTCAACTTTACAAACAATTAAATCCCAAAAGCTAGTCGGCTTCCAAATATACAAATATTAAATGCCAAACATCAGTCGGCTTACAAATAACTTCACAAATATTTAATTCACCAAGTTGGCCTTCAGATCCACATAGGATAATGCAACATGCTAGATCCAAGTCCCCACATGTCCAACGGTCAATCCATAACTTGAGGAACATGGCCCAAATTAAATGCACCAGTCGGCCAAGTTGAATCTCCAAGAACAACCATCGGTAAGCTAAACTACCCAGCATCAGGAAATATACCGAGCACACATAGCAACCGAGCTCTCTAAGCATTACCGAGCACCAAAAATGTTGAGTCTCCTTCAATGACTGAGCTCCCTTCAGTGACTGAGTCCTCCAGCGACCGAGCCACTTCAGCGACTGAGTAACAAACATGAACACCGAGACCCCATCAGTAACTGAGCACCGAGCAACAAAACACCAAGTCACCGAGTGACCATCATCCACTAAGATCCAACAAAACTTCCAACTGAGAATCATCATCAAGATCAAGAAACTCCAGCCTTCTACCAAGATCACCAGTTGGAAGTAACCGAACTCCACCAAATAGTTATCGAAACTACTAGAATCTTCAAGCACCGAACACTAATCTAGGATGCCACTGCATCAGACTCCTAGGGTACAAAGAAAATTTTATCCCATAGTTTCTCACCAAAGGGAACATCTGAAAACCACCAACTCCACTTCATCTTCACCAAAGGTTTCCATTCCATCAAAGGAAAGAGAACCAATCTGTAACCCAACCAATCAGTACATCCAACATACTAAACAAACCGAGTCTTTAATCCATCGCCAAGGATCAAGGAAGAATCCCATCTCAGAATCTCATCACAAGACTTATCACTATCAACCAACAATTCAAGTCCAAAGCTAGCAAACAACATCAGCACCACAACACCAAACAAAAACAATTCAGCAACACCAACATCATCGAGGTGTTCAACAGCAGGTAACTCCTCACCAACAGCAATCTAATCAAGCACAACCAGATGCTCTGCAATTTCCATGTCAAGCACAACCAACTGAACATGAAAACTAATCTTCTCACCAAGGTCCAATCCTCTTGGAGACATCTCCAAAGATCTTCGAAAACCTTCTGCAACAAATCCCACTGACCACCCTGTGACAATCTCCAAGTTGTATGCAAGTCAGATTGCAACCTGCCACCTTGCATGAACAACTAGGGCATGATTTCACAAGTTCAATACCATGGATCTGCAACTCAAATTGCACGCAATCTCTTTGCCAATAGGATCAACTTCACAAGATTAGCCTTGCTAGGTCAACCTTCTACTCCAACAAGATCAACTCTCGCTCTAATACCACCTGATGCAGTCAAGGATGGAGAGTCCAATTAAGGACTGTCTGACCTTGTAGCCAAACACTAACACAATGGAAAACACAAACAAGAAACTAGATCTGCAAGATAACAGATGTCTTTATTCATCAATTAACTGAATACATGCAATGTGTCAGGCTATAAGGCCTACCCGGTTATGGCCAAATACAAAGCAAGTAACAGTCTACAAGATCACATAGGATCCAAATACACCTTCAGCTAGTCCAGTCCTAAAAGCAATTAGCAATTGATGGAAACCCTAAGGCAGATTTAAACTTGTACTCGCAACCTTCCAAGAAATCTCCTTGTCTCCAAGCCTCAACCACTAGCTCTACTTAAACAAACTATCAGATGACCATCTAATCTGCAAGATCATGCAAGATCTTTTTGACAACTTTACCACTCCCAGTTAGCACAAGTCTGCAACATGACAGTACACTGGTTGGCATTCCAAGAAGGATCTAAACTTGTACCCACAAGTCACCAAGCAATCTTCTGTTACCTAAGCTTGCAAGATACTAAGTCTACTTTCATAAATCCACACATCTGCTCCTACCTAAACAACTACCCAAACATATTCTTAAATACTAAACCCTAGCCACAAGTCAGCTTTACAAAAAATTAAATCCCAAAAGTTAGTCGGCTTCAAAATATACAAATATTAAATGCCAAACATTAATCGGCTTACAAATAACTTCAAAAATATTTAATTCACCAAGTTGGCCTTCAGATCCACATAGGATAATGCAACATGCCAGATCCAGGTCCCCACACATCCAACGATCAATCCATAACTTAAGGAATGTGACCCAAATTAAATGCACCATTCGGCCAAGCTGAATCTCCAAGAACAACCGTCGATAAGCCAAACTACCGAGCGTCAGGAAATATACCGAGAACACATACCAACTAAGCTCTCCAAGCATTACCAAGCACCAAAAATGTCGAGTCTCCTTCAATGACTGAGCTCCCTTCAGTGATTGAGTCCTCCAACAACCGAGCCACTTCAATGATCGAGCAACAAAACACCAAGTCACCAAGTGACCATCATCCACCGAGATCCAACAGAACTTCCAACTGAGAATCATCATCAAGATCGAGAAACTCTAGCCTTCTATTGAGATCACCAGCCAAGTAACCGAACACCAAATAATTATCAAGACTGCCAGAATCTTCAAGCACCAAGCACTAAGCCAAGATGCCTATGCATCAGTGAATTAGTACTTACAAACTTAACACCTTTTTACTGATTAACCATAATAGCAATAAAACTAAACTTATAAATAAAAAATGCACGCAACTGTAATCAAAATATAAACATGTAGCTCAACCACACAATAAATATTTACACATAATACCATATTTTTTATCGTGGAAACCATTGGTCAGAGGGAAAAAACCACGATAGGAATTGTCACCCCCAAAATTCTCACTGAAATTATGAAGTTTACCTAGTTAAAGGCTTACAATGTCTCTTCTGGAGACTCTCCCTGTTAGAAGTGATTAATATCATGTTAGGATTATTTGAAAGACCTATTAAAGTCTACCTTGCTAGAGTATTTTTACGACTCTGTCAAGAGTGCACCTAGTTAAGGGATTTACAAATAAGTCCTGCTAAGAACTACCTTATTAGAGGATTTACAAACTTGTTGTAGTAGCTAAGAAATAACAAGATTAATGACCTGGATAGTAGCTCATACTTTCTGAATCAAATCCATTGAGCTCATACACTACTCTGCATTGACCTTCTATGATCATTCCACAAAATCACTTGATCGCACCTTTACATTTTTTTGATCAATACTGTACTATTCTATTTCTCCTACTCTCTCTTTTTTGTCTATCTAACCAAAACATTAAATAG